>JASDDO010000010.1:167477396-167963424 GCA_030015575.1 Agapanthus africanus
AGAAAACCGTAGTATCTCTCGGGCGGATGAGACTGCCTACTATTTCTGCGGAGCGGCGTAGGAATGTCCTGTTCTTCCGAACCCTCTGGTTCTACTAAACTTTCAGTAATAGTCCGTGGTTCTGGAATCTCTTCCAGTTCTACTGCGCTCCCACTTATTTCCTTTTCTATGAACTGGTGTTCTAGAAAGTGGGCATGACGAGAAACAAGAAATTTTTTTTCCTCTTCGCAGTAGAAGAAATATCCCTTGGAATTCTTTGGATATCCCACAAACTTGCACAGTACTGAGCGTGCCTCGAGCTTGTCCGCATGCTGCTTTTTGACAAAAGCTGGACTTCCCCATATCTTAATGTGATTAAGATGGGGTCTCTTCCCACACCACATCTCAAATGGCGTAGTAGGCACAGTCTTAGTGGGAACTCGGTTCAAAAGGTATGCGGCTGATTCTAGCGCATATCCCCAGAATGATCGCGGCAACTCAGCTTTACTCATCATGGACCGAACCATATCCAATAGGGTTCGGTTCCGTCTCTCCGATACACCGTTATGTTGCGGAGTGTATGGAGGAGTAAGCTGAGAGAGAATACCATTCTCTTTTAAGTAATTCAGGAATTCGGCACTTAAGTATTCTCCACCTCGATCCGATCTTAGAATCTTAATACTTTTGCCGGTTTGTTTCTCTACTTCATTCTTATACTCCTGGAATTTTCCAAAGGCCTCGGACTTATGTTTCATTAAGAAGACATAACCGTACCTTGAGAAGTCATCCGTAAAACTAATGAAGTAAGAATGTCCGCTTCGGGCATGTGTAGACATTGGACCGCACACGTCACTGTATACGAGTCCCAAGAGCTCGCTCGCTCTTACTCCATGTCCAGTAAACGGAGTCTTTGTCATCTTTCCTTTGAGACAGGATTGACAAGTGGCATACGACCGATATTCGAACGCATTCAAATACCCTTCTGTATGTAACTTCGTCAACCTTCTCTCATTGATGTGACCCAATCTACAATGCCATAAGAAAGTCTGATTTATTTCTGGAGACTTTCTTTTGTGTGTATTCTGGACATTAAAAATCTGTGGTTGGTTTAACACGTATATACCATTACTCAAAGTACCTGACCCAATCAAAACTTGATTAAGGTGAATGTTTACAACATTACTTACAAACGCAAATTCATAACCTTCTTTAGAAACTAAAGATACAGAAATGATATTACATGTTGCGTTGGGTACAAAAAAGCAATTACGCAAAACCAAAACATGTCCATCTGACATTCCCAGGTGATAGTCCCCCACTGCTTTAGCATCCATGCTAGCTCCGTTCGCAACTCTAAGGGTCATGTCACCTGCTTTCAAAACACTACGGTTTCTCAACGCCTGCAAAGAATTACAGATATGAGATCCTGATCCGGTATCCAATACCCAGGAAGTAGAGTTTATTGAAAGACAGTTTTCAATAACATACACACCTGAAGCTGAAGCTGCAACCTGCTTCAATTCCTGTGTTCTGGCCTTCCAGGCCCTGCAATCATTCTTCCAGTGTCCTTTCTTATGACAATAGAAGCATTCTTCCTTATCCATAAGCTTTCCCGCTAACTTTGTTGCTTTTGCTTTTCCCTTCGTATCCACTTTACTTACACCGCCCCTTGGTTTGGCGGGGGCCTTCTTCTTCTTTCCCTTGGCTTTCGCCTTGGACCTAGAAGAAGATGATCCTCCTACAAACAAAGTGGATGTATCCCTACCTTTCTGTAGGGTGCCCTCTGCGCTCCTCAGCATGTTGAGGAGCTCTGAAAGTTCAACCTCTTTTTCTTGTAGGTTGAAGTTCAGTATAAACTGGGCGTAAGTGGAAGGAAGGGACTGGAGAACTATATCCGTATATAGCTCACTCTCCACTGTGATCCCTAGGTCAGTGAGCTCCTCAATGTAGCCGATCATCTTTAGCACATGCTCGGCTACTGATGATCCGACGACCATTCTTGTCGAGAATAACTTTTTCGACGCTTCGTATCTTGCGATACGAGATTGCTCTCCATACAGTTCTTTTGTATGGAGAAATATGGATTCCATGTCCATATTCTCATGCCTCCTCTGATGTTCGTTGTCCATCGAAGCAAGCAGGAGGCACTTGGCCTTCGGGCTATCAATCTCCCAAGTCTTGCGGATTTCCTTATCCGCGACACTGGAAGTTGGACCAGGGACAGGGGGAGCTTTGGTGGTTAGAAGATACCCCAGCTTGTCATAAGTGATTGCTATCTTGACATTCCTGAGCCAATCTTTGTAGTTTGGCCCTGTCAGTTTGTTTTTATCTAGGAGTAACTTAAGTCCAGTCATGTTGATTGGTCGCTGCAATTTGGAGAGAAGAGGAAAACACTCAGCATGATGCTCTTGCAAGTTTAGAGTGGTTTTTAGTTTGTCTAAACAGGATGGCTCCCACTGTTTCTCGAATCCCTCCTCAAACCATAAAGGAAGAATTAGTCAGGATCAATCTCACCGTACAATACTTGCTTAGCCGTTCGGCCAGGCTGGTGTCGGTACTTCGAGGGAGGTTTTCCAACGCTTTCGCGAAGTTCCTTAATTAGAGAACCTCTTTTCCCTGGGGGCGTAGCCCCGCTAACACCTTTCTAGGTACCTACTAGGTTTATAGCATTGATCGTTTAGCGAGAAATTTCCCGAGGAGTAGCATATACTCACAGTAGGATCGGGATCCAAATATCATTGCGTGACGAAACTGAAGGAATCCTACCAGAATCATCACACTCCAAATGGTATGCAAATCTAGCAAGTTTCAGTACTTATGAAACTCCCGATGTGGATTTTTGCCCCATGCTCTTATGACCTTGACTTTGGCCAAAATATCATAAGTCACATGTCAAGTTCTACCCGTCATTATCCAGGTTAATTTGGATCCATCCGCACCTACCCTTGACTTTGGCCAAAATGGCAGTACGACTGTCCCAAACCAACGCATCTATCTATGCTACACATGAACACCCAATAGCTACCAATCACTGTGCCTTGACTTTGGCCAACATACACAGCTTGAATACTATTGACTATTCATGTGAAACGACGGAGGGCTACGAATGGTTTTGGCAAAACCGTGAACGTAGTGAACTTGATTTGGTCGATGGAACGAGATAGCTTTTAAATGGAGTGGCTCAAACTCCGTATTTTAAAAGTTTGTTTTGAAAAGAACCGAGTGGTTTTTCGAAAGTGTTCCAACGACTTTAACTTGGTTTATTATCTTGCATTAGTTCTTTTAATGCGTGATATTCTTGCATTAGTTCTTTTAATGCATCCCATCATTTAATCCTACCATTGCAGAAAACAACCAAAATATGACGTACGCTTATGCCATTCGCATTCGCCACTGGGCCCCGTCATTACCCGTTAGGTTACTTAACTAACGACAGAGCGGGGGCTGGGCTAGCGCGTCTGTAAAACATAAGCAACGCCTAAATAATATCATATATAGATATACTGCAATGATAAACATTTCAGATCACAGATAAATACATTGGATATACTAGGAATCTGTAATTTGTACGAGCCTGTAACAAAAACAGATAACACGATCGCGGTGAATAGCCAATACCCCACCCAAGACCCCTACGGGTGCGGCAAACTACCAGCCAAGTACCCGAAGCGTAGCAACCTCCCTCATCTCCATGAGTAGGCCACTCGACACTTCGGCATACCCGGTAGTTTGTGCACCCCTCCATGGGTCTATCCTAGGAGCAAAAACAGTAAAAAGAAATTATACAATGACGGCTACAACCCCGACCCGGTTGTGCGGCCATACAAATAATTATTACATCAATTTACAAATTTACATGAATTGCAAGAAAAGAAAACTCTCGTCTCACAACCCCCGGCTATTCACCCGCGACAATCCAACATATTTATATACACATTCCAGCACATTACAGATCACAGATTTGTATAACCCCCACTAATCGACATATAGCGATTAGTAGACGTTCAATACAAATATCGCATTACAGAAAAACCCGTTAGCTTAAGTCTTTTAGAAGTTCGATCAAAAATACGGATTTTCGGGACCCCAAAAAGGAAATTTTCGTTCTGGAAAATCTGGGCAGAAAATATATGTTCCAAAAATCCCCAAATACCCCCAGAATAACACTGCACCAAAGATTGACCACGGCCGAGTCAACTCGGCCGCGGATCCGCGGCGGGAGCGTGCTCCCGCCGCGCTTCCGCGGCGCTTTGACTTGGTCGTGGGTCCATCTTTGGTGGTTATTCACAGAAAAGCCTGAGCCGATTTTAGGTGTTAAAATAATCAACTTTTGAACAGTAAAAAATTCGACAGAAACTTGAAATTCTTGGGGTTCGTTTCGGGACTTTTTCGTTGATCGATCTTCTAGTTACTTGCTAACAGCTAGATAGAGTTTAACTAGGCTCTGATACCACTGTAAGTCCATGCTACCTCTTCCGGTACTTTCGGGAATGCGGAATTTGGTAAAAAACAATTTTTACGGAGGTGGTAACATGGACCTATAACCCGGATCTTGGTTATACTTCTATCTAACATCCTAACTAAGAGTTTCTAGCTACTCGGTTAGGGGGTTATACCTAGCTTGTCTTGAACTCCTTCGTCTTCAAGCTCCGGTGGTGGTCCGATGGCTCCTTCTCGTCATCTCCATACGCCGAAGATAGATCCACTTGAAAGCTCCAACCTTTAGCTCCTTCTTCGTTCTTTGAAGAAACTAGTTCACTTGGTTTGCTAAACCTAGTGAACTAGAATGAGTAGAGAAGATTAAGAATGGGATTTTATCTATGGTTCTTGATTCTCAACACATGAGAGATATGAACCATAGAGTCAAGAGAGGGAGCAAGAGGATGAGAGTGAGAGCAAAGTGGAGAGCTCAAGAACAAGAGAGAGAATGAGCAAGAAAGAATGAGGCTCTCTTTTGTCTCTCACCCTCTCATAATCCAAAGTAATCATAACTCATCATATTAACAAAAGTCTTATGTGATGGTTGAAGCAACCATAACCTTATCATGTCATGCACTCATTTTACTCAAATGAGCAAGCAAGTAAAAGTCTTTGGCATGAAATGATAGCCATGGTTATCATGATGGTCAACTAGTCAAGCCTAGTCAACCGGTCAACAAAGTCAACAAGTCAACTAAAGTCAACAAGTCAACAAAGTCAACAAAAGTCAACAACCAAGTCACCATAATACTTAATTAATATAATAGTTAATCACATATCATATTCTCATTAGGGTTGAGCAAAAAGTCAAAAAGTCAACGGTCAACTGTCAACAACCCTAATGAGAATCCGCTGTCTGTGCCTCCCTGTCAACTGTGCATACACACCCGCATCCGCGTTCCGAGGAACACGAATGCAAACTGGATAAATCCAATCCCATAAAGCACACTAGGATCCGGCTTAAACCAAAGCCCACTAGTGTAAACTGTCCGGACACTGTACGTGCACAAGTGCACGGATGTGACCGAACCCTGTCGCAAAACCATGCGACCTGTCGCAATACCATGCGACCTCTACTCTTTTGCCTAAAGGCGAAAAGCTTTCTGTGTGGGACTCTAAAGACTCGACACTACGCTGGCAGTGGGTTTAACCACAGACCGCAAGCGGCACTAGCTGTGCGTAACGGTCCCCAGGTAATGCCGACAAGAAGACCGACGAGGCGAAACCCATCTGAACTCCTACTGAGCCTGAGTGTGACATTCTCCGTACAGTCCGGTCTGTTCGTCTGAGACATCGCATGGCGGGCCTAGGGGGCGGTAAACGTCAGTCCCCCAATAGCGGTACAAGCCGTGCCGGAGCGAAGCCCAAAACACCCTGAGATAACACTGGAAACCTACCAGTATATCTCGTTTGCCCTGGCCAGGGACTACTCGTGTAATGGCTCTCCTAGACACAGCGTGATGTCAACCCCCAATACCGGGAGAGACGAATCCTGTCTAACCGTCACTGCCTCCAAGTGCTTCGGGACTGCACCCAACCACCACCTGTTTGCACGACTCCTTTGAGCCGTGGTAGGGTAGTGATCAAAGTACAGTGGGAACACACCCGAGGCGAAGTGACAGTGTCAAGTCAGCGGACTAAGCTGTACTCATGTCACCTGGGAACTGATAACTGACGATAGGCATAATACCAACTAGTCAGTTCCCGACGAGTCCTGTCCAGTGTACCCGTAACCTAACGAGCACCCACATACTATCTCAAGTACGACGTACTGACGGCTGTGGGACAGACCGTCTCCCACACTGGGATGAGAAGCGCATGCGCTGGTCTACTCCGGAGTATCGATGCCCCGTCTCGATAGTCCTGCGACCAGGGACCTGCATAAGGATGTGCTTATAGATTACCCAGCCCCACTAGTGTGACGGCCATCACATCGCTGGTAATCAAGCAAAGATCCTAAGGGCTCCACTAATGTGTATAGGCGATATACAAAAATAAACACATGTACACATTGAAGTAGAAATAAACCAAGTAGCATACTACTATTTTGAGCAAGATTGTATATACAAGGTGAATATCCCAAGCTTCCATTAAGTAATATACATACTAGTATGATACAGTAATGGCCTCTAGGGCATATACACTAACACATAGCATCGCGTACATGATAGAGCCTACAGCCGAAGCATAGGGTATCCCTTGCATGCGAGCTCTCTCCAAATCAGTCTTGGGAGACATCTCTTTGGAGAGAGTGACTCCAGAGATCGTGGGTAAGTTCCCACGCTTGGATTCTTCCATACTAAACCTCTTTATTATGGTGTCAATGTACCTGGATTAGGACAATCCCAATATCCGTTTGGATCTATCTCTATAGATCCTAATTCCCAATATGCAGGAGGAATCACCAAGATCTTTCATCGAGAATCTTTGTGATAAGAAGAGCTTGATCGATTGCAGCATAGGAATGTCATTTCCTATCAAGAGTATGTCGTCCACGTACTGTACGAGGAAGACAACCTTACTCTCTGCCACCTTCTTGTAGATATAAGGTTCATCTACGTTTTTGACGAAATCAAAATCTTTGATAACGACGTCAAAGCAGATGTTCCAACTCCGCGATGCTTGCATTAATCCATAAATGGATTTAAGCAGCTTGCACACCTTCCCACTGCTCCCACTATCTACGAAGCCCTTTGGCTGAGTTATGTACACGCTCTCTTCTAAATCACCGTTTAGAAAGGCGGTCTTAACATCCATTTACCAGATTTCATAATCATGATATGCAGCGATGGCAAGCATGATTCGGATGGATTTAAGCATAGCCACTGGAGAAAAGGTTTCGTCATAGTCCACACCTGGTCTTTGACGAAAACCCTTTGCAACAAGTCTAGCTTTGAAAGTCTCCACTTTCCCATCTACACCAAGTTTTTTCTTGAAGATCCACTTGCTCCCAATGGGTTTTACCCCTTCAGGAGCAACTTCCAAAGTCCATACTTTGTTGGTGTACATGGATTCCATCTCGGACTGCATTGCATCCAGCCATTTCACTGAGTCCCTACTCGTGATGGCCTGTTCGAAGCTTGTTGGGTCATCATCCTTCATGATGCAATCCTCGCTTCCACCATCAATGAGAACACCGTAGTATCTCTCAGGCGGATGAGAAACCCTACTAGATCGGCAGAGAGGTTGGTGTTCGTCGGGTACTACCGAATCCTCTGGTTCTACCAAATTATCTGTTGTAGTTTGTTCTGCTGGAACTTCTTCTAGTTCTACCTCAATGCCACTAGTTTGTTTCATAAGAAAACCTTTTTCTAAGAAAGTGGCATGTCGAGAAACAAACACCTTTTGTTCCTCGGAGTGGTAGAAGATATACCCTCGCGAATGTTTGGGATATCCAATAAACTTACATAGAACAGACCTTGCCTCGAGCTTGTCCGGATTTTGTGTTTTAACATAGGCCGGACAACCCCATATCTGAATAAAATTAAGACATGGTCTCTTACCATTCCATATCTCATATGGAGTGGTAGGCACTGATTTGGTTGGAACTCTATTCAATAGGTATGCAGCTGTCTCCTGTGCATATCCCCAGAAGGAAATAGGTAACTCAGCTGTACTCATCATAGAGCGCACCATATCTAATAGGGTGCGATTTCTCCGCTCCGATACACCGTTGTGCTGTGGTGTATAAGGAGGAGTAAGGTGAGAGAGAATCCCATTCTCTTTTAGATAATCTACGAATTCATTGCTTAAGTATTCTCCTCCTCGATTAGATCGAAGGATCATAATACTTTTGCTCGTTTGGTTTTCTACTTCGTGCTTATATTCTCTGAATTTCTTAAAAGCTTCAGACTTATGTTTCATTAGGAACACATATCCGAATCTTGAGAGATCGTCAGTGAATGTAATGAAGTAGGAAGAACCATCCCTGGCATGTGTAGACATGGGACCACATACATCGTTATGCACCAGTCCCAAGAGTTCTGTAACTCTTTCTCTGTGTCCTGTAAACGGAGTTTTGGTCATCTTGACTTTGAGACATGAATGGCAAGTATCATAAGTTGATAATTCAAACGAATTCAAATATCCATCTTTATGTAACTTAGCCAGTCGTGTCGCATTGATATGACCAAGTCTACAATGCCACAAGAAGGATTCGTTCATTTCTGAACTTTTCTTCTTGTTTGTGTTTTGTATATTGAGGACTGTATTTTGATTTAGAATGAATATGCCATTATGTAACGAGCCTGATGCAATCGACTTTTGATCTAGGAATATGTTCATAACATTATCCTTTACTACAAAATTATATCCTTCTTTACTTAATAAAGAAACTGATATAATGTTGCACATCATGTTCGGTATATAATAGCACTCATTTAGAATCAGTGTATCACCACTTGGTAATACTAGGTGATATTCGCCAACTGCTTTGGCTGCAATATTTGCCCCATTCCCTACTTGAACGGAATGATCACCCTTTCCCAGTTCTCTACCTTTCCGTAGCCCATGTAACAATTTACATATGTGGGATCCTGATCCGGTATCTAATACCGAGGACGTAGGGAGAACTGAGAAACAGTTCTCAATAACTAACACACCTGAAGAAGATGCATCAACATGCATGTTATTTTGGGCGGCTTGAGAATCCAGATATTCTCCTATTCCCTGTTCAGTCTTATAACTCTTATAAGAAAGAACGGGTCCAACGTTCCCCTGCTCAGTATAATAAGCGGGTTCAGTCAATACATCCATATTATTATCTTGATTATGGCCTGACATGGTCGCTACCTGGAGAGAGAGAGAAGAAAACACTTTAGCGTATGCTCTTGCAAGATTAGATTGGTTATTATCTTATCTAATCAGGATGTCTCCCACTGTTTTTATCAAATCTTCCTTCAAACCCTAAAAGGTAAGATTAGCTGGGATTAATTACACCCTACAATTTCGTCAATCTTTCAGCCAGATCAGTGTCGGTACTTGAGGGAGGTTCCCCGTGCTTTCGCACGGACCTAATTAAAGTAAACCTCGTTTTCCCAGAGGCGTAACCCCGTTGACACCTTTCTAGACACCTACTTGATCGGCTAATTGTCCTGTGTAAAACTCTCTCAGGAGTAACAATTACTCGCAGTGGGTATCGGGATCAAACTATTTCATAGAAGGTATGCAATCTCATTGCAAATTTCAACACTTGAAATTCCCGATAATGCTTTTGCCCCTAGCGTCCCATGACCTTGACGGAGGCCAAACTACCCATAAGGCGCTAGTCAAGTTCAACCCGTCATTTCTTGATTGAATTAAACCCACCCGTACGACCCTTGACGGAGGCCAAACTACACCGTACGAATACCCTAATCCAATCGTATCATATGCTAGCAGATAAGCACTAGTTAGCTACCATACACTACGCCTTGACGGAGGCCAAACTACCGCAGCATGAATACTAAGTAGTACTTATCTGAAATGACGGAGGGCTACGTAGGTTTTTTCAGAAAAACCATAAGCGTAATGAACTTGATATCGTTGTAGAATCGAGTGATTTTGAGACTTTTATTAGTTTTGCTAAAGAGGTCACTCCCGGTGAAGGGATCTTGGCTCTTTCCTCATCGAATAAGGTGCGGGATATATCATATATATCACTGTGCAAAGCAAAACTCCAAAAGCAATCAAAAACCAAACCGAGTTTTGTAGCATCTGCCAGTTTTGCTAAAGAGGTCACTCCCGGTGAAGGGATCTCGGCTCTTTCCCCATCGAATAAGGTGCAGGGTATATCATATATACCGCTATGCAAAGTAAGACTGTAGCTACCCTTTTATTTGAAAATTTGATTCTACAACATCTTTTAGGTTTCTTTTCTTTCATTAATCACATTAATGAAGTCCCATCATTTAAGTCACCTAAACATCACAGATAAATACGACGTACACTTATGCCATCCGCATTCGCCTCGATGTCCCCTCGTGCACCGTTCGGTTAGGTAACTAACGACAGAGCAGGGCAGGGCTAGTGCGGGTGTAAAACATAAGTAACGTCTATATATAATATTTCATATATACTATATCCTGTATTCATCACAACATATCAAATGATCACATCACAGATATCGCAGCAGAAACATAGATATAATGTGGGATATACTAGGACTCCGTATTTAGTATTTAGCCAATAATAGAAAATACGGATTCCACAGTCGCGATGAATAGCCAAGCCCACACCTTGGACCCCTACGAGAGCGGCAAGCGACCCTACCAATTCTGGAGTTTAGGAGACCCGGTCTCGACTCCTCGATATGGCCTCCCACTGAACCCCAGAACCCGGTCACCTGTGCTCCCCTCCTTGGGTCCATCCTAATGCGGAAAAGTAAATAATATACAACACTGGTGGCATCAACCTCAACCCGGAAGTGCCCCAAATAAAAGAATATTACATTACATTTGAATTTACATGAATGAGCTCATCTCACATAAAACCCCCCGGCTATTCAATCGCGACAATCCTGCACATCATATCTCAGCAACACATAATATCATATATCATCAATGTAAGTAAGTATGCGTACCCCAATTGTCGTTGATGTATAGCAACGAAACCAGTGATATCGACATACTACACTTACGGTCACAGAAAAGAAAGTGTAAAACTACAATATTTGGAATCCACATTCTCTTTAGATATCGTAAATGCGAAATATCACATATTTCGTATTTCATGCCTAACTATATGAATTCCACATATTGTATCACATTCCAGATAAATAGAAAGTATTAAAGTTTCCGAACGAATGACCAAATACCCAAAATTCCCTAAAGCTCAACACTTGAGCGGAGTTCAAAAACCCGGAGTGTGACCCAGTAGTAGCGGTCCAGTCGTAGAAGGGTCAAGCCAACGCCTTACATGTGGCACGCCGTACTGCCCCAAACCCTAAGGTTCAAAAGGCAGTTCAAGACGGTCACATAATCGAGTTAAGGTTTGTTGTCTTCTAGAGGGTCCACTACAGATCTTGCATGTATTTCCGAAAGATTTAAACCCCGTGAAAAGTGAGCAAATGACAGTCGTTCGAAGAATTCAATACTTTCTAAATTACCCGGAAAGAAACACGAAATCAAAATTCCGATCGAATCGCCGAGTCCAAAACAATCCCCAGAATATGCAGTACTAGATTCCAATTAAACAAACCCAAAAATGTACACAAGCAGGTAGGAGAAAAACCATATAAAAATGAGGCAGTGAATCACCTATACGGCCGCGGAACCGCGGCCTAAGCAAGCTATTGCCGCGGTTCCGCGCTAGGTTTACTGTTCACTGCTTCGTTTTTCACAGTTTGTCTTAGATTTGCCTGCTGTATTTTCTAAGTATTTTTAATTCTGAAAAATAACAGATTTCAAAAAATGTCTAGAGAGGGTCCCGAAAATTCGTATTTTGGTTCGATCGGAGTTTTTATTTCGTTAAAGTGTCGCCTAATGTTCCAGGTCGGCTTTGATACCAATGTTGGGTTTACCTAGCACCTCATGAAGGGTTTGGAAGCATCACATGTACCAAACATTAAAATTTTAGGGTGCTAAGTAAGCATACAAAGAATCATTCCTAGAAAAATTAGGGTTTCAAAAACTACACTTCATTACAAGTAGATTAATCTAGGGTTTTGAGAGTACAACCTTTGTAGCTCCCAACGCTAGACTCCTCGGCTACTTGGGGTTTGGAAAAAGTCCGCTTGAACTCCTCTAGGTCCACGATGATCCACCCGGAGTCCGCTTTGTCCAAGTTTGCAATTTCACTTTATCAAGAGAATGAAATGAGCTAACACTCTAAACAAGTGGGCAAGACTTATATAGAATGGTGTTGTGGTGGCTTTTCTCACTTCAAAATCCTAACTTAATGAGTAATTTGCTCACTAGATAAATCTAGAGAGCAAAAGATGAAGGAGGAAGAAGATGGTGGCCTTTTAGAATAAGAGAAAAGATAAACTCTCTTAAGAAAATAAAAAATATATCTATATATATTTTTTTACTTCTCATCTCAAACCATGGTTGAACAATAAATATATTATTGAACTTGTGTTAAAACCCAAAAGGAAAGTTAATCCATGGTTAAATGGTGGGTGAGCATGGTTAGGTCAAAGCAGAGTGTAGAAAGAAACCATGAATTATCCTTTCCTTTTTTCCTTTTTGTTTCAAATCAAATGCAATAATAATTCATATATATAAAACCATGGTGTGAGTCTTATATTGCCACCATTTTCTTTGTATATACAACCATGAAGGATGATGTATGTATGTATGTGTGCATGCACATCCATATGTACATGAATCAAGAAAGAATGCATACATGCATGCATACATCCAAAAATACAAGAAAGGATTTCTAGTGAGAAACTAATAGTTAAATGATAAATCAACACTTGATTTATCAATCCGGCCATATCACATACGACCTAACCAAAAGCAAGCCGCCCGATTAATGTACGGTATCTCATACGCGCATTTTAACCGGGTCCATGCGCATATCGCATACGCGCACCACAACGTTTCGCCCGGAATAGGTAACTCCTTTGTGGGACTCTAAGACTCGTCAATACGCCGGCAGTGGGTGATGATCATATCAAGCACCCCCAAGCCGCAAGCGGTCAGCTAAACGTAATGGCCACCCGGGTATTGAGCGATCATAAGAAAACAAGCGAACCTGCTACAACTCCCATCGAGCCAACCGGCAATACTACCCGCGCAGTCCGGTCTCCTCGTCTGATATGTTGCATATCAAGTCTAGGGGTGGTAAACGTCAGACCCCAATAATCGATAAGTCGTGACGATGTGAGGCTCATAACGGGTCGAGAAACTACTGGTAACACTTACCAGTAAATCTCTAATCAGCCCTGGCCAGGGACTTCCCTGTTACGGCCAATCGAGCACAGTGCAACATCAACCCCCAATACCGGGAGAGACGAAACCCCTCCTATCGCTCATTGCCTCCATGTGACTCGGGACTGTACCCAAAAACCACCGTTTTGCACGCCCTCATGGACGTGGTAAGGTGGAAATCAAAGCACAGTGGGAATCACACAAGACTCTATGACGATCTCGGGTCTACAGACTAACCTGCACAAGTGTCACCTAAGAACTGCCATCTGACGTGAGGTATAATACCATCTGGGAGTTCTTGGCGAGTCCATCCAGTGTACCCAGTCTCCACTGAGCACCCGTATACCATCTCTGATGTCAAACACCAATGGATATGGGATCATCCATCGCCCATCTCATGGGTCGAGAAGCGTATACGCTAGTCTACACTGGTATATCGATGCCCCGTCTCGATACACCCATGACTAGGGACCTTGAAGGATGTACTTATGGACTGCGATGTCCCCACTAGTATGATCCGCATCATAGTCCAGGTAGTCAAGTACACATCCTAAGGGCTTTACCAACATGTAACTTTAAGACAGTATAAAGAGACAAGTATACATGTTAAGATAAAGAGCAACCAGATAGCATACTATCATATCGAGCAAGAAAGTCATCTCTATATATGTCCAAGCATCCAATATAATATACATCATCTGTACAATACTGGCCTCTAGGGCATACATACAACTAACAGTCACAAGTAAACAGAATATAGTACGAGTACCGGCCTCTCTGTCCTAATGGACATTGGACAACATACAATACTTTGTATAAGTCTCCTGAGTCTAATAACTCATTTCCTGTGTGTCGTAGGTTGAAAACTGTACTTATGGCTAAGAAGAATTACACCGCTGTTTAGTGCTCCTTACCTAACCATCCACTGATATAGGTAAATGTCATAGACATAATTTCAAAAAGTTATATCCCACTTCATAAAAATGAACGTACAGATATATCAATTTGAAATTGGTGCATAACAACGGATATTCAAAACCAAATATTTTCCTTCTAGCAAACAACCCAGGCAATTTCCTCAAATATCACCAATTACAACGAATCCCGATATAATGAGGATGATCACCCAATTCCCAATAACTTATTCCCACTCATCATCTGTAAAACCATACAGATGTGAAAATCAAACGTGGTAAATACATACCCTGGAGCAAGGGCTAATTTGGAGATCAGTTTTCTTTTAACAATACACAGTGAAACTGAAACATATGAATGTTTCGAAGGGGTATCCTGGTATTCCTAGTAGTGCCTCTTCCATTATCAGATTCACAACTGTAACCGTATATTTCTTTGCCATCTCTCCAAATCCCTTTATATGTCTTTAGTCATTACCTTCTGTACACCCTTTTAGGCCAAATGGTTTTCTTCCTTCCCTACCGTTCGGCACCAGCCTATGGTTTGGAAGAAGACTATCCAATAAGCATAATGGGTGTGCTCTCCTAATCCTAGGAGCACTCGCAACGCGAGAGAAGGTAAAGATAAAAGACAACTGAGTAAATCTTATTCCTATTTCTCCTGAACCAGAATCCATCCTTGAACTGGAACAAGTTCCTTCGAGTTCGTATATAACCATATGATGGAGTATCCAATAAAATGTGGATCTTCATAGTGATATGGGGTGTTCCAGAGAAATGCAAAGGTGAAGTAGAAGTGGCGATGAAATACTTGGTTTGGTCGTGAATAGCAGTCGCAGTTTACTTTGCGCTCTTACTAATCCCTTTATTTGTCTTTACTTAATACCTTCTGTACACCTTTTAGGATAAATGGTTTTCTTCATTCCCTACCGTTCGGCACCTGCCTATGGTTTGGATGAAGACTATCCATTAAGCGTAATAGGTGTACTGTCCTAATCCAAGGAACACTCGCAACCTGAGAGAAGGTAAAAGGAAAAGACAACTGAATAGTCCTATTCGTTTTCTCCAGAACCGGAAACCATCCTCGAATAAGTTCATTCGAGTTCATATATAACCATACGATGGTTTTATCCAATGGAAGTGGATGTTCATAGTAATATGGGTTGTTCTGGAGAAAAAGGGTAAAAGTAGGAGTGGCAATGAGGTATGCAACTCTGACAATCCAAAAGCCAGTGTTTAAGAAGGTTCGGTTAACTTGGTCACTGAGTCATAGTCTAAGGTTGGGCCATGGTCGCTGCCAAAGAGAGAGAGAAAAGAAACACTCAGCGTGCACTCTAACCTAGATCAGAATGGTTATCAATTTATCTGATCAGGAAACCTCCTACTGTAACCTCAAATTCTCCTCCAAACCTGAAAGAAGAATTAGTCGGGATCACCCGAGGAGTAAACAAACTTATCAGTGGGAATCAGGATCCAACTATCATCGCATGGTAACGTGATGGAATCCACTCACGTTATCACACTCCAAAAGGTATGCGCATATCTGGCAAGTTTCAGTTTCTTTAGAAACTCCCGATGTGATTTTTACCCCATGCTCTTATGACCATGACGAAGGTCAACAAATCATAAGTCACATGTAAAGTTCTACCCGTCATTATCCAGGTTAATTTGAACCCACCCGTACAAGCCCTTGACGAAGGCCAACAAGGCTATACGACTGTCCCAAACCAACGCATCTATTTATGCAGCAGAAAGGTAACAAATAGCTACCATACACTATGCCTTGACGAAGGACAACAAACATAGCATGAATACTAGGTGCTACCCGTCTGTAATGACGGAGGGCTACGAATGGTTTTTGGCGAAAAACCTTTAACGTAATGAACTTGATATCGTTGAAGGAACCGGATAGCTTTTTATAAAAATATAGTGGCGAAAACCATTGCTAAAGAGGTCACTCCCGGTGAAGGGATCTCGGCTCTTTCCCCGTAGAATGAGGTGGAGGATATTCCAACTGAATACCACGATGCAAAGCAAAAAGCAATCGACTATAATGAAGTTATTACCCTGACGCAAACTTCTGTCCAAGGGGTCACTCCCGGTGAAAGGATCTCGGTCCATGCCTCGTCGACTGAGGTGCAGGATATTCCAACTGAATACCACTGTGCAAAACAAAAGAAAACGTCCTTGCAATAACAGCTTTTTGAAAAATGTTCCAACAACATCAGAATATGTTTGTTTAGCTTGTATTGATCCGAATCAATACAGTCCCATCAATTAATCACACCATAATAGAACAAAAATACGATGTACGTATATGCCATCCGCATTCGCCACTGGGTCCCGTCATCACCCGTTAGGTTACTTAACTAACGACAGAGTGGGGAATGGACTAGCGCGGGTGTAAAACATATACAACATCTACTAGTATATATATATCAATATATAATAATCGCTCATGGCGTGATAAAATGCAACATCACATAAATGTAATAAGCATTATAGAACAATACAGATAATCTGGGATCCCTGGGATTCATAAAGCCGGTATTGAAACTTGACGTTCCCCTGGTCGTGTGGATAGCCTGTGCAATGAAATCCTAGACCCCTAAGTGCACGACAAGTTAACCGCCAAAACCTGAAGCGAGGCAGCCCCCTTCAACAAAGTGAATGGACCACCCAACACTTCACGGAATCCGGTAACTTGAGCTCCCCTTCTTGGGTCAACCTATACCCCTACGAGTGCGGCGAATAGCCTGCCAATTCTAGAGTAAAGCCCCCTCCATCTCAAAGCCATGAGATGCGGGCTCGTTGCCCTCTAGAGCCCGGCTATCCGTGCACCCCACCGCGGGGTAATCCTAATACAGAAAGTAAAAATATATACAACGGATACATCGACCTTAGCTCGGTCGTGCCCTAAAAGAATAATATACAAGCAGGCAATGACGACAGTCCACATGTCGGACGCTCGCCCCGCAATATCAAATGTACAAATAATACCAAACTGTACTACCATTGCATTTAGGCTATCCACCATGACAAATTCTCAACATCACAGCACAACACAGAACATCAACGTTAATGTCACGTTCGCAAATCCGTCTAAAAGAACTATAGCAATTAGACAAGATTTACCGCTCGAATGACATTCACGGTCACATATATAAAATAAGCACTGTGAACTAACATATTTGTAGGGTTACTAGGCACTCTCACAAGGGTCTATAAGGCATCAACCATGCCCGATTTAAAATTTAGACGTGCCGAACAATCCTAACCAAGATCTTTAAACTAGAGATTAGGCGAAACAAAGCATGTTAAACACATTAACATCTAAGAGTTTGGAATTACAACCTTTGTAGTCCGGTCCTTCACTTCATAAGCTCCGTGTTGTGGTCCCTTCGCTGCGATCATCGAGTACCCGGACTCTAGAGAGGCTCCACGAAGAGAAAGATTCAAGCTGGCTTCCGATCTTCGATAACAAAGATGATCTACCTTGAAGTTTCATTAACACAAGCTCTTACTTACTAATGAAGTGAACACCCTAATCTAATTGGCAAGAATAGATTAGGATGATGAAGTAGGATTTATGCTCTCATTTGTTTTCTTAATCTCACTCATTTTCATCACTAAAATCAAAGCTAGAGAGCTTTGCAAGGAGGAAGAAGAAGAAGAATTACTTTGTGATGAATAATGAATAACTCAAGTGAGCTTAGAAATGCAACCATGGTATAAGTTAGAAGAACTAACCCTTATAGAGATTGAACCATGGTTAAAAGGTTTGGTTGGGTTAAACAAATATCTATGCAAAATATCAACACAAATATCTTTGCACAAAACAAAACAAAACCTTCTAGAAGGTTCTAGAAAAGATTAACCCAAATCAAACCCTAACCATGTTTAATCTCCACTAAACATGTTGCATTAATAACCCTAACATGTTACAATATTATATATCACATATACAATATTTATTGTAACAAAATAAAATAATACAATTAACATATATCGCATATATATCAATGTATTACCCAAGTGAGAAAAAGAATCTTTTAGTGAGCTTATATTTAGTTAATGTAATTTAATATATCAAATATATAATTATACATTAAATTATCGAATCAACACTTGATCCGATATTCCGGCTATTTCACAAATAACCGACTAATATAATCTGTATCAGTTCATCGAATCAACACTTGATCCGATGACCCGGCTATATCACATATACCCGGCCGATATCTCATATCGCGAGAATCTAATACGGTATCACATATACGCATTGTTCTCGGTCCCGCAAATATCATATATGTGCTCCTTCTCCGTTTTGCCTGAGCCAAGAAACCTCTGTGAAGGACTCTAAAGAATCGTCAATACGCCGGCAGTAGGTGATGATCATATCAAACACCCATAAGCTGCAAGTTCGAGAAACTACTGATAAGTCGTGTCGATATGAGGTCCATAACAGTTTGAGAAACTACTGATAACACTTACCAGTAAATCTCAGTAACCCTGGCCAGGGATTTCCAGTTATAGCCAATCGAACACAGCGCAACATCAACTCCCTATACGGGGAGAGACGAATCCCCTCCTATCGCTCATTACCTCCATGTGATTCGGGACTGTACCCAAAAGCCACCTTTTTGCACGCCCTCTTGGACGTGGTATGATGGAAATCAAAGCACAGTGTGAATCGCATAAGACTCTATGACGATCTCGGGTCTACAGACTAACCTGTACCAGTGTCACCAGAGAACTGCCATCTGATGTGAGGTATAATACCATCTGGGAGTTCTCGGCGAGTCCGTCCAGTGTACCCAGTCTCCACTGAGCACCCGTACACCATCCTTGATGTCAAACACCGATGGATATGGGATCATCCATCGCCCATCATATGGGTCAAGATGCGTATACTCTAGTCTACTCTGGTGTATCGATACCCTGTCTCGATACACCCTCGACTAGGAATAGTTATAGGATGTACTCGTCGACTACCGTGGCCCCACTAGTATGATCTCATCATAGTCCCAGTAGTCGAGTACATATCCTAAGGGCTTTATCAACATGTAACATAGAGGCAATCAGAGTATATGTTAAGATAAAGAGCAACCAGATAGCGTACTATCATGTCGAGCAAGAAAGTCCTCCCTATATATGTCCAAGCATCTACTACAATATACATCGTATGTACAGTAATGGCCTCTAGGTCATACAAATAACTAACAATCTCCCATTTGCAATAGGGCCATCTGTTGTGGTATCGCATACCCAACAATCAGCTGTGGTTGAAGTATCTCATACTCAACCATCCCATAAAAGTCTATACTGGGAAAAAGGCCTTTGTGAGTGTATCCGCGCTGTTGTCCTCTGTGTCTACTCTCCTAACCTCGATCTCCCTTGAGATCAACCATCTCCATGATCAGGTGATACTGCCTAAGAATTATATCTGGATTTCTGATGGGACGGGGGTTCCTTGGCATAAGCCATTACTCCATTGTCAAACACTGGTTGGAACGAAGTTCATCTCATGAACTTATATATATCCAGACTGCCTCTTTGGTAGTATCCTTGGTAACGTTGTATCTTGCCTTTAATCATCTATCTAGCTTGGAACTCTTCCAACATACCGCCCCTTCACTGAGGGTAAAGACAATGCCTGCGACTGAAATTCAGTCGTCCTTATCACTCTGGAACCTTTCCAGTGATTCTCCCCAGGATCGATTGATACCATCTCACTACAACTAGTGAGAATCCTAACATCCAATTAGATCTATCTCATAAATCTATAACTCAGGATTTAGGAGGTATCACCTTGATCCTTATGGAGAATCCTTGTGATAAGCGGAGATTGACCGAGCGTAGCATATGAAACTCCTTCCCTATCAAGAGTATGTCATCCACGTATTCTACGAGGATCATCACCATACTCCCTACTACCTTTTTGTATATACAAGGTTCATCTACCATTTTGATGAAGTCAAACTCTTTGACTACCACATCAAAACAGACGTTCCAACTCCGCGATACCTGCTTTATCACATAAAACATCTTGCACACATTCCTGCTGCTCCCACTGTCTACGAAGCCCTCTGGCTGTGTACTTATAGACGCTCTCTTCCAAAACATCATTTAGAAAAGCAGTCATGACACCCAACCGCCAGATATCGTAGTCATGGTATGTAGCCGTGGCAAGTAGGATCTGGATGGACTTTAAGCATAGCTTTGAAAGTCTCAACTTTTCCATGTACACCAAGTAATCTTCTCAAGATATACTTTCTCCTGATGGGGATTTAACCCTTCAGATAAAGCAACAAAAATCTATACTTTGTTGGTGTATAAAGATTCCATCTCAGATCGCTAAGCATCCATCCATTCTTAGAGAGTTCCATTCCTGATGGCCAGCTCGAAACTAGTTGGGTCATCATCTCATGATGCAATCCTCCCTCCCACTATCATAGAGAAACCGAAGTATCTCTCAGGTGGGTGAGGAACTCTACTAGATTGGCTGAGAGGCTAAGATTCGTCGGTTACTATTGAATCCTTCGGTTCTACCAAATCATCTGCTGTAGTTTGTATAGCTGGAAATCCTTCCAGTTCTACCTCATGACCACTAATTTCTTCACAAGAAATTCCTACAAAGGTGGCATGTTGAGAAACAAAACATCTTTTGTTTCTCGGTTAGGTAGAAGATATTCCCTTGCGAATGCTTGGGATATCCAACAAACTTTTACAGAATTGACTTTGCCTCGAGCTTGTCCGGATTATGCTTTTAGACATAGGCTGGACAACCCCAAATCTTAACATACTTAAGATATGGGCTCTTCCCATTCCATATCATATATGAAGTGGTAGGCAACTGATTTGATTGGAACCCTATTCAATAGGTATGCAGCTTCTCAAGTGCATAACTCCTAAAAGGAAATAGGAAACTTAGTAGTACTCATCATAGAGTGCACCATATCACATAGGGTGTGATTGCTCCGCCCCGATACACCGAGGTGCTGTGGTGTATACGGAGGAGTAATGCTGAGAGAGAATCTCATTCTCCTTTAGAATAGTCCAGGAATCCTGTGCTCAAGTATTCTCCTCCTTGATCTCATCAAAGGACATAATACTTATACCCGTTTTTGGTTCTCTACTTCTAACTTGTATTCATTGAATTTCTCAAAAGTTCCAGACTTGTGTTTCAATAGGAACATATGTTCGGATCTTGAGAGATAATCAGTGAATTTAATGAAGTACAAAGAACCGGTCTTGGTATGTGTAGACAGGGGGCCTTCATACATCAGCATGTATCAATCCCAAGAGTTCACTAACTCTTTCTCTGTTTCCAATAAACAGAGTTATGGTCATCTTATCTTTGTAACATGACCGACTAGCTTCACAAGATGTAAATTCAAACTAATTTAAATATGCATCTAAATGTAACTTCAGCTAGTCGGGTCACATTGATATGATCTAGTCTATAATACCTCAAGAAGGATTCGTTCATTTCTGAACTCTTTCTCTTGTGTGTGTTCTGTATACTACGAACTGTAGTTTGATTTAGAACGTTAATGCTTTTAGATAACGTGCCTGAACCGATCAACTCTTGATATAGGAAATGTTCAAAACATTATCCAACAATACAAAATTATATCCTTCTTTACTAATAAAGAGACTGATATGATATTGTATATCAGGTTCGGTATCTAATAACATTTGTTCAGAATCAATGTATTTGCTAATACAGGATGGTAACTACCTACAAACTTGGCTGCAACACTTACACCGTTTCGATCTCATGAAACTTATCACCCGTTCTCAGTCCTCTACCTTTCTGTAGCCCATGTAACATATTACATTTGCGGGATCTTGATCTGGTATCTCATACCCAGGACGTAAAGGATACTGAGAAACAGTTCTCAGTAATGAACATACCTGAAGATGATGCATCAACATGCACTTTCTTCGTTTGGGTGGCACGGGAATTCTGGTAATCCCCTATTTCCTGCTCTGTCTTATAACAATTATAAGTTGGAGCGGGACCAATGTTCCTTAGCGCAGTATAACAAGCGGGTTCGGTCAATACATCCGTATTATTATCTTGATTAAGGCGTGACATGGTCGCTACCAGGAGAGAGAGAAGAAAACACTCAGCGTGCGCTTTTACAAGATTAGATTGGTTATGAATTTATCTAATCAGGATGGCTCCCACTGTTTTAGTCAAATCTTCCTTCAAACCCTAAAAGGAAAGACTAGCCGAGATTAATTACACCCTACAAGTTCGCCAATCTTTCAGCCAGGCCAGTGCCGGTACTTTGAGGGAGGTTCCCCGTGCTTTCGCACGGACCTAATTAAAGTAAACCTCGTTTTCCCAGGGGCGTAACCCCGTTGATACCTTTCTAGACACCTACTTGATCGGCTAATTGTAATGTGTAAAACTCTCCTAGGAGTAACTCTTACTCGCAGCGGGTATCGGGATCCAACTATCTCATAGAAGATATGCAATCTCATTGCAAATTTCAACTCTTGAAATTCCCAATAATATTTTACCCCTAGCGTCCTATGACCTTAACGCAGGCCAACAAACCATAGTCCGCTAGTCAAGTTCAACCCGTCATTTCCCGATTGAATTAAACCCACCCGCACGACCCTTGACGCAGGCCAACAAAGTCTTACGACTACCCTAACTCAATCGCATCATATGCTTATACAGATAAGCATAATAGCTATCGCACACTACGCCTTGACGCAGGCTAACAAACGCAGCACGAATACTATGAAGTACTTATCTGAAATGATGGAGGGCAACGACAGGTTTTTATGAAAACCCTCTGCGTAATGAACTTGATATCGTTGTAGAATCGAGTGATTTGAATAGAATGTTTTTGAGGCCTTTTCTAGTTTTGCTAAAGAAGTCACTCCCAGTGAAGGGATCGTTGGCTCTTTCCTTATCGAATAAGGTGCAGGATATTTCATAAATATCACTATGCAAAGCAAAAACTATAAAAACAATCAAAAGACAAACCGAGTTTGTAGAATCTGCCAGTTTCGCTAAAGAGGTCACTCCCGGTGAAGGGATCTCGTCTCTTTCCTTATCGAATAAGGTGTTGGATGTTCTACAAGGAACACCACTATGCAATGCAAGAACTAGAGCTACCTGGTTTTGAGACAAGTTTCTACAACATCTTTAGGTTTCTTTTATTTCATTAATCTCATTAATGAAGTCCCATTTTATTATGCTTTACAAGCATCACTTTTGAAACGAAATCTGCAATATAACATATATCTCATATATATAATATAAACATTTGTCTCAGGCAGTAATATGATCTCATCACAGAACATTGCAGCAGAAGAACATATATGAAATATTGGATATACTAGGAGGTCCGTGTTTTAATACGAGCCTGTATAAAACGCGGATTCCATTGTCGCGATGAATAGCCAAACCCACATCCCTAGACCCCTACGAGAGCGGCAAGCAACACTGCCAATTCTAGGGTTAGGAGACCCGGTCTCGACTCCTCGAGATGGTCTCCCACTGGACCCTAGAACCCGGTTACTTGTGCTCCCCGCCTTGGGTCTACCTAATGCGGAAAAGTAAATAATATACAATGGTGACATCATCCTCAGCTCGGAAGTGCCCCAATAAAAGAATATTACATACAAATGAATTTTACATGAATGAAAAAGAAAAACTCTCATCTCACATAAAACCCCCGGTTATTCAAAACACGACGATCCAATATAACATATCACAACAACACATAATATCTCATATCATCAACGTAAGCAAGTATGCGTATCCCGATTGTCGTTGATGTATAGCAACGAATCCGGCGATACATCGCATACTACGCTTACGGTCACAGAAAAGAAAGTGTAAAACTACAACAGTTGGAATCCGCAACCTCCTTAGACATCGCATGCCTAACCAAATGAATTCCTTAGACATCTCATGCCTAACAATTATAAACCCCGCATTTTAGTCTCAATATAGAAAACACTTTTCAATATCTAGTCGGGCAATTCAACAAGATTCCCGACATCCTGATCGAATGCTCGTCGCAAACTTTAGTAGACGGCCGCACCCCCGGATGCCGTTGACGAAGTGCACTAAGGCGGAACACCACTGCCGCGAGCACCCGAACGGATGCTTTTGGCGACGGGGTTCTCCTACAGTCACTTGGTCGGGGCTATAGGGCGTGGCTATCTATTAAGTTTACCCGGCGAGTATCCGTGTACGCTACGTGATTGCGACGGACTTTTGATCGCATCAAAATCCCGTGGCAACCGATCATTTGAGACTAAACTGCTATATTTATAACATTCAAATTAGTTATCTCATAACTACCTATGGATTCCAAATATTGTATCACATTCTAGATAAAAAGACAGTGTTAAACTTTTCGATCGAATAATCAAACACCCAAGATTTCCCAAAAGCTCAACACTTGAGCGGAGTTCAAAAAATATCCATCACATGCCACAGTATCAATGGTCCAGCCGTAGAAGGATCAAGCCAACGCCTCATATGTGGCAATGCCGTACTGCCCCAAAACCTAAGGTTCAAAGGCGGTTCAGACGGTCACATAATCGAGTTAAGGTTTGTGTTCTTCTAGAAGGTCCACCGCGTTACTTGCATGATTTTCCGGAAGTTTCAAACTCGAGAAAAAATCCAACTTTTGAAAAATTTTCCGACAGGGGAAAAAGTGAGTTATTGATATTCGTTCGAACTTTTTAACACGTTCTAAAATTACCCGGAAAAAACTTAAACGAAGTTAAACTTTTCGATCGAATCAATGAGCTCCTAATACAACCCAGAAAACTCAACACTTGAGTAGAATAAAAATTCCCAGAACAATCAGGAGATCAGTATGGATGTTACAGTGTAAAACCCCAACCCCAATACTACTGTTTGGCCGCGGAACCGCCGCGCAAGCCAGGTCATTACCGCGGTTCCGCGGCGCATTAAAGGTATTAAAGGGTCGTTTTGCACAGTAATCCATCAAATCACCTGCTGATTTTTCTGAGCATTTTTAATATGAAAATATCAACGTTTGAAAAAATTTCCAGAAACTAGGGTTTTACGGGTATTCGGAGTTCGATCAGACTTTAAACTTCGTCTAGACTTCGCCTAAAGCTCTATCTTGGCTCTGATACCACTGTAGGGTTACTAGGCACCCTCACAAGGGTCTATAAGGCATCAACCATACCCGATTTAAAATTTAGACGTGCCGAACAACCCTAACCAAGATCTTTAAACTAGAGATTAGGCGAAACAAAGCATGTTAAACACTTTAACATCAAAGTGTTTGGGATTACAATCTTTGTAGTCCGGTCCTTCACTTCATAAGCTCCGTGTTGTGGTCCCTTCGCTGCGATCATCGAGTACCCGGACTCTAGAGAGGCTCCACGAAGAGAAAGATGCAAGCTTGCTTCCGATCTTCGATAACAAAGATGATCTACCTTGAAGTTTCATTAACACAAACTCTCACTTACTAATGAAGTGAACACCCTAATCTAATTGGCAAGAATAGATTAGGATTGTTAGTGTATATGCCTTAGAGGCCATTACTGTATCATACTAGTTTGTATATTACTTAATGGAAGCTTGGGATATTCACAGTTGTATAGATAATCTTGCTCAAAATGGTAGTATGCTACTTGGTTTGTTTCTACTTTAATGTGTACATGTGTTTCTTTTAGTATATCACCTATACACATTAGTGGAGCCCTTAGGATCTTTGCTTGATTACCAGCGTTGTGATGGCAGTCACACTCTTGGGGGCTGGTAATCCACAAGCACATCCTTATACAGGTCCCTAGTCGTAGGACTATCGAGACAGGACATCGATACTCCGGAGTAGACTAGCATATGCGCTTCTCATCCCAGCTGAGGAGACGGTCTGTCCCACAGCCGTCAGTATGTCGTACTTGAGATAGTATGCGGGTGCTCGTTAGGTTACGAGTATTCTGGACAAGACTCGTCGAGAACTGATCGGTTGGCACTATACCTATCGTCAGTCATTAGTTCCCAGGTGACATGAGTACAGCTTAGTCCGCTGACTTGACACTATCACTTCGCCTCGAGTGTGTTCCCACTGTACTTTGATTACTACCTTACCACGGCTCAAAGGAGTCGTGCAAAAAAGTAGTAGTTGGGTGCAGTCCCGAAGCACTTGGAGGCAGTGACGGTTAGACATGATTCGTCTCTCCCGGTATTGAGAGTTGATATCGCGCTATGTCATGGAGAGCTATTACACATAGTCGTCCCTGGGCAGGGCAAGCGAGATATACTGGTAGGTTTCCAGTGTTATCTCAGGGTGTTCTGGGCTACACTCCGACACGACTTGCACCGCTATTAGGGGACTGACGTTTACCGCCCCCTAGGCCCGCCATGCGATATTCTCAGACGAATAGACCGGACTGTACGGAAACTGTCACATTCAGGCTCAGTAGGAGTTCAGATAGGTTTCACCTCGTCCGTCTTCTTATCGGCATCTACCTGAGGGCCGTTACGCATAGCTAGTGCCGTTTGTGGTCTGTGGTTAAACCCACTGCCAGCGTAGTGTCGAGTCTTTAGAGTCCCACACAGAGAGCTATTCGCCTTTAGGCAAAATGAGTAGAGGTCGCATGGTTTTGCGACAGGGTTCGGTCACATCCGTGCACTTATGCACGTTTAGTGTCCGGGCAGTTATCACTAGCGGGCTTTGGTTTAAGCCAGATCCTAGTGTACTTTTTGGGATTGGTTTTATCTCGTTTGTATTCGTGTTCCTCGGAACGCGGATGCGGGTTTGTATGCACGGTTGACAGAGACAGAGGCAGAGGATTCTCATTAGGGTTGTTGACTGTTGACTTTTGGTAAACCGTAATGAGAATAAGAAATATGTTTAATAATAATATTAATTAAGTATTATTGTGCCATGGTTGGGATGAGTGGTTGACTTTGTTGACTTGTTGACTTTGTTGACCGGTTGACTAGGTTAGACTTGTTGACCATCATCATGACAATGGCTATCATTTCATGGCATTGACCTTTGCTTGCTTGTTTTGTTCACAAATTGCATTTAATGCATGAAATGATATTGCCATTTGATATGATAACAACCATCACATAATACTCAATTATTATTATGTGTTATGATTATTTTGGATTATAAGAGCAAGGGTGAGAAAAGGCTTGCTCATTCTTTCATTTTCCATTCTCTCTCATGCTCAAGCTCTCTCCCTCTTCCTCTTGCTCTCTCTAGCTCAAGGAAACTCCCTCTCATGTGTTGAGAACCATTTCCTTAGAGATAAAACCCAAAACACTTCTCTACTCATCCTAGTACACAAGGTCTAGCAAGCCAAGTGTTCTAGTTTCTTCTAGTTTGAGGTTGAAGCCAAAGGTAGAAGCTTTCGGGTGGATCCATCTTCGGCGCAAGGAGACGACGAGGTGAGGCCGATCCGACTACCACAAGGAGTTGAAGAGGAGTTCAAGTTAAGGTATAACCCCCTAACCGAGTAGGTAAAACTCCTAGTTAGTTTGTTAGATAGTTGTTTAACAAAGATCCGTATTTTGAGTCCATGTTACCCCAAAGAAAAAATCGTTTTTCACCATTTCCGCAACCCCAAAGAACCGGGGACGGGTAACGTGGACTTACAAGGATGATGAAGTAAGATTTATGCTCTCATTTGTTTTCTTAATCTCACTCATTTTCATCACTAAAATCAAAGCTAGAAAGCTTTGTAAGGAGGAAGAAGAAGATGAATTACTTTGTGATGAATAATGAATAACTCAAGTGAGCTTAGAAATGCAACCATGGTATAAGTTAGAAGAACTAACCCATGTAGAGATTGAACCATGGTTAAAAGGTTTGGTTGGGTTAAACAAATATCTATGCAAAATATCAACACAAATATCTTTGCACAAAACAAAACAAAACCTTCTAGAAGGTTCTAGAAAAGACTAACCCAAATCAAACCCTAACCATGTTTAATCTCCACTAAACATGTTGCATTAATAACCCTAACATGTTACAATATTATATATCACATATACAATATTTATTATAACAAAAAATAATAATACAATTAACATATATCGCATATATATCAATGTATTACCCGAGTGAGAAAAAGAATCTTTTAGTGAGATTATATTTAGTTAATGTAATTTAATATATCAAATATATAATTATACATTAAATTATCGCATCAACACTTGATCTGATAATCCGGCTATTTCACAAATAACCAACTAATATAATCTGTATCAGTTCATCGAATCAACACTTGATCCGATGACCCGGTTATATCACATATACCCGGCCGATATCTCATATCGTGAGAATCTAATACGGTATCACATACACGCATTGTTCCCGGTCCCGCATATATCATATATGTGCTCCTACTCCGTTTTGCCTGAGCCAAGAAACCTCTGTGTAGGAATCTAAAAAATCATCAATACGCCGGCAGTAGGTGATGATCATATCAAACACCCACAAGCTGCAAGCGGTCAGCTAAACGTAACAGCTACCCAGGTATTGAGCGATAAAAAGATCAACAAGCAAGCCTGTACATTCTTCTGCGAATCCAATCAGTAACACTCCCGTACAGTCCGGTCTCTTCATCTGATATTTCGCATATCTCTCCTAGGGGTGGTAAACGTCAGACCAGTATCTTGATAATGTAAGTCTACGGTAGATCCCCGGCCGTCTTTCCGAGGCCAAAATGCGGAAACGAAAACTTTTTCAAACTTTAAAAACGGCGCTATCGTATGCTTAAATCCCGGATCGAACCATTAACCTACAACTAGCTATCTAGCGAAGGGATAGAAAGGCTATACCGATCGATCCGTGTCCTTCGGTCTTTGGCCACCATCCCAAAATCCTCGCGGCATCTCTGGTCTCGATCTCCTCATCGGAAAGGGCACCACATCTTCGTGTCTTTTTACGCGTTCCCGCTTCATCTGAAGTAACTCGGGCATGAAGTGTGCTAGCCGACATGTCCAAGGTGAAGTAGAGAATGTTGTGATCACTTTGTCTCTTGCATCCATGGATTTGGATGGAGGTTAGAGATGATGCCATTGATGGAAGTTTTGAGCTAGAGGAAGAAGAAGAAGAAGGAGCCTTTTTCTTTTCTTTTGCTATGATAAAATGAGAGTGAGAGTGAGTGAAAAAAATACAAGACCAAACCTCTCATATGGCAGCCCCCATCTCTCTCTTCTCATCATATCAACACAAATCCATCACCTTATGTGACACATGCACAAAGAAAGAGACCACGAGTCACCACTTATGCTTGTGTCACAATTAATGCTCCAAATGATGATATTTAGCTCACAATTTCCATTAACAAACATTAATCCAAATGTTTGCAACAATAAAAAGATATGGCAACATCTAAAGTAAACTCGTGACGGATCACAAAGATACCCCTCACCTGTATATACATACCTGCACCCGCATTCCGACTGAATACGAATGCGATGAGACTAAAGTAATCCAACAAATCTAATACTAGGATCCGGCTTAAACCAAAGCCCACTAGTATGATCCGTCCTATCATGATCCGTGCACTACCGCACGTATATGATCGAACCCTGCCATATATCATACGGCCTCTACAACGTTTCGTCCGAAACTTGAGAAACTGTCTGTGGGGGACTCTAAAGACTCGTCAATACTTTGGCCGTGGATTTAACCACTAGCACGTCAGAGGAATTAGCCGTACGTAACGAGCTACCAGGTATTGACCAAAAGGGAGGTCGATGAGCGAACTCATCCTGACACCCTACTGAGCCTGTCAGTGACAAAATCCGTACAGTCCGGTCCGTTCGTCTATGAGCAACGCATGGCGGGCCTAGGGGGTTGGTAAAAGTCAGACCCCCAAAAGCGGTACAAGTCGTGTCGGAGTGTAGCCCAGAACACCCTGAGATACTTCTGGAATACCTACCAGTAAATCTCCTGCCTTTGCCAAGGACTTCGTGTAATGGCTCTCCCAGACACAGCGCGACCTCACCCCCAATACCGGAAGAGACGAACCCCTGCCGATCCGCTTACTGCCTCTATGTGGCTCGGGACTGTACCCAACTAAAACCTGTTTGCACGACTCCTTTGAGCCGTGGTAGGGTAGTAATCAAAGCACAGTGGGAACTCACACGAGACAAATGACGATCTCAGGTCGATGAACTAACCTGTACACATGTCACCAGGGAACTGCTATCTGACGTTAGGTATAATACCAACCAGCATGTTCCCGGCGAGTCCTGTCCGGTGTACTCATAACCCAATGAGCACATGTATACATCTTTGGTGAACCAACTGACACCAATGGCTTGTGAGACCGGCCACCGCCCTGTAGGGTTCCTAGGCACTCTTTTGAAGGTTCATAAGGCATCAAACATGCCCGAATAAAATTTTAGACGTGCCGAACAACCCAAAGCCGGGATCTTTGCTAGATTATTAGGGTTTAACATGCAAGTAAACATCTTTACCACTAAGTGTGAGGGATTACAACCTTTGTAGTCCGCTCCTTCGCTTCACAAGCTCCGAGTAGAAGTCCATTCGCCGCGATCCACGATCTCCCGGACTCAAGAGAGGCTCCACGACTCGAACGATCCATGCTAGCTTGTAGTGTTCCGCTTCTCCGATGATCTACGTCGAAGTTGCTATAACTCAAGCTCTCTCACTCTATTGAGGTGAACACCCTAATCTAATGGGCTAGATTAGATGAGGATGATGGAGTAGTATTTATGGTTTTTTTTATATCATTTTCTCACAAGAAATCATCACAAAAGAAATAACTAGTGAGCTCTTTCAAAAACTCAAGAGAGAAGAAGATGAAGAATAATGAGATAAAATCCTTTTGTGATGAATAATAGATAAGAATATATGATTGATTATGGAACCATGGTCAAGGATGAGAAGCTTAACCTTTGTAGAGAATAAACTAAGGCTAGGGTTTGGTTAGGTTAGAAAATGAGTCATGGATAAATATCAATCATAATATCTTAACCAAGACAAAAGCAAAGCTTCTAGATGGTGCAAGAAGAAGCTAACCCTAATCAAATCCTAATCCCTTTTTATCATCTCTAAACTTGTTTCATTATCAATCATATCATGTTACTATAATATATATCACATATATATTATATTTATAACAAAAGAAAATAATACAATTAATATATGAATGTATTATCCGGTGAGAAAATGAAATAATTAAGAGAGCCAATATTAGATAATGTAATACACTATATCATATATATTATTATACATCAAATCATCGAATCAACACTTGATCCGACGATCCGGCTATATCGAATATAACCGACTAATATATCATGTACTGATTCATCGAATCAACACTTGATCCGATGATCCGGTTCATATCTAAATATCGCGAGAATATAGTACGGTATCACATATCGCATTATCCTCGGTCCTGCACATATCACATTTGTGCCTTTACTCCGTTTTGCCTGAGCCAAGAAACCTCTGTGTAGGACTCTAAAGAATCGTCAATACGCCGGTAGCAGGTGATGATCATATCAAACACCCACAAGCTGCAAGCGGTCAGCTAAACGTAACATCCACCAAGGTATTGAGCAATCAGAAGATCAACAAGCTGGCCTATTCGTTCTCCTGTGAATCCAATCAGTAACACTCCCGTACAGTCCGGTCTGTTCGTTTGATATGTCGCATATCAAGTCTAGGGGTGGTATACGTCAGACCCCAGTAACCGATAAGTCGTGTTGATATGAGGCTCATAACAGGTCGAGAAACTACTAGTAACACTTACCAGTAAATCTCTATATCAGCCCTGGCCAGGGACTTCCAGTTATAGCCAATCGAACACAACACAACATCAACTCCCTATACCGGGAGAGACGAATCCCCTCCTATCGCTCATTGCCTCCATGTGATTCGGGACTGTACCCAAAAGCCACCGTTTTACACGCCCTCTTGGACGTGGTAAGGTGGTAATCAAAGCACAGTGGGAATCACATAATACTCTATGACGATCTCGGGTCTACAGAATACCCTGTACCAGTGTCACCGGAGAACTGCCATCTGACGTGTGGTATATCACCATCTGGGAGTTCTCGGCGAGTCCGTCCAGTGTACCCAGTCTCCACTGAGCACCCGTACACCATCTCTGATGTCAAACACCGATGGATATGGGATCATCCATCACCCATCATATGGGTCAAGATGCATATACGCTAGTCTACTCTGGCGTATCGATGCCCTGTCTCGATATACCCTCGACTAGGAACATTTATAGGATGTACTCATCGACTACCGTGGCCCCACTAGTATGTTCTCATCATAGTCCTAGTAGTCGAGTACAGATCCTAAGGGCTTTATCAACATGTGAGAGAAAGACAGTAAACCAATACAAGTCAACATGTTAAGATAAAGTGAAACCAAATAGCATACTATCATGACGAGCAAGAAAGTCCTCTCTGTATATATCCAAGCATCCATCATAATATACATCATATGTACAACAATGGCCTCTAGGGCATATACATAACTAACAATCTCCCACTTGCACTAAGGCCAGCTGCTGTAGTATCTCATACCCAGCATCCCGAATAATCTCTCAAACTGTATCTGGGGAATGGCCTTCGTGAGTGGATCCGCAGTTTTTTCCTTCGTATCTACTCTCCTGACCTCGATCTCCCGGCGATCAACTATCTCCCTGATCAGGTGATACCGCCTCAGAATATGTCTGGACTTCTGATGCCACCTGGGTTCCTTGGCCAAAGCCACATCTCCATTGTTATCGTAATACAGAGGTATTGGATGTTCAATGGATGGAACCAGACCAAGTTCAGTGATGAACTTCTTCATCTAGACAGCCTCTTTGGCAGCATCGTTGGCAGCATCGTTGGCAGCAATGTATTCAGCCTCCATCGTCGAGTCTGCAACGGTATCCTGTTTGGAACTCTTCCAACATACCGCCCCTCCATTGAGGGTAAAGACAAATCCCGAGTGCGACTTAGAGTCGTCCTTATCACTTTGGAAGCTGGAATCGGTAAAGGACTCCACCCGGAGTTCTCCGTTACCATACACCAAGAACATGTCTCTAGTCCTTCGCAAGTACTTGAGAATGTTCTTCACAGCTGTCCAGTGACTCTCTCCAGGATCTGCTTGATACCGACTCACTACACTTAGTGAGTATGCTACATCGGGTCTGGTACATAGCATCGCATACATGATAGAGCCTACTGCCGAAGCATAGGGTATCCCTTGCATTCGAGCTCTCTCCAAATCAGTCTTGGGAGACATCTCTTTGGAGAGAGTGATTCCAGAGATTATGGGTTGGTTCCCACGCTTGGATTCTTCCATACTAAACCTTTTTAGTATGGTGTCAATGTACCTGGATTGGGACAATCCCAGTATCCTTTTGGATCTATCTCTATAGATCCTAATCCCCAATATGCAGGAGGCATCACCTAGATCTTTCATTGAGAATATTTGTGATAAAAAGAGCTTGACTGATTGCAGCATAGGAATATCATTTCCTATCAAGAGTATGTCATCCACGTACAATACGAGGAAGACAACCTTACTCTCTGCTACCTTCTTATAGATACAAGGTTCATCTATATTTTTGATGAAGTCAAACTCTTTGACTACAACATCAAAACAGATGTTCCAACTCCGCGATGCTTACTTTAATCCATAAATAGATTTAAGCAGCTTGCACTCCTTTCCGCTGCTCCCACTATCTACGAAGCCCTCTGGCCGAGTCATGTACACGCACTCTTCCAAATCACCGTTTAGAAAGGCGGTCTTAACATCCATTTACCAGATTTCGTAGTCATGGTATGCAGCAATGACAAGTAAGATCCGGATGGACTTAAGCATAGCCACTGGAAAAAAGGTTTCGTCATAATCCACACCTGGTCGTTGACGAAAACCCTTTGCTACAAGTCTAGCTTTGAAAGTCTCAACTTTTCCATCTACACCAAATTTCTTTTTAAAAATCCACTTGCTCCCAATGGGTTTTACCCCTTCAGGAGAATTTTCCAAAATCCATACTTTGTTGGTGTACATGGATTCCATCTCAGATCGCATTGCATCAAGCCATTTCACAGAGTCACCACTTGTGATGGCCTGCTCGAAACTAGTTGGGTCATCATCTTCCAAGATGCAATCCTCGCTTCCACCATCAATGAGAAAACCGTAGTATCTTTCAGGTGGATGAGAAACCCTACTAGATCAGCGGAGAGGCTTGGGTTCGTCGGGTACTACCGAATCCTCTGGTTCCACTAAATCTTCAGTTACAGTTTGTGTTGCTGGAACTTCTTCCAGTTCTACCTCAGAGCAACTAATCTCTTTTGCAAGAAATTCCTTTTCTAAAAAGGTGGCATGTTGAGCAATAAATACCTTTTGTTGTTCACCGTGGTAGAAAAAATATCCATTTTAATATTTAGGATATCCCACAAACTTACATAGAACTGACCGTGCCTCGAGTTTGTCTGGATTTTGCCTTTTGACATAGGCCAGACAACGCCATATCTTAACTTGTTTAAGACATGGTCTCTTCCCACTCCATATCTCATATGGTGTGGTAGGTACAGATTTAGTTGTGTAGGGTTCCTAGGCACACCCATGAGGTTCTACAACTGATCAACCATGCCAAAATCAAATTTTTCATATGCCGAGAAACCCTAATTGAGATCGTTAACTAGAGGTAAGGCGAAAAAGAAGCTAGTAAACTACTTTACTACTAAGTGAATGGGATTACAACCTTTGTAGATCCAGTCCTCCACTTCTTTAGCTCTGTGTTGACGTCCCTCCGCTGCGATCATCGGAATCCCGGACTCTAGCGATGGTTTCGTCGGAGAAATAAGCAGGCTAGGTCGTTGACTTCGATGCCGAAGATGATCTACGTCGGGGAGACTCAAACTCAAGCTCCATCTTCACTAGGTCATGAAACTTGTGAATATAACACACTCTACTACATGGCAAGTTGTAGAGGATGAGGAAATAGGAAGTGGGTTCACTTTAGAATTAGATTTCTCACTTGATTTCTTCACTTGGAATTTTAAAGAAAACTTTCTTCTCTTCATCAAGAAGAAGAAGAAGAAGAAGAAGGAAATGAAAAATGAATTAATTCAAAAAGAAAATTCAAGTGAAGGTTATCATAATGCAACCATGGGTAAGTTAACTCATGTAGAGAGCAAACCATAGTTTAGGTAATGGTTAGGTTTAAGGATAAGACAAAATAGTTTAGACTTTTCAAAGATGCTATGAAGCTTCATGAAGCTTTAAGCCAAAAATAAAGAAAAGCAACATTTTGTTTTTACAAAATGAATAAAGAAAATAAAACCCTAAACCCTAACCATTAACTAAACATGGTGTAAATCATACACATACCCAAGTTTGCTTCTATCATCAAACATGATACAATCTAGTGCACAAAAATATATCACATATACAACTTGTGCACATCAAGTGAAAAAATCAATCTTAAGTGAACCAAAACTAGTTAATGTAAAGTGATATATCAAATATATAATTATACATTAAATCATTAAATCAATACTTGATTTAATGATCCGGTCATATCGCATATAACCGACTAATATCTAGTGTATCAATGTATCAAATCAACACTTGATTCGGTAACCCGGCTATATCACATATAACCGTCCGATGATACAAATCGCGAGAATAGAATAAAATATCACATACTGGTATTATTCTCGGTCCGGCACATATCTCATATGTGCTCCTATTTCGTTTCACTTGAGCCAGGAAACCCTTGTGTAGGACTCTAAAGACTCGTCAATACGCCGGCAGTAGGTGGTGATCATATCAATCACCCACAAGCCGCAAGCGGTCTGCTAAACGTAACGGCCAGCCGGGTATTGAGCGATCAGAAGATCAACGAGCAAGCTCACTCACACTCCTGTTAATCCAACCAGTAACACTTACCGTACAGTCCGGTCTCGTCGTCTGATATGTCGCATATCTCGCCTAGGGGTGGTAAACGCCAGACCCCAGTAGCTCGATAAGTCATGTCGATATAAGGTCTATAACAGTTCGAGAAACTATCGGTAATACTTACCAGTAAATCTCAGCAACCCTGCCCATGGATTTCCGGTTATAGCCAATCGAACACAGCACAACATCAACTCCCTATATCGGGAGAGACGAGTCCCCTCCTATCGCTCATTGCCTCCATGTGATTTGGGACTGTACCCAAAAACCACCGTTTTGCAGGCCCTCTTGGACGTGGTAAGGTGGAAATCAAAGCACAGTGGGAATCACATAAGACTCTATGACGATCTCGGGTCAACAGACTACTCTGTACCAGTGTCACCGGAGAACTGCCATCTGACGTGAGGTATAATACCATCTGGGAGTTCTCGGCGAGTCCGTCCATTGTACCCAGTCTCCACTGAGCACCCATATATCATCTCTGATATCAAACACCAATGGATATGGGATCATCCATCGCCCATCTGCATGGGTCGAGAAGGTATACGCTAGTCTACTTTGGTATATCGATGCCCCGTCTCGATACACCCACGACTAGGGACCTTGAAGGATGTACTTATGGACTACCATGTCCCCACTAGTATGATCCGCATCATTGTCCAGGTAGTCAAGTACACATCCTAAGGGCTTTACCAACATGTAACAGATAGACAATCAGTATACACGTTAAGGTAAAGAGTAACCAGATAGCATACTATCATGTCGAGCAAGAAAGTCCTCCCTATATATATATGTCCAAGCATCCACTACAATATACATCATATGTATAGTAATGGCCTCTAGGGCATACATATAACTAACAATCTCCTACTTGCACTAGGGCCATCTGATAACAGTGGTTGTAGTATCTCATACTCAACCATCTCATAAAAGTCTCTCTCTAGGAACTGGCCTTTGTGAGTGGATCCGCTGTGTTGTCCTCTGAGTCTACTCTCCTAAACCTCGATCCCCTGGAGATCAACCATCTCCATAATCAGGTGACACTGCCTTAGAATATGTCTGGATCACTGATGGGACGGGCGTTCCTAGGCATAAGCCACAACTCCATTGTCACACAATGGTAGGAACGAAGTTCATCTCATGAACTAATATACACCCAGAATTCCTCTTTGGTAGCATCTTTGGTAGCGATGTATCTAGCCTTTATCGTCTAGTATGCCACAGTATATAGCTTGGAACTCTTCCAACATACCGTCCCTTTACTTAAGGTAAAGACAATGCCTGTGACTGACATTCAGTCGTCCTTATCACCCTGGAACCTTTCCAGTGATTCTCTACAGGATCGATTGATACCTTCTTATTACAACTAGTGAGAATCCTAACATCCAATTAGACCTATCTCATAGATCTAAAACCCAGGATTTAGTAGGTATCACTTTGATCCTATACGGAGAATCATTGTGATAAGCGGAGATTGATCGAGCGTAGCATAGAAAACTCCTTCCCTATCAAGAGTATGTCATCCACGTACTCTATGAGGATCACCACCATACTCCTTACTACCTTTTTGTTTATACAAGGTTCATCTACCATTTTGATGATGTCAAACTCTTTAACTAACACATCATAACAGACGTTCCAACTCCGCGATGCCTGCTTTATCACATAAAACATTTTGTACACGTTTCCGCTGCTCCCACGGTTTACGAAGCCCTCTGGCTGTGTTCTTATAGATGTTCTCTTCTAAATCATTATTTAGAAAAGCAGTCATGGCACCCAACCACCAGATATCATAGTCATGGTATGTAGCAATGGCAAGTAGAATCTGGATGGACTTAAGTATAGCCACTGGAAAAGGTTTCATCATTATCCACGCCTGGTCGATGACGAAAACCTTTAACAAGTCTAGCTTTGAAAGTCTCAACTTTTCCATCTACACCAAGTAATCTTCTCAAGATATACTTTCTCCTGATGGGGATTTAACCCTTCAGATACAGCAACCAAAGTCCATACTTTGTTGGTGTACATGGATTCCATCTCAGATCGCTAAGCATCCAGCCATTCTTACAGAGTCCCTACTCTTGATGGCCTGCTCGAAACTAGTTGGGTCATCATCTCATGATGCATTCCTCGCTCCCACTGTCATCGAGAAACCGAAGTATCTATCTGGCGGATGAGGAACCCTACCAGATCGACGGAGAGGCTGAGGTTCGTCGGGGACTACAGAATCCTTTGGTTCTGTCAAATCAGCTGCAGTTTTGTATAGCTGGAACCTTTCCAGTTCTACAGAACTGACCTTGCCTCGATCTTGTCCGAATTTTGCTTTTGACATAGGCCGGACAATCCCAAATCTTAACTTACTTAAGAGATGGGCTCTTCCCATACCATATCTTATATGGAGTGGTAGGCACTGATTTGATTCGAACCCAATTCAACAGGTATGCAACTTCTCAAGTGCACAACCCCAAAAGGAAATAGGTAACTCAGTAGTACTCATCATAGAGCACACCATATCTAATATGGTGCGATTGCTCCGCCCCGATACACCGTTGTGCTGTGGTATATTTAGAGGAGTAATACTGAGAGAGAATCTTATTCTCCTTTAGAATATGCCAGGAATTCTATGCACAAGTATTCTCCTCCATGATCTTATCATAGGACATAATACTTATACTCTGTTTTTGGTTCTCTACTTCTAACTTATATTTTGTGAATATCTCAAAAGGTTCGGACTTATGTTTCAACAGGAACATATGACTGAATCTTGAGAGATCATCAGAGAATGTAATGAAGTGCAAAGAACCGGTCCTGGCATGTGTAGACAGGGGACCTTACATACATCATCATGTATCAGTCCCAAGAGTTCACTGGCTCTTTCTCTATTTCCAATAAACAGAGCTATGGCCATCTTATCTTTGTGACATGACTGGAAAGTTTCACAAGATGTAAATTCAAACTGATTTAAATATGCATCTAAAATGTAACTTAAGCTAGTCGGGTCACATTGATATGACCTAGTCTACAATGCCTCAAGAAGGATCTGTTCATTTCTGAACTCTTCCTCTTGTGTGTGTTCTCTTATACTAGGAACTGTAGTTTGATTTAGAACGTCAATGCTTTTAGATAACGTACCTGAACCGATCAACTTTTGAAATGTTCAAAACAATGTTCAACAATACAAAATTATATCCTTCTTTAATAAATAAAGAGATTGATATGATTTTGTATATCAGGTTCAGTATCTAATAGCATTTGTTCAGAATCAATATATTGGTAATACAGGGTGACAATGACCAACAGACTTGGCTGCAACACTTGCACCATTTTCTGTCTCATGAAACTTATCACCCGTTCTCAGTTCTCTCCCTATTATAGCCCATGTAACGGATTACATTTGCGGGATCCTGATCCGGTATCTAATACCTAGGACGTAGAGGACACTGAGAAACAGTTCTTTATAATGAACACACCCGAACGAGATGCATCATATGCACTTTCTTCGTTTGGGCGGCATAGGAATTCAGGTATTCCCCTATTTCCTGCTCGGTCTTATAACAATTATAAGTTGGAGCGGGACCAAGGTTCCCCAGCTCAGTATAACAAGCGGGTTCGGTCAATACATCCATATTATTATCTTGATTAAGGCGTGATATGGTCGCTACCTGGAGAGAGAGAGAAGAAAACACTCTGCGAGCGCTCTTGCAAGATTAGATTGGTTATTTATTTTATCTAATCAGGATGACTCCCACTGTTTTTATCAAATCTTCCTTCAAACCCTAAAAGGAAAGACTAGCCGGGATTAATTACACTCTACAAGTTCGCCAATCTTTCAGCCAGGCCAGTGTCGGTACTTTGAGGGAGGGTCCTCATGCTTTCGCACGGACCAAATTAAAATAAACCTCATTTTCCCAGGGGCGTAACCCCGTTGACACCTTTCTAGACACCTACTTGATCGGCTAATTCCAATGTGTAAAACTCTCCCAGGAGTAACAATTACTCGCAGTGGGTATCGGGATCCAACTATCTCATAGAAGGTATGCAATCTCATTGCAAATTTCAACACTTGAAATTCCCGATAATTTTGCCCCTAACGTGCTATGACCTTGACGAAAGCCAACAAACCATAGCCCGCTAGTCAAGTTCAACCCGTACATTTCTTGACTGAATTAAAACCACCCGCACGACCCTTGACGAAAGCCAACAAAGACGCATGACTACCCTAATCGAATCGCATCTTATGCAGCAGATAAGCAGCATATAGCTACCGCACACTACACCTTGACGAAAGCCAACAAATGTAGCACGAATACTATATACAACTTATCCGAAATGACGGAGGGCTACGACAGGTTTTTTTCTAAAAACCTATTGCGTAATGAACTTGATATCGTTGTAGAATCAAATGATTTTAAAATGGAGTGTTTTTGAGGCTTTTCTAGTTTTGCTAAAGGGGTCACTCCCGGTGAAGGGATCGTCGGCCCTTTCCTCATCGAATAAGGTGCAGGATATATCATATATATCACTATGCAAAGCAAAAACTCCAAAAGCAATCGAAATACAAACCGAGGGGTGTAGCATCTGCTAGTTATTGCTAAAGGGGTCACTCCCGGTGAAGGGATCTAGGCCCTTTCCTTATCGAATAAGGTGCAGGATGTTCTACAAGGAACACCGTGATTCAAAGCAATAACTGTAGCTACCTGCTTTTGAAAAATTCGATTCCACAACATCTTTTAGGTTTCTTTTCTTTCATTAATCACATTAATGAAGTCCCTTCATTTAAATCACTTAAACATCACAGATAAATACGACGTACACTTATGCCATCCGCATTCGCCTCGATGTCCCCTCGTGCACCGTTAGGTTAGGTAACTAACGGCAGAGCGGGGCAGGGCTAGCGCGGGTGTAAAACATAAGTAAAGTCTATATAATATATCATATATACTATATACAATATCTTTCTGAACAAATCACATGATCACATTACAGATAACGCAGCAGGAAAATATCATATGAAATATTGGATATACTAGGACGTCCGTGTTTTATTTTGAGCCTGAATAAAACACGGATTCCACGGTCATGATGAATAGCCAATCCCACACCCGTAGACCCCTACAAGAGCGGCAAGCAACCCTACCAATTCTAGGGTTAGGAGACCCGGACTCGACTCCTCGAGATGGTCTCCCACTGGACCTAGAACCCGGTTACTTATGCTCCCCTCCTTGGGTCTATCCTAATGCGGAAAAGTAAATAATATACATCAACGGTGACATCTTCCGCAACCTGGAAGTGCCCCAATAAAATAATATTACATACAATTTTTTACATGAATGAAAATGAAAAACACCCATCTCACAGAAAACCCCCCCGGCTATTCAAACACGACGATCCAATATAACATAACCAGCAATACATAACATCACATGTCATCAACGTAAGTAAATATGCCCATCCCAATTGTCGTTGACATATAGCAACGAAACCGGCGATATCACATATTACACTTACGGTCACAGAAAAGAAAGTGTAAAACTACAACAGTTGGAATCCGCAAACTCTTTAGACATCGCATGCCAAACCAATTATAAACCCCGCATTTTAGTCTCATTATCGAAAACACTTTTCAATATCAAGTTGGGCAATTCAACAAGATTCCCGACATCCTGATCGAATGCTCGTCGCAAACTTTAGTAGACGGCCGCACCTCCGATGCCGTCGACGAAGTGCACTAAGGCGAAACATCGCTGCCGCGAGCACCCGAACGGATGCTTTCGGCGACGGGGTTCTCCTACAGTCACTTGGTCGGGGCTATGGGGTGTAGCTTTCTATTAAGTTTACCCGGTGAGTATCCACGTACTCTACGTGATTGCGACGGACTTTTGATCACATCAAAATTCCGTGGCAACCGATCAAGTGAGACTAAACTGCTATGTTTATAATATCCAAATCAGTTATCTAATAAATACTTGTGGATTCCAAATATTGTATCACATTCCAGATAAATAGAAAATGTTAAATTTTCCGATCGATCAATCAAACACCCAAGTTTTCCCAAAACAGCTCAACACATGAAATAAGTTTAAAAACATTCACTTCATGCCACAGTACCAACGGTCCAGCCGTAGAAGGGTCAAGCCAACGCCTCACATGTGGCACGCCGTACTGCCCCAAGCCCTAAGGTTCAAAGGGCAGTTCAAGACGGTCACATAATCGAGTTAAGGTTTGTTGTCTTCTAGAGGGTCCATCGCGTTACTTGCACTACTTAGAACGTTCTCAAACTACGGAAAAATCCAACACTTGGAAATTTCCCGGCAGGGGAAAAATTGGGTATTTATATCCGGTCGAACTTTTTAATATATTCTAAATTTACCCGGAAAAACACATAGACGAAGTTAAACTTTCCGATCGAAACACCGAGTCCGTAATACAACCCAGAAAACTCAACTCTTGAGTATAGATTAAAATTACCCAGAAAACACAGGACTTAAATATAGAGATTACTATGCAAACACTGGAGCATAGGGCTACAGAATGGCCGTGGAACCGCCGCGCCACGTAGGGTACGGCCACGGTTCCTCGGCTACTTATTGGAGTTAGGCCCACGTGTTGAACAGTAATTCCTAGAAAACCCTGCTGAAATTTTTGAGTATTTTTAATTAGGAAAATTCCACATTTTCAGAAAATGTACAAAGAAGGGATTGATTTAGGTTTTCGGGGTTCGATCGGATTTCTAACATCGTCTACACTTCGCCTAAAGCTCTAGCTAGGCTCTGATACCACTGTAGGGTTCCTAGGCACACCCATGGGTTCTATAACTAATCAACCATGCCAAAATCAAATTTTTCATGTGCCGAGAAACCCTAATTGAGATCGTTAACTAGAGGTAAGGCGAAAAAGAAGCTAGTAAACTACTTTACTACTAAGTGAATGGGATTCCAACCTTTGTAGATCTGGTCCTCCACTTCTTTAGCTCCGTGTTGACGTCCCTCCGCTGCGATCATCAAAATCCCGGACTCTAGTGATGGTTTCGTCGGAGAAATAAGCGGGCTAGGTCGTTGACTTCGATGCCGAAGATGATCTACGTCGGGGAGACTCAAACTCAAGCTCCATCTTCACTAGGTCATGAAACTTGTGAAGATAACACGCTCTACTACATGGCAAGTTGTAGAGGAAGAAGAAATAAGAAGTGGGTTCACTTTAGAATTAGATTTCTCACTTGATTTCCTCACTTGGAATTTTGAAGAAAACTTTCTTCTCTTCATCAAGAAGAAGAAGAAGAAGGAAATGAAAAATGAATTAATTCAAAAAGAAAATTCAAGTGAAGGTTATCATAATGCAACCATGGGTAAGTTAACTCATGTTACAAATAGTATAGGGTTAATGGTACGATCGGGGAATCGGGTTCCGTTAGCGCCGGTTTCTTAAAAGTTTTTGTTCCGCATTTGGCCACGGATTGATGGCCGGGGCGCTGGCATAACCCAACAGAGACCGGACTGTACGGTAGTGTTACTTATAGGATTCACGGGAGTTTGGACAAGCTTGCTTGTTGATCTTCTGATCGCTCAATACCTGGGTGGCCATTACGTCCAGCTAGTTCCGCTGACGGCTTGTGGGTGACTAATGTGATCATCACCTACTGTTGGCGTATTGACGAGTCTTTAGAGTCCTACACAGAGATTTCCTAGCTCAAACGAAACGAAGTAGGGCACATATGTGATATGTGCGGGACCGAGATTAAATACGTGTATGTGATACCGTATTCTAATCTCACGATATAGGTTATATGTGATATAACTGGATTATTGAATCAAGTGTTGATTCGATAATTTGTTATATGTATATTTGATATACATATAAATGATATTAGTCGGTTATATATGATATAGCCGGATTATTAAATCAAATGTTGATTTAATAATTTGATATATAATTATATATTAATATATATTTACTAATATTAGCTCACTTAAGAATTTCTTTTCTACAAATACATTTAAATATATATGAGATATATATTAATGTATTTACTATTATGTCATGCTAGTTGATACATTGGACATGGGTGTATGAGACTCACACCAAACTAAAGATAATTTGGGTGATTTAATTATTAAGGGATAAACCAAAATTAGGTGGAAAATTCCATGGCTTAAGATGCTTATGGAAGTATGTAGAAGCCTTGACTTAGTCCACTAATTTTATTTTACTCTAGATATTTATTAACCCAACCATTATCTTTAACCATGGTTAACTCTCTACTAATATCTCTTGAGATATTTTCACACCCATGGTTCACACTAGTAGATCTTCTTCATCTCCTTCTTTGCTCTCTAGATTTGAGTGAGGTGAGAAAGAAACAGAGAAAAATAATTCTAAAGTGAGCAAAATTCCTAATTTATCAATCTATACCAAACTAGCTATTCAGTATAGGTTGTTTACTTCACTAATTCCCCAATTAGTGAAGAGGTAGCTTGAGTTAGAGATTCCTTAAGGTAGATCATCTTCGGCCTCGAAGATCCTTAAGCAAGCTTGTTCCTTTCACCAAGTGGAGCCTAAGAAGAGTTCGGGGGACCACTACTTGGAGCTAAGGGAGTACTACTTGGAGCTTTAGAAGTGAAGGACCGGTCTACAAAGGTTGTATTCCTATTCACTTAGTCTAAAGTTTGTTTACATGCAATGAAACCATAATTCTCTAGTTCGATTCTAGGATAACATGAAATAGCACACTAGATTTTTTAAAATTGTGTAATTGATACTTATAAAAACCTAGTAGTGGTGCTAAGGCATACTTTCACTGACTACCTGTACACATGCCACACGAGAACTGCCATCTGACGTTAGGTATAAAACCATCCAGCAGTTCTCGACAAGTTCGTCCAGTGTATCCACATACAGTGAGCACCTGTATACAATCTTAGGTGAAACACACCAATGGCTGTTAGACTTACCATCACCCCTCGTCGCGGTCTAGAAACATATACACCTGTCTACTCTTTAATATCGATGCCATGTCTCGATATTCTTACGACTGGAGACACTTTTAAGGATATGCTTATAGACTACCCAGCCCTCACAAGTATGACTGCCATCACAATGCAGGAAGTCAAGCACATCCTACAGGCTTTATCAACATGTATAAGTAGTACGTAATAACAAGTAGAACATATGCACATGTTAAGATAAAGTCAAACGGGATAGCATACTATCATTTCGAGCAAGATTGTCCTATATATATACATATCCATAGTATCCATCACAAATAATGGCCTCTAGAGCACATATATATCCTGATATATACATATCCATAGTACCCATTACAAATAATGGCCTCTAGGGCATATATATCCTACACAAATTGAATTTAGAGCTAGTAGAGTTCTTTGAAAGATAAACTAAGAGTACTATGGTATGATGAGACCAATAGAAGACTACCCTAGAAGCCCGAGCCCCTAACTCCATGTTTTGGCCACTGGTTTATTACTAAAAACCGCCAATGTCGGCCCCCCTTTTGAGTTAGGTTTTGATTTTTGTTCTGTAGTTTCATTTGGTGGTAATTAGGCTACTGTATTGTTTATTTTGTCCCAGGTTGCATGTGGAGAAATCTGGGAGTGTTTTAGTTTGGTTTTGGTGATGTTTTTTGATTTTTAAAACTTGGTTTTAGGTAGTTCTATACCTCGACTTGATCGTTCAGCATTTGTAAGTCGACGTCGGGGGTATTTGGTCGTTTTTAGCGTAAGTGAGACATAGGTTCTAACCTATGTGCGTTTTACTCATTTTATCATTTTTGATTTGGATATTTATGCAGTTGTGTCATGATTTTGATTGTATGTATGATCGCGGGGATTTCCGAGACGGCGAAGACGGGTGAGGTGGTTGTGGATTTCGACTAGTTCGATTTATCGGCGAGTAGATTTATATCTACGGGGGAAGTCGGGTGGATGGCGTAAAGCACCCCAGCAACCAATTAACTAGGATATCCATACTATATATCTAGACTAGTGTTATATTAGATAACTTAGTTTATAACTAGTTAGTATATAGTTTGTATCTAGTAGGCTATATGTATGCGTGGATATATATATATATCTATGTATGTTTATTGTTATATGCGTACGCGACTTTAGGTCCGTATGATATTGATGGGATATTTGATAGGTATTGTAAGCGGGATGATTCCGTACTGATTATGATGAGGATAGTGTGCTGAATACGACCGAGATTCATTTGGAATCGCGGAGTCATGCGTTTATCCCGATTGGGACCTTTCGATTGCTTGAGTTATACTCTTTTAAAAACCAATCATTCATTTCCACTTTTCAATGATAAATGGAAAAGATGTGCTGCTACTTTTAAAACAGATATATATTTTAAATATACTGTAGCTTCCTTATTTGTAAAACAACGTTTCGTTCTAATTTAAACTGTAACGGTATAGCTCAAAATAGTTACTCATGTTTAACTATCATTCATGTACGATTTAGTTACTTTTATACACTCGCGATTCGATTACCTATTATATATGTTAGTTGCGTTATTATTCTCATACGAACACACTGATAGAACACTGCACAACTACCAATGAATTCTATGTTGCACAAATCACAGACGCACAAGTTACACTAAACATCATTGGTATTGCCATGACACTGTAGGACTGCTATACTACGTTATGTCCATGTAAATGTTGATACGGTTTATTATGACTTTCCTATATACATGGTCTTGGTTGGTATATATATATATATATATATATATATATATATGTCGCGGATAGGGACTTAGAGCTATTCTTCGACGAACACATTGATAGAACACTTGCACAACTACTAATGATTGCTATGCTGCACGAGCACAAACACGCATGCTACACTACACATCATTAGTATTTGCACGACACAGTAGGAACTGCCACATCTGTTCGTGTGTTGACTATATATATGGATGACGCATTAAGATACTTGCTGATTGAGATGCGAATACCATTACCATGGGTATTCGTATATTATCGATATGGGTTTTATGATGTTTTTACTTACGATGATATATCTCAGTGGTATGGGACACTACTATATATATATATATTATCATCAAAATGAATTATGCAAATGTCGTTCTTCGGAACTTGATGTTTTCAATGGATTTGAAAACCGCGATGTGATATATGAAAATTTGAGTATGTTTTAAAAATGCAGTTTTCTCTTGATACGATGAGTTGGCATCTACCATGAGTTTGATATTTTTCTGATTTGATTTTTTATTCCGAACCGAGTAGGAGAGCTATATGGATACGGACATGCTATATTATCCAGACTGAGTGGGTGAGTATACAGTCGGATACATGGTGGACCCGGTCGAGGCTGAGGGACAGGAAAGACCCATTTGTGGTGGGGAGCCTAGCGAAGACACTCGATCCCGGATATAGATTATAGCATGGCGGATATCCAGGACATAACAACCAAGGATATTGATATCGATAGAGGAACGGTCAGACGAGACGGTGCGTACGATATCTGGTTTTACGTGTCGATGTTAGACATGAGATTTATGATGATTTTGAGTGTCGGTAATGGACACTCGGTAGAGGATGAGTTTGATTGCCGATGATGGACACTCGTGAGATTTGGAGTTTTGATATTGGACACTCAGATGTGGATATTTGCACGATCCGTCGAGATGCGCTGTTATAGATTATGCCATATAGTAGCCGAACAAGACTGATCTATGGGACAGTACCTGAATACTATTTCACATATAGATGCACATAAATAGGTTTCCAAATGAGCTGTAGTCTCACTATTTTGACGTGTCTGGAATGACACAAGAAACTTTTAAACGGAAACCATCTTAAAACTCATTTCTAAAAAGCGAGACGTATACTTTAAACAAAACGCATATAATACTTCATAAAACTATGTCTGCTACTTGTGCCGAGATATACGTATCATACGACTATTTTGAAAGGGTTTTTCATACATCTTTCGGTTACTTTATAGGCTTATACGTGGATGCATGCTTTATATATATGAGATGATGATATACTTCCATGGTTACACGATCGATATTGATGCGTTTACAGTACTTATGCATTATACTTATATTAGTATAGGATATGATAGTACTATACTTTATGACCTAGGTAGATCGTTATGCATTAGAATTCTACCTTGCGATATACTTTTATTTACTGAGTTGGCAACTCACCCCCATTGTGCTTCAGTTTCTTATAGGATTGACCGCTCAGATCAGTAGCGGCTTGCCGGCACACTTCTTAATTCGGTGATTGCTTTGGTAGGTGGGTTACATGTTGGATCGTAACTACACATTGTATATGTATATTCTTTTGGATCAAGTTAAAAACCCCGTCGACCAAAACCTGTATATTTGTGGACTTAGAAGTGAGGCTTAGATGTTTATGTGTTTTTGGGTGTCGCAATCGTTTGGAATCGACTTTATATTGCTTTTGTTCATGTTTTGCTTTTTATTTCTTCACCTTGGGCGTCGTATATTATCTGCATGGTTGCTCCATCGTTTGGGCATGGAAGCTAGCTCCCATTGGGGATGCTTTATATTTATTATCCTTTGTATGTAGTTTTATTCAAAATTTACAAAGGAGATGCTGCCCGATTTTAAAATGACATAGGTATTTTTCAAACAAACTTACTTATACTTTAAAAAGAAACTTGATTCCATTTAATAATTCATTTTAAAACTTCACCTCTTCTATTTCTTTAAAAAGGTTTAGATTCTGGGTTTTTCGCTTACTTGGATTACGGTGACATCTTTAGACATCACGTGATCTAATTACCGGTCACGTGCCACTTTCGGGTCGTGACACAGGGTCCGCGAGCTCTTCAATGAAGCTGATCATCTTAAGGACGTAATCCCCTACAGATGACCCGACATGCAACCTCGCCTAAAATAGTTTCTTCGATGTCTCGTATCTTATATTACGAGATTGCTCTCCATATAAATATTTGGTATGGAGGAAGATAGAAGCTAAGACCATATTCTTGTGCTGCCTTTGGTGTTCATTATGCATAGATGCCAACACGAGGCAGTTGGCTTTCATACAGTCTACATCCCAAATCTTACGGATCTCAATATCCGCGACGGTGGAATCTGGCTTGGGATGGAGGGGTCTTTAGTAGTAAGGAGGTAGTCGAGCTTATCATAAGTAATGGCCATTTGGACATTCCTTAGCTAATCTTTATAGTTCAGCCCCGTCAATATATTTTTATCTAATAGTAACTTAAGCCCGGTCATCTTGGCCGCTGCAATTAGGAAAGAGAGAGAAGAAACACTCAGTATAGATGCTCTAGCAAGTTTAGATTAGTTTTTAGTTTATCTAAACAGGATGGCTCCCATTGTTTCCTTGAACTCTCTTTCAAACCATAAAAGAAGAACTAGTCGGGATTAATCACACCCAAAAATTCTTGCTTTAACCTTTCGTCCAGGCTAGTGTCGGTAGTTCGAGAGAGATTTTACAACGCTTTCGTGATGTTCATTAATTAAATAACCACTTTTTTCTGGAGGCGTTGCCCCGCCAACACCTTTCTAGACACCTACGGTTTGTTGCATTGATTGTAAAATGAAAAAGTCTCCCGAAGAGTAATAATAATTACTCATAGTGGGATCGAGATCCAACTATCATTTGAAGGAATCATACCAAAATCATCACACTCCAAAAGTTATGCAAAATAGCAAGTTTTCTTTTCCTTTGAAACTCCCAATGTGGTTTTGCCCTAAGTGCTAATGACCTTGACGAAAGCCAAAATATCATAAGACGCAAGTCAAGTTCTACCCGTCATTGTCCTGGTTAAGCTAGACCCATTTGTAACAACTCTTGACGAAGGCCAAAATAGCAGTACGCCTATCCTAGATTAACCGATCTATCTATGCTACAGATAAATATCCATTAGCTACCAATCACTATGCCTTGGCGAATGTCAAAATACAAAGCTTGAATACTAGTGGTACCCATCTGAAATGACGGAGAGCTACGGCTGGTTTTGGCGAAAACCGTGAACATAATGAACTTGATATAGTTGAAGGAACCGAATAGCTTTTAAAAGGAGTGGTTTAAGCTCCGCATTTAAAAGTTGTTTTTAAAGAAAACTGAGTGGTTTTTAAATTGTTCCAACAACTTTAAGCTTTTGGTTTGTTTCCTTCGCACTAATTAGAATTAATGCGGTCCCATCATTTAAACCTATCATTGCAGAAGAAACGAAAATAGAACGTACGTTTATGCCATTCGCATTTGCCATAGGGTCCCGGGTTTTCACCGTAAGGTTACTTAACTTACGGCAGGGTGGGGACAGGACTAGCGCGGATGAAAAACATAAGCAACATTATATATATATATATATATATATTTTAAGTCAATGCTACACACCCTACAGGTTTGCGGGGAGGTGGAGTTTGCAAAAAACGATTTTTATATGCTTCGTAATATCGACTAAACTCCAGGATCGATACTAAAGCCTAACTAATAAGCTAACTAAAAGGTTTAACTACTATGTATGAAAGTTATACCTCAAGTTACTAGTCCTTCTTGTTCTTGCTATCCTCCTCCTTTTCATGAGCTCCTTGGAGTGTGTATGGAATGCGCCTCCTCGTCGGCCTTCTCAAGTCGAAGAAGATCCACCCGATAGTGCCTACCTTGAGCTTCTACCTCTTAGATGAGGTAACTATATTACCTAGAGTGCTAATCTAAGTGACCTAGAGAATATAGAGAATAATTAAGGATTAATAAGTCTTACTAACCCTAGGATTCTCAACACATGAGACATTAGGGTTTGAGGAGAAGAAGAGAGCTCTTGAGGTGAGAGAGTGTTAGAGATAATAATGAATTGAATATAGCCACTTGAGATGACTATGAAGCATGCCAAAATATCTCACAAAATTTCTCACAAAATATCACAAAATATCTAAGTCTACTCTTGCCTCAATAGTCATCCATGAGTCACCAAGTAGCCATGCTTCATTTATCACAAATTAATACCTCATACCTCCAGCTCATTTATCTTTTAATCAAAAGATAAAAGCACAAATAAGGTGTCCCCTTCTAGAAGTATACTTGAGTAAATTACAATAATAGCCCTCACCGTATATACATACCCGTATCCGTATTCCAAAAAACACGAATACAATGAGACGAAACTAATCCAATAATCTAATACTAGGATCCGGCTTAAACCAAAGCCCACCATTATTATCTGCTCGAACATCCTACGTGCACAAGCACACATATGTGATCGAACCCTGTCGTAAAACAATTCGACCTCCACATCGTTTCGCTCGAAGTAGGGAAACCCTCTGTGTGGGACTTTAAAGACCCGACAGTACGTTGGCAGCAGGTTTAACCACAAGCACGTCAGCGGTACTAGCTGCACGTAACGGCTATCCAGGTATCTGTCGATAAGAAGGCCGATGAGCAAACTCATCCGAACTCCTACCGAGCTTATCTGTGACAATCTCCGTACAGTCCGGTCTGTTCGTCTAAGAGTATTGCATATCGGGCCTAGGGGGCGATAGCCGTCAGACCTTTAATAGCGCAATAAGTCGTGTCGGAGTAGAGCCCAAAAACACCCTACGAAACTACTGGAGTACCTACCAGTAAATCTCGCTTGCCCTGGCCAGGGACTTTGTGTAATGGCTTCCGAACACAGCGCGGCATCAACCTCTAATACCGGGAGAGACAAATCCTTTCTAACCGCCACGCCTCCAAGTGCTTCAGGACTACACTCAACTACTACCTGTTTGCACGACTCATCAGAGCTGTGGTAGGATGGTAATCAAAGAACGATGGGAACACACTGGAGGGAAGTAGCAGTGTCAAGTCAACGGACTGTGTTGTACTCATGTCACCTGGTAACTGCTACCTGACGATAGGTATAGTACCAACCAACAGTTCCCCACGAGTCCGTCCAATGTAACTTATAACCCAATGAGCACCTGCATACTATCTCCAGTACGACGTACTAATGGCTGTGGGATAGACCATCTCTCCTGCTGGGATGAAAAGCATATACACTAGTCTACTCTGGAGTATCGATGCCTTGTCTTGATAATCCTACAACTAGGGACCTGTATAAGGATGCGCTTATAGACTATCCAGCCCCCACTAGTGTGACTGCCATCACAACGTTGGTAGTCAAGCAAAGATCCTAAGGGCTCTACCAATATGTATTAGCGATACGCTAAAAGCAACATATACACATATTAAGATAGAAACAAACCATGTACCATACTACCATATTGAGCAAGACTGTCATAAAATCCGTATATATCCCAAGCTTCCAAAATGTAATATACAAACTAGTACTATACAATAACGGCTTCTAGGGCATTTATCACTAACAATCTCCCACTTGCACTAAGGCCATGTGTTGGCATATCGCAGATCTATCATCTCAAATAGCTTTTCGAACCGCATATGAGGAATGGCCTTTGTGAGTGGATATGCAGTGTTGTTCTCCGTATCAACTCTCCATACCTCAATCTCCCAGCGATCCACGATCTCCCTGATCAGGTGATACCGCCTCAAGATATGTCTGGATTTCTGATGGGACCTGGGTTCCTTCGCTAAAGCTATAGCCCCATTGTTGTCACAATACAGAGGTATTGGATCAACAATAGATGGAACCACCTAAAGTTCTGTTAAGAACTTCCTCATCCAGACTGCTTCTTTTACGGCATCACATGCGGCGATATACTCCGCTTCCATCGTCGAGTCAGCAACGGTGTCCTGGTTGGAGCTCTTCCAATAGAACGCCTCTCCATTAAGGGTAAAGACATAACCCGACATGGACTTGGATTCATCCTTGTCACTCTGGAAGCTGGAATCAGCAAAGGCCTTGATCTGGAGGTCTTTTCCGCCGTACACCAAGAACAACCCTTTAGTCCTTCTCAGGTACTTGAGAATGTTCTTTACTGCTATCCAATGCTTCTCCCCAGGGTTTGACTGATACCGGCTTACCACGCTTAGTGCGTAAGCAACATCTGGTCTCGTACTCAATATCACATACATTATAGAGCTTACCGCAGAAGCGTAGGGTATAGTTGACATGCAATCCCTTTCCAAATCAGTCTTGGGAGACATCTCTTTGGAGAGGGTGATTCCATGACAAGCCGGTAGATTACCGTGCTTTGAATCTTCCATACTGAATCTTTTCAGCATGGTGTTGATGTATCTGGACTGTGAAAGTCCCAACATCCTCTTAGATCTATCACGATAGATCTGGATCTCCAAAATGTAAGAGGCATCACCCAGGTCTTTCATGAAGAACCGTTGTGAAAAGAATCCTTTGACTGATTGTAGCATAAGAATGTCATTTTCTATCAAGATAATGTCATCTACGTACAAGACGAGGAATACAATAGTTCTTGTTACAATCGTACTATAGATGCATGGTTCATCTTGATTTTTGATAAAGTCAAATTCTTTAACCGTATCATCAAAATAGAAATTCCAACTCCGTGATGCCTGCTTTAATCCATAAATGGATTTAAGCAACTTGCACACTTTCTCGCTGCTCCCACTCTCAATGAAACCCTCTGGCTGATCCATATAGACGCACTCTTCCAAATTTCCATTCAGAAAAGCGGTCTTTACGTCGATCTACCAAATCTCACAATCGTTGAAGGTGGCAATGGAAAGAAGGATCCGAATGGATTTGAGCATAGCCACTGGAGAAAAGGTTTCATCATAGTCTAAACCAGGTCTTTGACAGAAACCTTTTGCAACAAGTCTAGCCTTATATGTTTTAACCTATCCATCTACACCAATCTTCTTTCTGAAGATCCGTTTGCATCCTACGAGTTTTACCCCTTCTGGAGCAATGTCCAAAGTCCATATTTTGTTGGTGTACATGGACTCCATCTCGGTCCGTATTGCATCCAGCCGTTTTACCGAGTCTCTCCTCTGAATGGCTTGCTGAAAGCTAGTTGGCTCATCATTGTCAATGGTGCAATCCTCTCTATCCCCATCTACGAGAAAACCGTAGTATCTCTCGGGCGGATGAGACAACCTACTACTCCTGCGGAATGGCTTGGGGATGTCCTGTTCTTTTAAAACTTCTGGTTCCACCATACTTTTAGTAATAGCTTGTGTTTCTGGAATTTCTTCCAGTTCTATTGCGCCCCCACATATATCTTTTTCTAAAAATTGAGTTTCTAAGAAGTGGGCATGACGAGAAACAAAAACCTTTTGTTCCTCTGCATAATAGAAAAGATAACCCCTATATTTCTTTGGGTATCCCACAAACTTACACAGTACCGAGCGTGCCTCGAGCTTGTCCGCATGCTGCTTTTTAACAAAAGCTGGACATCCCCATATCTTCAGATAATGAAGATAGGGTTTCTTCCCACTCCACATCTGATATAGTGTGCTAGGCACAGTCTTGGGAGGAACCTTATTCAAAATATATGCAGCTGATTCTAGTGCATAGCCCCAGAAGGATCGTGGTAACTCAGCGTTACTCATCATGGAACGTACCATATCCAATAAGGTTCGGTTCTGCCTTTCCGATACATCGTTGTGTTGTGGTGTGTATGGAGGAGTAAGCTGAGAGAGAATTCCATTATATTTTAAGTAATCCAAGAACTCGGCACTTAAGTATTCACCACCTCGATCAGATCTCAGTGTCTTGATACTTTTTCCGGTTTAGTTTTCCACTTCATTCTTATATTCTTGGAATTTCTCAAAGGCCTCGGATTTATGTTTCATCAATAAGACATGTCGATACCTAGAGAAATCATCCGTAAAAGCAATGAAATAGGAATAACCATTTCTTGCATGTGTAGACATTGGACCACACACGTCGCTGTATATGAGTCCCAAGAGCTCGCTCGCTCTTACTTCGTATCCAGTGAATGGAGTCTTTGTCATCTTTCCTTTGAGACATGATTGACAAGTTGCATAAGACTGATATTCGAACGGATCCAAATATCTCTCTTTATGTAACTTGGTCAGCCGTGTTTCATTGATGTGACCTAGTCTACAATACCATAAGAAAGCTTGATTTAATTCTGGAGACTTTCTTTTGTGTGTGTTTTGGACGTTGAAAACTTGTAGTTGGTTTAATATGTTATACTGTTGTTTAGTGTACCCGACCTAATCAATCCATGATTAAGGTGGATGTTTACAACATCGCTTACAAATGTAAAATCATAACCTTTTTTAGATAACAAAGATATTACAAGTCAAACTAGGTACTTAAAAACAGTTGCGCAAAACCAAAATATGTCCACTTGTCAATCCTAAGTGATATTCCCCTACGGACACAGCATCCACGCTCGCTCCGATAGCAACCCTGAGGGTCATATCACCCGCCTTCAAAACTCTACGGCTTCTTAGTGCCTAAAAAAAATTACAGATATGAAATCCTGATTCAGTATCCAATACCCATGAAGTAGAGTTGATTGACAGACCGTTTTCAATCACAAACACACATGAAGCAGAAGCCACAACCTGCTTCGTACCGTGGTTCTGGGCTTTTTAGGCCCAGCAATCTTTCTTCCAATGGCCCTTCTTGTGACAGTAGAAGCATTCTTCCTTCCCTACCGTCGGCCCTCCAACTTTTGCCTTGACCCTTGCCTCTACCTTACTGACACCGCCTTTCGGCTTGGGGGGGCTTTCTTCTTCTTCCCCTTAGCTTTCGCCATGGATATAGAAGAGGAAGATCCTCCAACAAGCAGAGTGGGTGTCTCCCTGGACTTCTGCAGGGTGCCCTTAGCGCTCCTCAACATGTTGAGGAGTTCTGGAAGTGTAACTTCCTTCCCTTGAATGTTCAAATTCAAGATAAAATGGGTGTAGGTAGAGAGGAGGGACTGTAGAATCAAGTCTGTATACAGCTCGTTCTCTAACGTGGTCCTCAGGTCCGCAAACTCTTCAATTAAGCTGATCATCTTAAGAACATGGTCCCCTACAGGCAACCCGATAGACAATCTCGCTTGAAATAGTTTCTTCGAGGTCTCGTATCTTACGATACGAGATTGCTCTCCATATAAGTCCTTGGTATGGAGGAAGATGGATTCAAGATCCATCTTCTCGTGTCGCCTCTGGTGTTCATTATCTATAGAGGCCAGCACGAGACACTTGGCTTTCGCACTGTCAATTTCCCTGGTCTTACGAATTTCCTTATCCGCGACGCTGGAATCTGGACCTGGGATGGCGGGGGCTTTAGTAGTAAGAAAATGGCCCAGTTTGTCATATGTGATGGCCATCTGGACATTCCTGAGCCAATATTTATAGTTTGTCCCGCCAATATTTATAGTTTGTCCCATCAATATGTTTTTATCTAAAAGTAACTTAAGGCCGGTCATCTTGGTCGCTGCAATTAGAAGAGAGAGAAGAAACACTTTAGCATGATGCTCTTGCAAGTTTAGATTGGTTTTTAGTTTATTTAAACAGGATGGTTCCCACAGTTTCTCGAATCCTTCCTTAAACCATAGAAGAAGAATTAGTCAGGATTAATCTCACCATACAATTCTTGCTTAACCTTTCGGCCAGGCTATTGTCAGTACTTCGAGGAAGGTTTTACAACGCTTTCGCGAAGTTCCTTAATTAAATAACCTCTTTTCCCTAGAGGCGTAGCCCGCTAACACTGTTCTATACACCTACTTGGTTTATAGCATTGATCGTTAAGTGAAAAAATCTCCCGAGGAGTCGCGGATACTCACAGTAGGATCGGGATCCAAATATCATTGTGTGATAACCTTGAAGGAATCCTACCAAAATTATCACACTCCAAATGGTAAGCAAAACTAGCAAGTTTCAGTTTCTTTAGAAACTCCCGATGTGGATTTTTGCCCCAAGCTCTTATGACCTTGACGAAGGCCAACATATCATAAGTCGCAAGTCAAGTTCTACCCGGCATTATCCAGCTTAATTTGAACCCACCCATATATACCCTTGATGTAACATTTTGAAAATCGTTTAAGGGAATTTTCCGATAATCGGTAAAATAACTGGTGTTTTCCGTAAAAACCAAGATATAATTATTTTTCAACATAGACTTAATTATAACTGTTTTAGATATGTAATGGCTAGTATGGGTATTTATTTAGTCACTTATAAAATTGCTTGTTTACTAAAATATTTTCCGTAATTAATTATTTTAAATATTATTATAAGCTTTCACTAATACATTTAATTAGTGATAATTACAAATTGGAGTGGGTTAATTATGCTTTAGTGAACCATGACACATTAAACTAAAATGCAACAAGTTGTGTTTGAAATAAAATGGAATTGTTATGAGGGTTCTAGAAAAAAATTGAAGAAAGGGTTTAAATAAAAAGAAAATATTAAACAAAGAAGTTTAGGTTTGTTGCCTTGAGTTTGGGGGGGGGGAAGGTTTCTTGGAAATTTTCACACACACCCCCCACCTACTCACCTCTCTCCCTCATGGCCGAGCCCAGAATTCCAGCAGCCCCCTCCCCAAATTCCCTCTCCAAATTAAGATAGAAAAGAAAAGGAAAAAAAAGAGAAGAAAAAAGAAGGCATGGGGTTTAATTAATAGAGGTATGGGCTTTTCTTTTCTTGGATTTATACACTCACCTCACTTTTTCTCTCTCCCTCTTCCTAAAATTCTGGTCGAAACCTTGCTGCCCTCATTCTCCCATTTTCTCCACTTCATTCAACATAAAAAATCCATGAAATTCCATCAAAAATCAACATAAGTTCTCATTAATTCTTTAATTAAACCCTTATCTATTATTCTTTGTCCAAACTAGTATGGATCTTGGAGCAAGAGAGCAAATTAGGAGGCTAAGTTTTCATGTTTGATCTACAATCTTTGAGGTATAAATCCTAAACCCATAGTTAATTTATTGGTTATTGCTTTAATCTAGCTTAATTAGGTATTTAATCATGGTTCTAATTTTGAGATTAAATTTTCAAGAGAAGGGTTAAATTAAAGTTAGGGTTTTTATTACTTGCTCATGGTTTAAATATGTAGTTTAACATCTTAAGTCAAGCAAATTCTAGTCTAGTTGTTAAATTGCAAATTGTTACTTTCAAATTGACCAAATTATATTATCTTGCAAACTAGGTTTTTAGGATTTGTATAAATTGGTGAGAGAAAATTTAGTTAAGCTTTGTGTGGTTTAATTAGGTTATTAAGAGAACATTGTGGCCACTAGGATTTGTTAAAACATCTAGATTAGTACTAAAATGGTAATTGTTGCTTACTAGGTTTTCAGAATAAATAACTTTTAATGGAGTTTGAGATTTTGATGATTTATAACCTATTTCATATAATATCTAGAGTGTTGTGAGTGTGCGTCGGGTACGATTGAGTTTTAGGCTTGGTGGTTTTCATGTATAGCGACCCTAGTTATGGTTTGTAGCGTTGTCGAGAGCGCGTTTTGTGCACCAAGTGCGTGCGCATCCAGTTGGTGCGCGTGATTGATTTGTATTGTTTGTGTCAACAACTAATTATATATCTATTCTCTTATTTACTTGTATGCGTTAATAGGATCGAGGGCAGAGGCGTCGAATGTGGCGCAGAAAAAGGAAAGGCTTAGATCGGATCAGATTTGCCGAGGCGTCCCAGTGGGTAGATGTACACATCTATGGGGGAATCGTCTGGATGGCGCGTGTTCATACCAGAATATTGCATTTTAATACCGCTCATTCATTATCCATTTTTTGTATATATCGGTACGATTAACCAGTGTCTGCTCAGTATTACAGATTACAGGTATCCGTGACAAAATACTGGAAATACGCTTAAAATCATGGATATATCATTTGTGAGACGACACTGCAACCACAACCGCAAACCGGCCAATACTTCATAAGTTTCTCTTTGCAACAGTCATGTGTACACACTTTTAAACAAATGGTCCAACACATACAAATGGTACAACTAGCTTGTTGGTTCATGAACCTAGTGAAGAGGGTTTCCCATGACATGATGACTTGGTGCAAGTTAGCATGCGTGTGATGTGCATTTAATGCAAAAAGAGTTGACGTGATTTGAAGCTACATGTTCCCTCCAAAATACCTGAGTGCATCTAAGGCCTTTACAGACAAAACAAACAACACCAGAATGATATTGGAGAGCATACAAGTCAACACATCAAGTTCGAGCCAGAGGGCTCGGATTTGGGCCGAGCACTTCCTTGCCAAAACCGGTGACCTCGGCCCCCTGCCTCTAAATGCCTCTAAACTTCTGTGGGCCTTCCCTTGATGCCACATCAGCTCATTTTTATTGTTTGTTTATTCAGTTTTTGAGCCTATAAATACAGACCAGAGGGCAAGGGATGTGGATACCATTTGTTTAGTTTTGTGTCAAAACTCTTGTAATTTGTAAGCTTTCTTTCCTTTGTAATTCTTGAGCTCTTGCCCCTTTGCCTTGACCTTGCAACTTCTTCATTGAAATTGCAAGCTTAAGGTTTAGGTTCTTAACTTCAAGATTAGTGTAACTCGTTTGTGATTCAATAAAAAGTTCTCATTTTTTTATTACCATGTCTTGTTCTATATTTACATATTTGAACTTATGAAATTCTCTCTTTACTTTGATCTTCCAACCTCTTAAGTGAGCTTGCAACCTTAAAGTTTTGTGTTTGGATTTCACACTTCACCGGGCTTACGAGCACTTGGAGATATTCGCACATGGATTCATTGGTTCTCTCTTTTTCTTTCTTTTCTCGTATTTTTCATTATGTTCCTTACTCTTTCCCTTTTTCTTATTTTTACTTTGTAAATATGTGTGAGTAGTCGCTGTACTTGTTAAGGGTGGAATATGGTTAGATTGTATTTGAAGATGTTATTTGCTAAAAACCTTAAAAACCTTAAACTTTGCAATTGAAACTCCGTGCAAATCACTCGCAATTCCGCTACGATAGGCATCCTATCCTACCATGATAGTGATGATTCCTAATCGTGACCGGATTGCTAGTGGTTTGCCGGAGGCTAGAATCAAGAGATAACAACGGAAGGACAAGAGACAAGGAAGACGGATTTAGCGAAATGCCGCAAATACCGTATTTCAAGTTCCTTAATCCGCGTTGTTACCTATTGCTTTATTGTCAATACCAAAGTTGGGTCTATAAGGATTCGGAAAACTTCACCTTCATACAAGCTAACCTATTACTACCCTTAACAAGTCATTTTATTATACATATCTTTGTTGCGACATTTAGTTTAATCAACAAATCAAAATACGTTGTTAACTCGTTAATATAAGCCTAAAAACTTACCATCTCCCTGCGGACGACCCGCACTCATCGCGGCTCGCTACACGCGACACCGTTTTGATTGCGGTAATTTCTAAATTCTTTCTAAAATACGACACGGCAAAAACATAACAATCAACGCGAAGCGTCCGATAGTCAGGATTTCTAGTAGTGCTTGTATTTATATGCGTAGTCTCCTAGTCATTCATCTCATTGCATTGCATCATCTTAGATATATATGATATTATCTCATAGGACACTTGCACTATTACCATTGGTTCATGCCGCACGTGCACTATTCATGCGTACACACACGCCTTTGGTAATTGCTATGTCACGAATACTATAGAACTTGCGTAAAATCAATATCGGTGCATTGCATCTTGTATTATATGTAGATTGTTAGTCATCTGCCTCATCACATCATCATTTATACATAGTTTTCTAGCCATGCATCGCATTGCAGGTTATTGATATTTTGGACATCCATTATTACTACCATGTTTTTATATTGTGATTCTTCTTGGAGATTTCAGTATTTATGAGAATTTTAGATTTTGGGGGAAAACCGCTAGAATTTTATAAACTCATTATCTTTTAAATTACAATTTGCGGTTTTTCTCGTGATATGATGATTTGGGCCGATCCGGACTGACGGAGCCCGAGATAGTTTGGCGCGGCGGATATCGATAGGATGCCGACCGTGGTCGTGATATGATGATATGGGCCGATCCGGACTGACGGAGCCAGAGATAGTTTGGCACGGCGTATATCTATAAGATACCGACCGTGGTTGTGATATGATAATATGGGCCTATCCGAACTGACGGAACCTGAGATAGTTTGGCGTGGCGGATATCTGTAGGATACCGACCGTGGTCGTGATATGATGATATGGGCCGATCCAGACTGATGGAGACCGAGATATTGAGGATTTTGTGTCGATACTTGACTTGGATTTTCTGTTGATTTCACTGATGATATTCCATTTTTTATTATACAAAAGGTTTTTCTAAGCTAAAAATAAAGATTTTCTCATACCAGACATGTTCAGGTTTTGTGTTTGATTATGCATTCATGTTGCATTCATGCTAGTATATCGTATCATATTAATATTTGTAGGTTGTGACGCATTTGCGTGCATGCTTACGATAGCCTTATTAGATGTTACTTACTACTCACGAGTTGGCAACTCACCGCCGTTGTGCGTATCTTGCAGGTCCGACCCGTCAGCACAGTAGCGACGGGCGCACTTCCTCATTTTGTTCCTTTTGCTTAGACTTGAGGCATTGCTCATAGGTGGGTTGCGAGGATATTTATCCCATCATGTATATTATTTGTATCTAGTATACTCCATCTACCCTTGTATATTGGACTAGACGGTGAGACTTGTATTTGTGGTTTTGGGTGTCGATGCTCACTTGAGCTGACGAGATGTCTTCTTACTTTCGTGCTTTTATTTTTTTTTTCCGCACTCGATGATATATATTGCATGTGGTTGTGATTCCGTCTTGGGCGAAGAGCTAGCTCCCGCTTGGGGATGCCTTTATTCTTGATATATATGTATTTTTATGTGTTGTACCCGTTTGGGGGCCAGTATTTACAAAGAAGACTCTGCCGAAATTTTCGGGAAATTTCGATGTTGCTTTTAAAATGATTAATGCGACTTATTTGGTTAAAATCGCTTTCTTTAAATAAGTTTTCCTTCACTCTATTTCTTTACATGGTTTTGATTTCTAGGATTTGGCTTACTTAGATTACGTACGCCTTGAGACGTTTCGTAATTTAAGTGCCAGTCACGTTCCATACCTTCGGGTCGTGACACTTGACGAAGGCCAAAATAGTAGTACGACTGTCCCAAACTAACGCATCTATCTATGCAATAAAGGAATATTCTGCAGGTACCAATCATTATGCATTGGCGAAGGTCAAAATACATAGCTTGATACTACTGAATATCCATCTGAAATGAAGGTGGGCTATGAATGGTTTTGGTTAAACCGTGAACGTAATGAACTTGATATAATCGAAGGAACAATGATAGCTTTTTTAAAGGAGTCGTTTAGGCTCTGCATTTAAAAGTTTGCTTTTTGGAAAAAACCGAGTGGTTTTAAAAGTGTTCCAATGATTCAGCTTTGGTTTTTTTTTCTTTGCATTAATCAAATAAAGTCCCATCATTTATACCTATCATCACAGAGAGAAATGAAAATACAACGTACGCTTATGTCATCAGCATTCGCCACTAGGCTCCGTCTAACACCGTTAGATTACTTAACTAAAGCCAGAGCGGGGGCTGGACCAACACGGATGTAAAACATAAGCAACATTTATTATATAACATATATAATATAACCATTCGTCTCACGCAATAATAGGCATTCCAGATCACAGATGAACATATTGGATATACTAGGAATTCCGCGTTTCGTTTAAGCCTGTAACGAAAGACGGATTCCACCGTAAGTCCATGCTACCTCTCCCGGTACTTACGGGCTTGCGGAAGTGGTGAAAAACAATTTTTCTTAGGGTGGTAACATGGACTACAAATACGGATCTTTGTTAAACAATCTACCTAACAACCTAACTAGGAGTTTTACCTACTCTGTTAGGGGGTTATACCTTTCTTGAACTCCTTCGTCTTCAACTCTTGTGGTGTACGGACCGGCCTCTCCTCGTCGTCTTCTCGCGCCGAAGACGGATCCACCCGAAAGCTTATACCTTTGGCTTCTTCTTCGAATTTTGAAGAAACTAGAACACTTGGCTTGCTAGGCCTTGTAAACTAGGATGAGTAGAGGATTGTTTTGGTGCTTTTATCTCTAAGGCAATGAATCGCAAAACATGAGAAGGGTTTGCCTTGAGCTACAGAGAGCAAGAGGAAGAGGGAGAGCTTGAGCAAGTGATGGCAAGAGAGAGAAATGAAATGAGAGAATGAGTGAACTTTTTGCCATACTTGCTCTCATAATCCAAAATCATCATAACAAGTAATGATAATTGAGTATATTGTAATGGTTATTATCATGACAAATGACACTATCATTTCTTGCATTAAATGCAAATGGTGAACAAAACAAGCAAGCATAAGTCAATGCAACTAAATGATGGCCATTGTCATGATAGTGGTCAGCAAGTCCAACCTAGTCAACCGGTCAACAAAAGTCAACAAGTCAACTAGGTCAACCTTTCAACCCTAACCATGTCGCTATAATACTCAATTAATATTATTGTTAATCATATTTCTTAATCTCATTAGGGTTTGACAAAAGTCAACAGTCAGCAACCCTAATGAGAATCCTCTGCCTCTGTCTCTGTCAACTGTGCATACACACCCGTATCCTCGTTCCGGGGAACACGAATACAAACTAGATAAAACTAATCCCAAAACGTATACTAGGATTTGGCTTAAACCAAAGCCCGCTAGTAATAACTTCCCGGTCAGTAAACGTGCACAAGTGCGCGGATGTGACAGAACCCTGTCGCAAAACCATGCGACCTCTACTCTTTTGCCTAAAGGCGAATAGCTCTTTGTGTGGGACTATAAAGACTCGACACTACGTTGGCAGTGGGTTTAACCAAAGACCGCAAGCGGCACTAGATGTGCGTAACGGCCCCCAGGTAGATGCCGATAAGAAGATGGACGAGGTGAAACCCATCTGAACTCTTACTGAGCCTGAATGTGACATTCTCCGTACAGTCCGGTCTGTTCGTCTGATACATCGCATGGCGGGCCTAGGAGGGCGGCAAACGTCAGTCCCCTAATAGCGGTACAAGTCGTGTCGAAGTGTAGCCCAGAACACCCTGAGATAACACTGGAAACCTACCATTATATCTCGCTTGCCCTGGCCAGGGACTACTCATGTAATGGCTCTCCTAGACACAGCGCGATGTCAACCCCCAATACCGGGAGAGACGAATCCTGTCTAACCGTCACTGCCTCGAAGTGCTTCGGGACTGCACCTAACTACTACCTGTTTGCACGACTCCTTTGAGCCGTGGTAGGGTAGTAATCAAAGTACAGTGGGAACACACTCAAGGCGAAGTGACAGTGTCAAGTCAGCGGACTAAGCTGTACTCATGACACCTAGGAACTGATAACTGACGATAGGTATAATACCAACCAACAGTTCCCGGCGAGTCCTGTCCAGTGTACTTGTAATCTAACGAGCACCCGCATACTATCTCTAGTACGATGTACTGACGGCTGTGGGACAGACCTTCACCCGTACTGGGATGAGAAGCACATACGCTAGTCTACTCCGGAGTATTGATTCCCTGTCTCGATAGTCCTACGACTAGGGACCTGTATAAGGACGTGCTTGTAGATTACCCAGCCCCAACGAGTGTGACTGCCATCACAATGCTGGTAATCAAGCAAAGTTCCTAAGGGCTCTACTAATATGTATGAGCAATATGCTAAAAGAAATACATGCACATATTAAAGTAGAAACAAACCAAGTAGCATAATACCATTTTGAGCAGGATTGTCTATACAAGGTGAATATCCCAAGCTTCCATTAAGTAATATACAAACTAGTATGATACAGTAATGGCCTCTAGGGCATATACACTAACAATCTCCCACTTGCTCTAAGGCCATGTACTGGCGTATCGAAGTCCTATCATCTCGATCAGCCGCTCAAACTGAGTCTGGGGCAATACCTTGGTGAATGGATCTGCAGTGTTATCTTCTGAAGCAACCCTCCGAACCTCGATCTCCTGGCGATCCACGATCTCCCTGATCAGGTGATACCGCCTCAAGATGTGTCTGGATTTCTGATGGGACCTGGGTTCCTTCGCTAAAGCTATAGCCCCGTTGTTGTCGCAATATAGAGGTATTGGATCAACAATGGACGGAACCACCTGAAGTTCTTTTAAGAACTTCCTCATCCAGGCGGCTTCTTTTGCGGCATCAGCAGCAGCAATGTATTCCGCTTCCATCGTCGAGTCAGCAACGGTTTCTTGTTTGGAAATCTTCCAACACACCGCCCCTCCGTTGAGGGTAAAGACAAAACCCGACATGGACTTGGAATCATCCTTGTCACTCTGGAAGCTGGAGTCAGCAAAGGCCTCGATCTGGAGGTCTTTTCCGCCATACACCAAGAATATCTCTTTAGTCCTTCTCAGGTACTTGAGAATGTTCTTCACCCCTATCCAGTGTTTCTCCCCAGGGTTTGACTGATACCGGCTTACCACACTCAGTGCATAAGCTACATCCGGTCTGGTACACAACATCGCATACATTATAGAGCCTACCGCAGAAGCGTAGGGTATAATAGACATGCGATCCCTTTCCAAATCAGTCTTGGGAGACATCTATTTGGAGAGGGTGATCCCGTGACAAGCCGGTAGATTACTGCGCTTGGAATCTTCCATACTGATACTTTTCAGTATGATGTCGATGTACCTGGACTGTGAGAGTTCTAATATCCTCTTGGATCTGTCACGATAGATCCGGATCCCCAGAATGTATGAGGCATCACCCAGGTCTTTTATGGAGAACCTGTGTGACAAGAACCCCTTGACAGATTGTAGCATAGGAATGTCATTTCCTATCAGAAGAATGTCATCCACGTATAGAACGAGGAATACGACAGTTCTTGCTACAAATCTACTATAGATGCATGGTTCATATGGATTTTTGATAAAGCCAAATTCTTTGACTGTCTCATCAAAGCAGATGTTCCAACTCCGCGATGCCTGCTTTAGTCCGTAGATAGACTTAAGCAACTTGCACACCTTTCCGCTGCTCCCACTCTGAATGAAACCCTCTGGCTGGTCCATATAGACACACTCCTCTAAATTTCCATTTAGAAAAGCGGTTTTTACGTCCATCTGCCAAATCTCATAATCCTGGAAGGCAGCAATGGCAAGAAGGATCTGAATGGATTTCAGCATAGCCACTGGAGAAAAGGTTTCGTCATAGTCCAAACAAGGTCTTTGACGAAAACCTTTTGCAACAAGTCTAGCTTTATAGGTCTCAACCTGTCCATCTACACCAATCTTCCTTTTGAAGATCCACTTGCATCCTACGAGTTTTACCCCATCTGGAGCAACGTCCAACATCCATACTTTGTTGGTGTACATGGACTCCATTTCGGTCCGCATTGCATCCAGCCATTTTACCGAGTCAACGCTCTAAATGGCCTGCTGGAAGCTAGTAGGCTCATCACTATCAATGATGCAATCCTCTCTATCCCCGTCTATGAGAAAACCGTAGTATCTCTCGGGCGGATGAGACTGCCTACTACTCCTGCTGAGCGGCGTAGGAATGTCCTGTTCTTGTGAACTCTCTGGTTCTACTAAGCTTTCAGTAATAGTCTGTGGTTCCGGAATTTCTTCCAGTTCTATTGCGCTCCCACTTATTTCCTTTTCTAAGAACTGGTGTTCCAGAAAGTGGGCATTGCGAGAAACAAAGACCTTTTGTTCCTCTGCGTAATAGAAAAGATACCCCCTGGAGTTTTTTGGATATCCCACAAACTTGCACAGTACTGAGCGTGCCTCGAGTTTGTCCGCATGCTGCTTTTTGACAAAAGCTGGACATCCCTAGATCTTCAGATATTGAAAATAGGGTTTCTTCCAACTCCATATCTCATATTGTGTGGTAGGCACAGTCTTAGTGGGAACTCGGTTCAAAATGTATGCAGCTGATTCTAGCGCATACCCCCAGAATGATCGCGGTAACTCAGCGTTACTCATCATGGACCGTACCATATCCAATAGGGTTCGGTTCCGTCTCTCCGATACACCGTTATGTTGCGGAGTGTATGGAGGAGTAAGCTGATAGAGAATTCCATTCTCTTTTAAATAATCCAGGAACTCGGCACTTAAGTATTCACCACCTCGATCGGATCTCAGTGTCTTGATACTTTTGCCTGTTTGTTTTTCTACTTCATTCTTATATTCCTTGAATTTTTCAAAGGCTTCAGATTTATGCTTCATTAAGAAGACATGTCCGAACCTTGAAAAATCATCCGTAAAAGTAATGAAGTAAGAATAACTGCTTCGGGCATGCGTAGACATTGGACCGCACACGTCGCTGTGTACGAGTCCCAAGAGCTCGCTCGCTCTTACTCCGTGTCCAGTAAACGGAGTCTTTGTCATCTTTCCTTTGAGACAGGATTGACAAGTTGCATATGAATGATATTCGAATGAATCCAAATATCCTTCTGTATGTAACTTCGTCAACCTTCTCTCATTGATGTGACCTAGTCTACAATACCATAAGAAAGCCTGATTTATTTCTGGAGACTTTCTTTTGTGTGTATTCTGGACATTGAAAATCTGTGGTTGGTTTAATACGTATATACCATTGCTCAATGTACCTGACCCAATCAAGACTTGATTAAGGTGAATGTTTACAACATTGCTTACAAATGCAAATTCATAAACTTCTTTAGACATTAAAGATACAGATACGATATTACAAGTTGCATTGGGTACAAAATAGCAATTACGCAAAACCAAAACGTGTCCATCTGACATTCCCAGGTGATAGTCCCCCACAGCCTTAGCATCCATGCTAGCTCCGTTTGCAACTTTGAGGGTCATGTCACCTGCCTTCAAAAACCTACGCTTTCTCAACGACTGCAAAGAATTACAGATATGAGATCCTGATCCGGTATCTAATACCCAGGAAGTAGAGTTTATTGATAGACAGTTTTCAATAACATACACACCTGAAGTTGAAGCCATAACCTGCTTCAGATCCTGTGTTCTGGCCTTCCAAGCTCTGCAATCTTTCTTCCAGTGTCCACTCTTATGACAGTAGAAGCATTCTTCCTTTCCCACAAGCTTCCCCGCTACCTTTGTTGCTTTTGCCTTTCCCTTCGTATCCACTTTACTTACACCGCCCCTTGGTTTGGCGGGGGCTTTCTTCTTCTTTCCCTTGGCTTTCGCCTTGGACTTAGAAGAGGAAGATCCTCCTACAAACAAAGTGGATGTATCCCTACCTTTCTGTAGGGTGCCCTTTGCACTCCTCAGCATGTTGAGGAGCTCCGGAAGTTCAACTTCTTTTCCTTGTAAGTTGAAGTTCAGGATAAACTGGGCGTAAGTGGAAATAAGGGACTGGAGAATGAAGTCTATATAGAGCTCGTTCTCTAACGTGGTCCCAAGGTCCGTGAGCTCCTCAATGAAGCCAATCATCTTAAGCACGTGTTCCGCTACCGATGATCCGACGGCCAACCTTGCCGAAAATAGCTTTTTCGACACTTCGTATTTAGCGATACGAGATTGCTCTCCATAAAGTTCTTTTGTATGGAGAATATGGATTCAAGGTCTATATTCTCGTGCCTCCTCTGATGTTCATTGTCCATAGAGACAAGCACGAGGCACTTGGCCTTCGCACAATCGATCTCCCAAGTCTTACTGATTTCCTTATCCGCGACGCTGGAGGTGGGACCTGGGACAGAGGGAGCTTTGGTGGTAAGAATATACCCCAGCTTGTCGTAAGTGATTGCCATTTTGACATTCCTGAGCCAATCTTTGTAGTTTGGCCCTGTCAGTATATTTTTATCTAGAAGTAACTTAAGTCCGGTCATGTCGATTGGTCGCTGCAATTAGGAGAGAGAGAATAAACACTCAGCATGATGCTCTTGCAAGTTTAAAATGGTTTTTAGTTTGTCTAAACAGGATGGCTCCCACTATTTCTCGAATCCCTCCTCAAACCATAAAGGAAGAATTAGTCAGGATCAATCTCACCGCACAATACTTGCTTAACCGTTCAGCCAGGCCAGTGTCGGTACTTCGAGGGAGGTTTTCCAACGCTTTCGCGAAGTTCCTTAATTTAAGAACCTCTTTTCCCTGGGGGCGTAGCCCCGCTAACACCTTTCTAGACACCTACTAAGTTTATAGCATTGATCGTTAAGTGAGAAATTTCCCGAGGAGTAGCATATACTCACAGTAGGATCGGGATCCAAATATCATCGCGTGACAAAACTGAAGGAATCCTACCAGAATCATCACACTCCAAATGGTATGCAACACTAGCAAGTATCAGTTCTTTTGAAACTCCCGATGTGGATTTTTGCCCCATGCTCTTATGACCTTGGCATGTGGTCAAAATGTCATAAGTCACATGTCAAGTTCTACCCATCATTATCCAGGTTGATTTGAACCCACCCGTACCTACCCTTGACGTAGGCCAAAATGGCAGTACGACTGTCTCAAACCAACGCATTCTATCTATGCAACAGATAAATATCCGGCAGCTACCAATCACTATGCCTTGGCGTGAGGTCAAAATACATAGCTTGAATACTACCGAATATTTAACAGAAATGATGGAGGGCTACGAATGGTTTTGGCGAAACCGTGAACGTAGTGAACTTGATATAATCGATGGAACGAGATAGCTTTTAAAAGGAGTGGCTCAAGCTCCGCATTTAAAAGTTAGTTTTTGAAAAGAACCGAGTGGTTTTGAAAGTGTTCCAACGACTTTACTTTGGTTTATTTTCTTGCATTAATTCTTAATGCATCCCATTATTTAATCCTATCATTGCAGAAAATAACCAAAATATGACGTACGCTTATGCCATCCGCATTCGCCATGGGGCCCCGTCATTACCCGTTAGGTTACTTAACTAACGACAGAGCGGGGGCTGGACTAGCGCAGATGCAAAACATAAGCAACGCCTAAATAAATATCATATATAGATATATTGCAATGATAGCCATTTCAGATAACAGATGAACACATTGGATATACTAGGAATCCGCAATTCGTACGAGCCTGTAACGAAAAGAGGATTACACGGTCGCGGTGAATAGCCAAACCCCACCCTAGACCCCTACGGGTGCGGCAAACTACCCGCCAAGTACCCGAAGCGTAGCAACCTCCCTCAACCCGTGAGTAGGCCACTCGACACTTCGAGATACCCGGTAGTTTGTGCACCCCACCTTGGGTCTATCCTAGGAGCAAAAACAGTAAAAAGAAATTATACAATGACGGCTACAACCCCGACCCGGTTGTGCGGCCATACAAATAATATTACATCAATTTACAAATTTACATGAATTGAAAGAAAAGAAAACTCTCATCTTACAACCCCCGGCTATTCACCCGCGACAATCCAATGAATTCATATACAAATACCATCAACATTACAGATTACAGATATGTATAACCCCCACTAATCGACGTATAGCGATTAACGGACGTTCAATACATATAACACAGCACAGATATAAACCCGTTAGCATTATTCTTTAAAAGTTCGATCAAAATACGGATTTTTAGGCCCCAAACACAAATTTTTCTTCTGGAAAATCTGGGCAGAAAAATCATATTTTAAAAATCCCAAAACAACCCTATGAACAAACTGCAAAAACAAAACCCCACGGCCGAGTCAACTCGGCCGCGGATCCGCGGCGGGAGCATGCTCCAGCCGCGGATCCGCGGCGGGTTATTCGACTCAGTGGACCAATTTTTTTGCAGTTTCTTCTAAAAACCCTGAGCCGAATTTTAAGGTAAGATTTATTGGATTTTAAACAGGAAAAAAATTCGGCTGAAAGTTGATTTTTCGGGGATTTTTCGCGACTTTTTCTCCGATCGAATTTCTATTTACTTTGCTAACATGTTAGATAGTGTTTAACTAGGCTCTGATACCACTGTAAGTCCATGCTACCTCTCCCGGTACTTACGGGCTTGCGGAAGTGGTGAAAAACGATTTTTCTTAGGGTGGTAACATGGACTAAAAATACAGATCTTTGTTAAACAATCTACTTAACAACCTAACTAGGAGTTTTACCTACTCTGTTACGGGGTTATACCTTTCTTGAACTCCTTCATCTTCAACTCTTGTGGTGTACGGACCGGCCTCTCCTCGTCGTCTTCTCGCGCCGAAGACGGATCCACCCGAAAGCTTCTACCTTTGGCTTCTTCTTCGAACTTTGAAGAAACTAGAACACTTGGCTTGCTAGGCCTTGTGAACTAGGATGAGTAGAGGATTGTTTTGGTGCTTTTAAATCTAAGGCAATGAATCTCAACACATGAGAAGGGTTTGCCTTGAGCTAGAGAGAGCAAGAGGAAGAGGGAGAACTTGAGCAAGTGATGGCAAGAGAGAGAAATGAAATGAGAGAATGGGTGAACCTTTTGCCATCCTTGCTCTCATAATCCAAAATCATCATAACAAGTAATGATAATTGAGTATATTGTAATGGTTATTATCATGACAAATGACACTATCATTTCTTGCATTAAATGCAAATGGTGAACAAAACAAGCAAGCATAAGTCAATGCAACCAAATGATGCCATTGTCATGATGGTGGTCAACAAGTCCAACCTAGTCAACCGGTCAACAAAAGTCAACAAGTCAACTAGGTCAACCTTTCAACCCTAACCATGTCACTATAATACTCAATTAATATTATTGTTAATCATATTTCTTAATATCATTAGGGTTTGACAAAAGACAACAGTCAGCAACCCTAATGAGAATTCTCTGCCTCTGTCTCTGTCAACTGTGCATACACACCCGTATCCGCGTTCCGGGGAACACGAATACAAACGAGATAAAACAAATCCCAAAACGTATACTAGGATCTGGGTTAAACCAAAGCCCGCTAGTAATAACTGCCCGGTCAGTAAACGTGCACAAGTGCGCGGATGTGACCGAACCCTGTCGCAAAACCATGCGACCTCTACTCTTTTGCCTAAAGGCGAATAGCTCTCTGTGTGGGACTCTAAAGACTCGACACTACGTTTGTAGTGGGTTTAACCACAGACCGCAAGCGGCACTAGCTGTGCGTAACGGCCCCCAGGTAGATGCCGATAAGAAGACGGACGAGGTGAAACCCATCTGAACTCCTACTTAGCATGAATGTGACAGTCTCCGTACAGTCCGGTCTGTTCGTCTGATACATCGCATGGCGGGCCTAGGGGGGCGGCAAACGTCAGTCCCCTAATAGCGGTACAAGTCGTGTCGGAGTGTAGCCCAGAACATCCTGAGATAACACTGGAAACTGTAAGTGCACGGCGGCGCCCCGGCCGTCAATCCGACGGCCAAACGCGGAAACGGTGGTAAACTTAAAATTTTGCGGACTTAGCAAACCGGCACCACCGCGCACTAAACCCCGGATCGTTACCATTAAACTAGTTCTAGCATACAAGAAGAAGAGTTAGAGATGTACCGACTGATCCGAGTCCTCCGGTCTTCATCTCCTCTCCGATCTCCTCGCGGGATCTCCGGTCGTCGCCTCCTCGCCGGAAGGGCACCACGTCGCCTGCATCTTTTACGGGCTCCCGCCTCTATACCGAGGCAACTCGGGCATGAAGCCGGCAACTCGACATGCTCAAGATGTGCTGTAGGAAGTGTAGTGCTTATGTCTCTTTAGGGTTTGTTGCCTTTGGATGGAGGAAAGGAGAATAGAAAAATGGTGCTTGCATTTTTCTAGCAAGAAAATGATATCATAGATGAAGCTCTCAAGATGAAGCTCTCTTCTTCTTCTTCTCTCTTTCTTTTTCTCTCTTGAATAATGAAAAATCTCTCATCCAAAAGAGAATGGTGGAGCAATGATATGAAGCATGAAGGGAGGTGAGTGTAGGAGTGAAGAAAAGGTGACCACATCAAGAGACAAAGAAACATGAACCATGCTTCACTATTAAACCCATACCCACTCAAATCATCATTTAATGCAAGAATGGTGCAAAAGATAATGAAAGCTATCATAATCAATCTTTATGCAATAAAACCCCTCCACTAAAGTTATTTGCACAATTGCAAATAACCCCCCTCTATCGGAAAAGTCCGGCCGGGAAAGAACAAAGGAAAACCGGCCGGAACGGAATGCAAACTGGCAACTCCAGAAAACTGGTCCCGTAATAAATTACAGGAAAACCCCGACACTGTGCATACACACCCGCATCTGTATTCCTGACCGGATACAAATGCAATGAGACAAAATCTACACTGTACTAAACTAGGACCGGCTTAAGCCAAAGCCGGCTAGTAAAATTCGTCCGATCCTGATCCGTGCAATACCGCACGTGTCAGATCGAACCCTGCCATATACCTATACGGCTACTAGTACAAACTGTCCGATCCTGATCCGTGCAATACCGCACGTATCTGATCGGACCCTGCCATATCTCCATACGGCCTCTACAGCGTTTCGCCCGAAAGCTTGAGTAACTGAAAGTGTGGTGGACTCTAAAGACTCGTCAATACTATGGCTGTGGATTTAACCACTAGCACGTCAGAGGTATAAGCCAATACGTGACGGGCCACCAGCTATTGACTAAAAGGGACGTCGATGAGGAAGCTCACCCCGACACCCAACTGAGCCTGTCAGTGACAATATCCGTACAGTCCGGTCCGTTCGTCTACGAGTATCGCATGGCGGGCCTAGGGGGTTGGTAAAAGTCAGACCCCCAAAAGCGGTACAAGTCGTGTCGGAGTGTAGCCCAGAACACCCTGAGATACTACTGGAATACCTACCAGTAAATCTCCTGCCTTGGCCAAGGTCTTTGTGTAATGGCTCTCCTAGACACAGCGCGACCTCACCCCCAATACCGGGAGAGACGAAACCCCTGAAGATCCGCTCACTGCCTCCATGTGGCTCGGGACTGTACCCAACTAAAACCTGTTTGCACGACTCCTTTGAGCCGTGGTAGGGTAGTAATCAAAGTACAGTGGGAACTCACACGAGACAAATGACGATCCCCAGGTCGATGAACTAACCTGTACACATGTCACCTGGGAACTGCTATCTGACGTCAGGTATAAGACCAACTAGCATGTTCCCGGCGAGTCCTGTCCGGTGTACTCATAACCCAATGAGCACCTGTATACATCTTAGGTGAACCTACTGACACCAGTGGCTTGTGAGACCGGCCACCGCCCCTCGTCGGGGTCTCGACTGTATACACTAGTCTACTCTGGAGAATCGATGCCCTGTCTCGAAACTCCCACGACTAGGGACCTTTTAAGGATGTGCTTATAGACTCCAGCTCTCACTTATATGATCGCCCTCATACTGCTGGCAGTCAAGCAAGAATCCAAGGGGCTCTATCAACGTGCAATAGCGACATGTCAGGTCACCTAAAGCAGTACACGATGATAAAGGTAAACCAGATAGCATACTATCATCTCGAGTAAGACTGTCCTACCGGGATAGGTCCTCCCTCAATCATTGCAATCACGTGCCTGTGATCCAATAATTGACTCTGAGGGCACTATCTCCAACAATCTCCCACTTGCACTCAAGGCTAATTATTGCGATGTCGCATACTCACAGCCCGTGTGATACCGAACACCCAACTCCTCTACTAGTCAGTCTCACAAATCCCGTTTGTGAAACTATTGCGGTCGAGGAATAGCCTCAGTGAGTGGATCCGCCTAGAAGTTTCTTTCTATGTCTCTCTATATCTCAAGTTCGCGGAGAAAGCCATCTCCCGAAATGAGCAATACCTGCCTTAGAATGTCTGGATGTCTGATGGGACGTAGCTCATAAATGAACTCCAAATCCAAACTTCTTAGACTGTATCTTCAACTGAACTTAATCAGTATCCTGCGCCATGCCACCCTCAGTATTGCCTTGGACCATCCGTCTAAAATACTGCCCCTCGTCAGAGGGAAAAACTATAACTCTGACAACCTCCTTGTCGTCCAGGTCACCTTGGAAGCCTGGAATGATAACCGTCTCCTAAAAGAGGCAGCCTTTATCATATCCCTAGAACAGCCACTTATGTTCTAAAACTGCTTCCGACTGTTTCTCCAGAATTGGATCAATATCAACTTATTGCATCTAGTGCAAGAACAACATCTGGTGTGGTACTTGACATCTCATGATTGACTCAATTGCCTAAGCAAGTGATCTGCCAATCATGCACATCCCTCTCTACTTTAGTCTAAAAGACACCTTTAGAGAGGGCAACTCCATTACTTGCAGGTACACTACCGTGCCAGGAGTCGTCCATTCTAAATACTCATAGAATGCTGTCAAGGTACCCAGATTAGGAAACCACCCAAATCTAGATCTAAAACCATAGATCTAGTAACCAGTATGTCTGATATAATGTCCAAGTCCTTTGTGGAGAAACCACTGTGTGACGACCAAAGTATAACCGATCATAGTATAGGAGTTTCCATTCCTACTACCTTCTCAACAGACCCATCCCCTATTCTGATGACGTCAAACCTATGACTGTCACATCAGAAATAGATGATCTATCTCCGCTACATCTGCTTTAGTCTATAAATAGACATAAGCCTGATGTCCACCAATGCTTCCGCTGCTCCCACTGACTACGACAACTCTCTGGCAGAGTCATATACACGTACACTTCTGAAGCTAGTTCAGAACGACGCTATACTCATCCTCCTGCCGGGTCTCGCAGCCTGGAACAACAACAATGGCAAGTGTGGGTAAACAAGAACTTCCCTGTCACCGTCCTTGAGGCTACCGGAGTACCTCTCGGGTGCCTGAAGTTACCCACCATCCCTGCGGAGTGGCCAATGGAATGTCAAATCAGATTGAATCTTTAGGTTCCTTATCAAATCTTCAGTAATCGTTTGCGGTTCTGGAATCACTTCCAGTTCTACCATACTCCCACTTCTGTTTTTGAAAAAATCCATTTTTAATAAAACTGTGGCGAGTCTTGAACAATACTGCTATTGTTCATCCAGATGGTAGAAAGTTAACCCTCGTCATAGCCTGGGTCAACCCACAAACAGCCATTACAGAAACGTGCCTTGAGTTGTCCAATGTCTGGTTTTAAGCATAAACCGGACAACTCCCCGTACCTTAACATCGTTAAGATACGAACTGTTCTATATCCCATATAGGAACAGAGGCACTGATTTAATTGAACCAGATTCAAATCATGCAGCTGTCTCCAGTGCATGTCAACTAAATGGAGAGAGGCCGATCAGCGTTACTCAACTTAGGAATGCTTCCAATTATGAGTAACCTGAAAGAGAAGTAATTTCTCTTTATCATTACTATCAACTGAATACCATACACAAGTATCTACATCTTCGATTACTTTGAAGAATCCCGATACTTGCTACACCTGGTTCTCTACTCTATTCAAATACCTATAACTCCTCAAAACTCAGACCCTGTGTTTCTACGAAACACATGTCTAAGAACTAGAGAAGTCAAAAGTAAACAGAATATAGTATGAGGACCAACCCATCTGTCCTAATGGACACTGGACAACATACAATACTCTGTATGAGTCCGCTGAGCCTAACAACTCTTCACTGTGTGTCGTAGGTTGAAAACTGTACTTATGGTTAAGAAGAATTACACCGCTGTTTAATGCTCCTTACCTAACCATCCACTGATATAGGTAAATGTCATAGACATAATTTCAGAAAGGTATATCTCACTCTATGAAAATAGACGTACAGATATATCAATTTGAAATTGGTGCATAAAAGCGGATATTCAAAACCAAATATTTGCCGACCGGCAAACAACCCAGGTGGCATCCTCAAATATCACCAATTACAACTAATCCCGATATAATGAGGATGATCACCCAATTCCCAATAACTTACTCCCACTCATCATCTGTAAAACCATACAGATGTGAGAATCAAACCTGGTAAATACATACCCTGGAGTAAGTATCTAATCGGGAAATCAGTTTTCTTTTAACATTACACAGTGAGACTGAAACATTGAAATGTTTCGATGGGGTATCCCGGTATTCCTAGTAATGCCTCTTCCATTATCCAGATTCACAACTATAACCGTATAATTCTTTGCCACCTCTCCAAATCCCTTCATATGTCTTTAGTCATTACCTTCTGTACACCCCTTTAGGCCAAATGGTTTTCTTCCTTCCCTACCGTTCGGCACCAGCCTATGGTTTGGAAGAAGACTATCCAAAAAGCATAAAGGGTGTACTGTCCTAATCCTAGGAGCACTCGCAACGCGAGAGAAGGTGAAGATAAAAGACACCTGAATGTACTTTATTCCTATTTCTCCTGAACCAGGATCCATCCCCGAACTGGAACAAGTTCCTTTCGAGTTCGTATATAACCATACGATGGATTATCCAATAAAATGGGATCTTCGTAGTGATACGGAGTGTCCTGGAGAAATACAAAGGTGATTTAGGATTGGCGAAGAAATACTTGGTTTGGTCGTGAATAGCAGTCGCAATTTACTTTGCCCTCTTACTAATCCCTTGCTTTGTCTGAACTTAATACCTTCTGTACACCGCTTAGGCTAACTGGTTTTCTTCATTCCCTACCGGTCGGCACCAGCCTATGGTTTGGAAGAAGACTATCCAATTTGCATAATAGGTGTACTACTCCTAAACTAAGGAGTACTCGCAACCTGAGAGAGGGTGAAAAGGAAAGACAACTGAATAATCCTATCCGTTTTCTCCAGAACCGGAAACCATCCTCGAATTAATTCCTTCGAGTTCGTATATAACCATACGATGGTTTTGTCCAATGGAAGTGGACGTTCGTAGCAATACGGGGTGTCCTGGAGAAAAGGGTAAAAGTAGGAGTGGCAATGAGGTCTGCAACTCTGACAATCCAAAAGCCAGTGTTAAGTAGGTTCGGTCAACTTGGTCACTGAGTCATAGTCTTAGGGTCGGGTCAATGGTCGCTGCCAAAGAGAGAGAGAAGAAACACTCAGCGTGCACTCTATCCTAGATCAGAATGGTTACCAATTTATCTAATCTGGAAACCTCCCACTGTACCTCAAATTCTCCTCCAAACCTGAAAGAAGAATTAGTCGGGAACACCCGAGGAGTAAACCAACTCATCAGTGGGAATCGGGATCCAACTCTCATCGCACGATAACGTGACGGAATCCGCTCACGGTATCACACTCCAGAAGGTATGCGCATATCTGGCAAGTTTCAGTTCTTTTGAAACTCCCGATGTGATTTTTGCCCCATGCTCTTATGACCTTGGCGAAGGTCAACAAATCATAAGTCACATGTCAAGTTCTACCCGTCATTATCCAGGTTAATTTGAATCCACCCGTACAAGCCCTTGACGAAGGTCAACAAGGCTATACGACTGTCCCAAACCAACGCATCTACCTATGCAGCAGAAAGGTAACAAGCAGCTACCATGCACTATGCCTTGACGAAGGTCAACAAACATAGCATGAATACTACGTGCTACCCGTCTGAAACGACGGAGGGCTACGAATGGTTTCTGGCGAAAACCTTTAACGTAATGAACTTGATATCGTTGAAGGAACGGATAGCTTTTTAGAAAATATAGTGACGAAAACCATTGCTAAAGAGGTCACTCCCGGTGAAGGGATCTCGGCTCTTTCCTCGTAGAATGGGGTGCAGGATATTCCAAATGAATACCACGATGCAAAGCAAAAGTAATCGGCTATAGTGAAGTTAATGCCCTGACGCAAACTTCTGTCCAAGGGGTCACTCCCGGTGAAGGGATCTCGGCCCTTGCCTCGTCGACTGAGGAGCAGGATATTCCAAATGAATACCACGATGCAAAACAAAAGTGAACGTCCTTGCAATAACAGCTTTTTGAAAAGTGTTCCAACAACATCAGATTAGGTTTGTTTAACTTGCATTGATCCGAATCAACGCAGTCCCATCAATTGATCACACCACAAAGAACGAAAATATACTGACGTACGTATATGCCATCCGCATTCGCCACTGGGTCCCGTCATTACCCGTTAGGTTAGCTAACTAACGACAGAGCGGGGACTGGACTAGCGCGGATGAAAAACATATACAACATCTACTAATATATATACCAATATATTATATTTCGCTCAAGGCGTGAAAAGAAATGCAACATCACAGAAATGTACAGCATCACAGAACAATACAGATATCTGGGATCCCCGGGTTTCACAGAGCCACTACTGAAACCCGACGTTCCCCTGGTCGTGTGGATAGCCTGTGCAATGAAAACCTAGACCCCTACGGGCGCGGCAAGTCACCCGCCAAAACCTGAAGCGAGGCAGCCCCCTTCAGCTCCGTGAATGGACCACCCAGCACTCCCTGGAATCCGGCAACTTGGGCACCCCTCCTGGGTCAACCTGTACCCCCTACGAGTGCAGCGAATAGCCCGCCAATCCTAGAGTGAAGCCCCCTCCGTCTCAATGCCATGAGATGCGGGCTTGTTGCCCTCTAGAACCCGGCTATCCGTGCACCCCACCGCGGGGTAATCCTAGTACATAATGTAAAATATACATACACCGGGTACATCGACCGCAACCAGGTCGTGCCCCAAAATAATAATACAATCAGGCAGTGACGGCAGTCCACATGTCGGACGCTCGCCCCGCAATATCAAATGTACATAATACAACCACAACTGTACTAGCATTGCATCCAGGCTATCCCCATCGACCGATCCGCAACATCACAGCAAAAACAGAGAACATCAACGTGAAAGTCACGTTCGCAAATCCGTCTAACCGGGCTATAGCAGTTAGACCGGATTTACCGATCGAGTGACATTCACGGTCGCAGATATAATGTAAATACTGTGAAATAATGTGTTTGAAATTTTCCGATTGATCAAACTTAACAAGTGGGCCCCTAAACAAAACTGTAGCAACCACAGAAAACCTGGGCCCAATTTTAATATTCCAGAAACCACATTTCTCATTCAGGAACACACTGCACAAATTTGGAGGTGTGAACAGTTATTTCCGCGGCGGAAGCGCGGCCTAAGCAGGGGATAAGCCGCGCTTCCGCGGCGGTATGGTGGGATCGTGGTACCAAATTTTTACAGTGTGCTTAGATTTCCCTGCACATCATTCTGAGACAACCAGAAAAATTTTTAGACTCAAAAAAAATTCGACAGAACCTGATGTGCATGAAATACGTGTTTTCGGGACTTTGTTCGATCGGAAACGTAAAACACATTACACAAAAGCTAGACGAAGTTAATGGGGAGGCTCTGATACCACTGTAAGTGCACGGCGGCGCCCCGGCCGTCAATCCGACGGCCAAACGCGGAAACGGTGGTAAACTTAAAATTTTGCGGACTTAGCAAACCGGCACCACCGCGCACTAAACCCCGGATCGTTACTATTAAACTAGTTCTAGCATACAAGAAGAAGAGTTAGAGATGTACCGACTGATCCGAGTCCTCCGGTCTTCATCTCCTCTCCGATCTCCTCGCGGGATCTCCGGTCGTCGCCTCCTCGCCGGAAGGGCACCACGTCGCCTGCATCTTTTACGGGCTCCCGCCTCTATACCGAGGCAACTCGGGCATGAAGCCGGCAACTCGACATGCTCAAGATGTGCTGTAGGAAGTGTAGTGCTTATGTCTCTTTAGGGTTTGTTGCCTTTGGATGGAGGAAAGGAGAATAGAAAAATGGTGCTTGCATTTTTCTAGCAAGAAAATGATATCATAGATGAAGCTCTCAAGATGAAGCTCTCTTCTTCTTCTTCTCTCTTTCTTTTTCTCTCTTGAATAATGAAAAATCTCTCATCCAAAAGAGAATGGTGGAGCAATGATATGAAGCATGAAGGGAGGTGAGTGTAGGAGTGAAGAAAAGGTGACCACATCAAGAGACAAAGAAACATGAACCATGCTTCACTATTAAACCCATACCCACTCAAATCATCATTTAATGCAAGAATGGTGCAAAAGATAATGAAAGCTATCATAATCAATCTTTATGCAATAAAACCCCTCCACTAAAGTTATTTGCACAATTGCAAATAACCCCCCTCTATCGGAAAAGTCCGGCCGGGAAAGAACAAAGGAAAACCGGCCGGAACGGAATGCAAACTGGCAACTCCAGAAAACTGGTCCCGTAATAAATTACAGGAAAACCCCGACACTGTGCATACACACCCGCATCTGTATTCCTGACCGGATACAAATGCAATGAGACAAAATCTACACTGTACTAAACTAGGACCGGCTTAAGCCAAAGCCGGCTAGTAAAATTCGTCCGATCCTGATCCGTGCAATACCGCACGTGTCAGATCGAACCCTGCCATATACCTATACGGCTACTAGTACAAACTGTCCGATCCTGATCCGTGCAATACCGCACGTATCTGATCGGACCCTGCCATATCTCCATACGGCCTCTACAGCGTTTCGCCCGAAAGCTTGAGTAACTGAAAGTGTGGTGGACTCTAAAGACTCGTCAATACTATGGCTGTGGATTTAACCACTAGCACGTCAGAGGTATAAGCCAATACGTGACGGGCCACCAGCTATTGACTAAAAGGGACGTCGATGAGGAAGCTCACCCCGACACCCAACTGAGCCTGTCAGTGACAATATCCGTACAGTCCGGTCCGTTCGTCTACGAGTATCGCATGGCGGGCCTAGGGGGTTGGTAAAAGTCAGACCCCCAAAAGCGGTACAAGTCGTGTCGGAGTGTAGCCCAGAACACCCTGAGATACTACTGGAATACCTACCAGTAAATCTCCTGCCTTGGCCAAGGTCTTTGTGTAATGGCTCTCCTAGACACAGCGCGACCTCACCCCCAATACCGGGAGAGACGAAACCCCTGAAGATCCGCTCACTGCCTCCATGTGGCTCGGGACTGTACCCAACTAAAACCTGTTTGCACGACTCCTTTGAGCCGTGGTAGGGTAGTAATCAAAGTACAGTGGGAACTCACACGAGACAAATGACGATCCCCAGGTCGATGAACTAACCTGTACACATGTCACCTGGGAACTGCTATCTGACGTCAGGTATAAGACCAACTAGCATGTTCCCGGCGAGTCCTGTCCGGTGTACTCATAACCCAATGAGCACCTGTATACATCTTAGGTGAACCTACTGACACCAGTGGCTTGTGAGACCGGCCACCGCCCCTCGTCGGGGTCTCGACTGTATACACTAGTCTACTCTGGAGAATCGATGCCCTGTCTCGAAACTCCCACGACTAGGGACCTTTTAAGGATGTGCTTATAGACTCCAGCTCTCACTTATATGATCGCCCTCATACTGCTGGCAGTCAAGCAAGAATCCAAGGGGCTCTATCAACGTGCAATAGCGACATGTCAGGTCACCTAAAGCAGTACACGATGATAAAGGTAAACCAGATAGCATACTATCATCTCGAGTAAGACTGTCCTACCGGGATAGGTCCTCCCTCAATCATTGCAATCACGTGCCTGTGATCCAATAATTGACTCTGAGGGCACTATCTCCAACAGAAACCTACCAGTATATCTCGCTTGCCCTGGCCAGGGACTACTCGTGTAATGGCTCTCCTAGACACAGCGCGATGTTAACCCCCAATACCGGGAGAGACGAATCCTGTCTAACCGTCACTGCCTCGAAGTGCTTCGGGACTGCACCCAACTACTACCTGTTTGCACGACTCCTTTGAGCCGTGGTAGGATAGTAATCAAAGTACAGTGGGAACACACTCAAGGCGAAGTGACAGTGTCAAGTCAGCGGACTAAACTGTACTCATGTCACCTGGGAACTGATAACTGACGATAGGTATAATACCAACCAACAGTTCCCGACGAGTCCTGTCCAGTATACTCGTAACCTAACGAGCACCCGCATACTATCTCAAGTACGACGTACTGACGGCTGTAGGACAGACCGTCTCCCGTGCTGGGATGAGAAGCGCATACGCTAGTCTACTCCGGAGTATCGATGCCCTGTCTCGATAGTCCTACGACTAGGGACCTGTATAAGGATGTGCTTGTGGATTACCCAGCCCCTACGAGTGTGACTGCCATCACAACGCTGGTAATCAAGCAAAAATCCTAAGGTCTCTACTAATATGTATGAGCAATATGCTAAAAGAAAAACATGCAAATATTAAAGTAGAAACAAACCAAGTAGCATACTACCATTTTGAGCAAGATTGTCTATACAAGGTGAATATCCCAAGCTTCCATTAAGTAATATACAAACTAGTATGATACAGTAATGGCCTTTAGGGCATATACACTAACATCCATGGTCGTGATGAATAGCCAAACCCCACCCTAGACCCCTACGGGTGCGGCAAACTACCCGCCAAATTCCCGAAGTGAAGCAACCTCCGTTAGTAAAATGAGTAGGCCACTTGGCACTTCAAAGAACGCGGTAGTTTGTGCAACCCACCTTGGGTCTATCCTAGGAGAAAAAAACAGTAAATGAAATAATACAACGGTGGCTACAGCCTGAACCCGGATGTGCCCCATAAAATAATATTACATCAAATATTACAATTTATATCGAATGAAAGAAACTCTCATCTCACATCCCCGGCTATTCATCCACGACGATCCAATAAAGTTTATATACACAAACCAATCATCACAGATATGTGCAACCCCCAACTAACCGACATATAGCAATTAGCGGAAGTTTATGAACACATATAACAACTGAAAATAGTTAAACGACGTTAAAAACCGCGACTTCGAAGTACTCCGTATTGCCACAATAGAGAATTAACAGTATAATCAATATTGGCAAAATCAAACAACACCTAAAACCCTAAATCCAAGCAACAAGAACCCAGTACAAAATTCAAGGCATTTCCTCACAATTGAACCGGCCAGGCCAGTTTTATGGGATGTTTGGCCGGCCAGATATGTGTGGAATTGTCTCGTTTTTGTTCTTTGTTCATTTAACAACCAAAAGAGCACTCTGCAATTGTTTAAAAAAAATTTGGAGATTCAGAAAATTTCAACAGAAACTTGGATCTATGGTTTTGTTTCGGAGTTATTTCGGTTTCGTAGTTTTACTTGTCGTTTAATCTGTTAGTTATGGTTTAGTTGGCTCTGATACCACTGTAAGTCGATGCCACGCACCCCGTGGGATCGCAGGGAGGCGGAGTTTGCAAAAAACGATTTTTATATGCTTCGTAACATCGACTAAACTCCAGGATCGATACTAAACTCTAACTAACAAGCTAACCAAAAGGTTTAACTACTATGTAAGAAAGTTATACCTTAAGTAACTATTCCTTCTTGTTCTTGCTGTCCTGCTCCTCTTCATGAGCTCCTTGGAGTGTGTATGGAACGCGCCTCCTCGTCGGCCTTCTCAAGTCGAAGAAGATCCACTCGAGAGTGCCTACCATGAGCTTTTACCTCTTAGATGAGGTAACTAGATTACCTAGAGTGCTAATCTAAGTGACTTAGATGAGAATGATTAAGGATTAATAAGTCTCACTAACCCTAGGATTCTCAACACATGAGATAATTAAGGTTTGGGGAGAAGAAGAGAGCTCTTGAGGTGAGAGAGTGTTTGAGATAATAATGAAATGAATATGGCCACTTGAGATGACTATGAAGCATGCCAAAATAACTCACAAATTATTCACCAAATATCTCATAAAATATCACAAAATATCTAAGTCCACTCTTGCCTCAATAGTCATCCATGAGTCACCAAGTAGCCATGTTTCATTTATCACAAATTAACACCTCATACCTCCACCTCATTTATCTTTTAATCAAAAGATAAAAGCACAAATGAGGTGTCCCCTTCTAGAAATATACTTGAGTAAATCACAAGAATACCCTTCACCATATATACATACCCGTATCCGTATTCCGAAAAACACGAATACAATGAGACGAAACTAATCCAATAATCTAATACTAGGATTCGGCTTAAACAAAAGACAACTAGTATTATCCGCCCGAACATCCTACATGCACAAGTACACGTATGTGATCGAACCCTGTCGTAAAACCATACGACCTCTACATCGTTTTGCCCGAAGCAGGGAAACCCTCTTTGTGGGACTCTAAAGACCCGACAGTACGCCGGTAGAGGGTTTAACCACAAGCACGTCAGCGGTACTAGCTGCACGCAACGGCTACACAGGTATCTTTCAATAAGAAGGCCGATAAGAAAACTCATCCGAACTCTTACTGAGCCTATCTGTGACAATCTGTGTACAGTCCGGTCTGTTCATCTAAGAGTATCGCATATCGGGCCTAGGGGGCGGTAGCCGTGAGACCCTTAATAGCGCAATAAGTCGTGCCGGAGTAGAGCCCAAAAACACCCTGAGAAAGTACTGGAGTACCTACCAGCAAATCTCGCTTGGCCTTGCCAGGGACTTTGTGTAATGGCTTTCCGAACACAGCGCGACATCAACCCCCAATACCGGGAGAGACGAATGCTTTCTAACCGCCACTGCCTCCAAGTGCTTCGGGACCGCACCTAACTATTACCTGTTTGCACAACTCATCAGAGCCGTGGTAGGGTAGTAATCAAAGAAAAGTGGGAACACACTCGAGACGAAGTAGCAGTGTTAAGTCAACGGATTATGCTGTACTCATGTCATCTGGGAACTGCTACCTAACGATAGGTATTGTACCAACCAACAGTTCCCCACGAGTCCATCTAAAGTAACTCATAACCTAATGAGCACCTGCATACTATCTCCAGTACGACGTACTAATGGTTGTGGGACAGACTATCTCCCCTGCTGTGATGAGAAGCGTATACACTAGTCTACTCTAAAGTATCGATGCCCTATCTCGATAATCCTACGACTAGGGAACTGTATAAGGATGTGCTTATAGACTACCCATCCCCCATTAGTGTGACTGCCATCACTGTTAGTTATATGTATGCCCTAGAGGCCATTACTGTACATGTGATGTATATTGCACTGGATGCTTGGACATATATAGGGAGGACTTTCTTGCTCGACATGATAGTATGCTATCTGGTTGCTCTTTATCTTAACATGTACACTTATTGTCTCTCTATTACATGTTGATAAAGCCCTTAGGATGAGTACTTGACTACTAAGATTATGATGCGGATCATACTAGTGGGGCAATGGTAGTCGGTAAGTACATCCTTCAAATATTCCTAGTCGTGGGAGTAACGAGACGGGGCATCAATACTCCAGAGTAGATTAGTGTATACGCTTCTCAACCCATGTGATGAGCGATGGATGATCCCATATCCATTGGTGTTTGACATCAGAGATGGTATACGGGTGCTCAGTGGAGACTGGGTACACTGAACGGACTTGCCGAGAACTCCTAGATGGTATTATACCTAACGTCAGATAGCAGTTCTCTGGTGACACTGGTACAGGTTAGTCTGTCGACACGAGATCGTCATAGAGCCTTGTGTGATTCCCACTGTGCTTTGATTTCCACCTTACCACGTTCAAGAGATCGTGCAAAACGATGGTTTTTGGGTACAGTCCAGAGTCACATGGAGGTAATGAGCGATAGGAGGGGATTCGTCTCTCCCGGTATTAGGGGTTGATGTTGCGCTATGCTCGATTGGCCATAACAGGAAATCCCTGGCCAGGGTTGCTGAGATCTATTGGTAAGCGTTATCAGTAGCTTCTTGAACCGTTATGGACCTTGCATCAGCATGACTTATCAGGCTATTGTGGTCTGACGTTATACCACACCAGGCCATGATATGCGACATATCAGACGGAGAGACTGGATTGTACGGTAGTGTTACTTGATTCGATTCGCAGGAGTATGAGCAGGCTTGCTTGTTGATCTTCTGATCGCTCAATACCCGGGTGGACGTTACGTTTAGCAGACCGCTTACGGCTTTTAGGTGACTGATATAATCACCACCTACTGCCGGCGCAATGATGAGTGTTTAGAGTCCTACACAGAGGTTTCCTGGCTCAAGCGAAACGAAGTAGTAGACATATGTGATATGTGCGGGACCGAGATTAATAAGAGTATGTGATATCGTATTCTATTCTCGCGATATGTGATATCGGTCGGTTATATGTGATATAACCGGGCTGTCGAATCAAGTGTTGATTCGACAAGTTGATACATATGATATTAGTCGGTTGTATGTGGTATAGCCGGATTATTAAATCAAGTGTTGATTTATAATTTAATATATAATTATATATTTGATATATTATCTTACATTAACTAATATTAGCTCACTTAAGATTTCTTTTTCACACTAGTGTACACTTTGTATATATGCGATATATATTAATGTACATATTTTGTGTCATGCTAGATGCCACATGCTACATGGGTGTATGAGACTCACACCATGCTTATAATAATATGAGGTTTTATTTATTTAAAGTAATTCAATATTAGTTGGAAATTGTCTTGCTTGGAAGCTTGGAGAAGCTTAAAGCATCTTTGACTTAGTCCACTAGTTTTGTTTTACTTGTAGATATTTATTAACCTAACCATTATTGTTAGCCATGGTTTATTCTCTACATGAGTTAGTGTATGACACTAACTCACCCATGGTTGCTATTCTCACCTCATGAGTTTCATTCTCTTCTCTCTTCATCTTCTTCTTTATCAAGAGCTTAGCTCTCTAGGTTTATGGGAGATGGAGAAAAATAGTGAGAAAATTATTTCTAAAGTGAGCAAAATTCCTACTTCATCAACCTCTTCTCTACTATCCATTTAGATTGGGTTTATTCTTCACTAGTTCATCACTAAGTGAAGAGGTAGCTTGAGTTAGTGTCTCCTCGACGTAGATCCTCTTCGGCCTTGAAGACTTCAAGCAAGTTTGTTCATTTCACCTTGTGGAGCCTTACTAAAGTCCGGGAGATCACTACATGGAATGAAGGGACTACTACACGGAGCTATTGAAGTGAAGGACCGGTCTACAAAGGTTGTATTCCTCGTTCACTTAGATATAAAGATGTTTACATGCTTGTTCATCTAATACTCTAGTTTAGATTCTAGCGTTAGGGTTCTTTAGCGCGCCAAAAATTTTGAAAACGGCATGGTCGATGCCTCCCGAAACCCAGCGGCCGCCTAGGGAACTCTGCAGTGGTATTAGATCCTTGATAAAGAATTAGACGATGTTTGTAGAATTACGAAACCGAAACAACTCCGAAACACTTGAAATAAAAATCTAGTTTCTATCGAATTTTTCAGTGTCTAAATTTTTTTCAAGCAGTTGCAGAATGTTGCATGGGATGTAACATGAACACCTGACAAACACGAGCTCCTCTCACCGGATTTGGACCGGCCACATGCTGCTACAGGACCGGCCCTACCGGTTTTCTAGGGTGGTTTGGGTTTCATTTTTGGTCTGTGTTCCAGTCTCTGGGTTTTGGTATTTCAGGTGTTGCTTGTTTTTGCTAAAATTGCATGTGATGTTATTTTTGTACAAAGGCAATTCAGAGTGTTTCGTAGTCGTAATTCTAACATCTATTCATGTTATTTAGACGACGTTAAAAAGTTCGAACGGATATCAATAACCCATTTTTTCCCTTGCTGGAAATTTTCCAAGAGTTGGATTTTTCCGTATTTGAAATCTTCAGAAAATCGTACAGGTGTTTTCTATGGACGCTCTAGAAGAATGAAACCCTAACTCGATTTTGTGACCGTCGGAACCGCCAACAAACCCTAGGGTTTGTGGTAGTTCCGCGGTGTCACAGGTGAGGCAAGGGTTGACCCTTGTACGGTTGGTCCATTATTGCTGTGGCATGTTCTGGATGCTTTTTGAACTCCGCTCAAGTGTTGAGCTCTTTGGAAAATTTTAGGTGTTTGTTTATTCGATCGAAAATTTTAACATCGTCTAGCTATCTGTGATTGTGATACAATATTTGGAATCCACATATTTAGTTATGTGATAACTAGTTTGAATTTATAAATCAAGCAAGTTAGTCTCATTTGATCGATTGCCACGGAATTTTGATGTGGATCATAAGTCCGTCGCAATTACGTAGTGTACGTAGATACTCGCCGGGTAGCCTTACTAGATAGCCACTCCCCATAGCCCCGACCAAGTGACTGTAGGAGAACCCCATCGCCAAAAGCATCCGTTAGGGTGCTCGCGGCCGCGGTGTTTTCCTAAGTGCACTTCGTCGACGGCATCGGGGGTGCGGCCGTCTACTAAAGTTTTCGACGAGCATTCGATCAGAATGTCAGGAATCTTGTTGAATTGCCCGACTTGTTATTGGAAAGTGTTTTCAATATCGAGACTAAAATGCGGGGTTTATAACTGTTAGGCATGTGATTTCTAAGGAATTCATTTGGTTAGGCATGAAATCCAAAGTATGTGATACATTGGGTTTATGATGTCTAGGTTGGTTGTGGATTCCAATTGTTGTAGTTTTTCACTTTCTTTTCTGCGGCCGTAAATTTAATATGTGGTGTATTGCCGGTTTCGTTGTTATATGTCAACGATAATTGGATTAGGCATATTTACATACGTTGATGACATGTGATGTTATGTGTTGCTGGGATATGTTATATTGGATCGTCGTGTTTTGAATAGCCGGGTTCTTTTTTATGTGAGATGAGAGTTTTTCATTTTCATTCATGTCAAAACTTGTATGTGATATTCTTTTATTGGGGCACTTTCGGGTTGAGGATGATGTCACCATTGATGTATATTATTTACTTTTCCGCATTAGGATAGACACAAGGCGTGGAGCACAAGTAACCGGGTTCTAGAGTCCAGTGGGAGACCATCTCAAGGAGTTGAGACCGGGTCTCCTAACTCTAGAATTGGTAGGGTTGCTTGCCGCTCTCGTAGGGGTCTAGGGATGTGGGTTTGGCTATTCATCGCGACCGTGGAATCTTCGTTTTTTATTGGCTTAATTAAAACACGTAATTCTTAGTATATCCAATATTTCATATGTGTTCTTCTGCTGCTGATATTCTGTGATGTGATCACTTGATATTCTGAGATGAATGCTTATATTATATATATGATATATAATAAATAATTCTTCTTTCGTTTCTTCTGTGATGCTTAGAAAGCATAATTGATGGGACTTCATTAATGAGATTAATGAAATAAAAGAAACCTAAAGATGTTGCAGAATCTTGTTTTAAAAAACAGGTAGCTCCAGTTCTTGCTTTGCATAGCGGTATTCCTTATAGAATATCCAGCACCTTATTCGATAAGGAAAGAGCCGAGATTCCTTCACCGGGAGTGACCTCTTTAGTGAAACTGACAGATGATACAACCTACTCGGCGTTGTCTTTTGATTGATTTTTTAGTTCATGCTTTGCATAGTGGTATTTGTGAAATATCCAACACCTCATTCGATGAGGAAAGAGCCGAGATCTCTTCACCGGGAGTGACCTCTTTAGCAAAACTAGTAAAAGCCTAAAAAACACTCATTTTCAAAATCACTTGATTCTACAACGATATCAAGTTCATTACGCAAAAGGTTTTCTTAAAAATCTGTCGTAGCCCTCCGTCATTTCAGATATGTACTATTTAATATTCGTGCTGCGTTTGTTGGCCTTCGTCAAGGCGTAGTGTGCGGTAGCCGATTAGTGCTTATCTGCTTAAGCATGTGATGCGATTGGATTTGGGTAGTCGTGGGACTTTGTCGGCCTTCGTCAAGGGTCGTGCTGGCGGGTTTAATTCAATCATGAAATGTACGGGTTGAACTTGACTAGTGGCCTATGGTTTGTTGGCCTTCGTCTAGGTCATGGGAAGCTAGGGGCAGAATATTATCGGGAATTTCAAGCGTTGAAATTTGCAATGAGATTGCTGTCACGACCCAAAATTGGCACGTGACGGCCCTTAAACTATGCAACGTCTACAGGCGTAATGCAATTTAAGTAAGCAGAAAACCCAGCAATCTAAACCATCAAAAGTAGTAAGTGATAATAGCATTTTCAAAACTTTGAAATCTCAAACCAAATTCTTTAAAGTCCAACTACTTTCTTAAAAATTTTGGCAGTACCTCCTTTGTAAAAACAAACCCCAAAAATGGGTACAACATAAATATAAGTAAAGCATCCCAAACGGGAGCAAAATCCACTCCCAAAGGCGGAAAACAACCACCACAACAAATATACGACGCCGTAGCGAAGAAATAAAAGACGATATAAATAAAACTGCATAAAAGACCTCCAAGTCACCAAAAACATACAATATCGTTCTCACATCAAGTCTCTAAGTCAATACATGAAAATGGAAGATGGAGAGTACAAGGTACAAAGATATACAAAGAGCATCATCGGATAACCGCAAAACACACCTATAGCAAAACTGCAGTCAGCCGAAGCGGTATCTGCCGCAAAAAGATGATACGAAAGATGAAAAGCCTGCCGCGACTGCCCTGAGGGACTACCTGCAAAACACTGTGGCGCAACGGGGGTGTGTTGCCAACTCGTGAATAGTAAATAACATATGCAGGTAATCGCAAGTATGCACGTACAGCGCGAATCTAATACATGCAAGCTGATAGCAATAAATGGCAATATTTATGCAACAGTCATGTAAGGTACTCTATCAGGTACTACTAATACATGAACAATAAATGGTAATATGTATGCAACAATCATGTAAGGTACTCTATCAGGTACTACTAATACATAAACAATAAATGGCAATATATATGCAACAGTCATGAAAGGTACTCTAGCAGGTACAACTAATACATGAAGCAATGCATGTAAAATAAATGTGGAGTATGGAATAAAACATGTCATTCTCACGGAATCCTGATCTCGTGATAGGACCAAAGTCCATCAAGACAATCTAAATCCCAAATTTCCTCAAATCAGTCCCCAAATTGGCCCTCATATCCTGTAAGTCTCATATATCCTGAATTTACAATATCAAGTAAATCTCATATATCCTGAATGTACAATATCAAGTAAATCTCATATATCCTGACTGTACAATATCAAGTAAACCTCATATATCCAATATCCAGTATCAAGTAAGTTTCACATAAAGTGAGTGTCCAACATCGACACCCAAAAACATAATGAAACATGTGTCTAGCATCGACACATAAATACTAAACTATCAGGCGCTGTCACCACGACTGGCCCTCCTGATAGGTACGTATCATACGCTATCCCGAAAACTCGAGTGCCTAGCTCTGACACTCGAAATTCGACGTATCCATACGTACATGACACCGGTCGGTATCCCCATGATAACCACCGTGTCAGAAATACTGTCACCGGTAGGTATGGTTCCCCTGTCAGGCTCATCGGCATGGTCCATCGAAATACCTTTCTTGCCCCGGGGTACCTCCGAGCCTCACCATGTACCCGCACACGGCCCACGACGCCTCCTCGCATGGGGTATATATATATATATCAGAACCGATAAAACTCATGGTGGCTGTAGAAATATCATATCAGGAGAAACCGGGTTTTTCAAATAATGTATAATTTCATGAAACAACCACGGTCCCCAAATCCAAAAAACATCAAGTAATGAATAAGTATAACTGCATGAATCAATACATATATATTAGCGTCCCATTCCACTAATATATATATATATATATATATATATATATATATATATATATATATATATATATATATATATATATATATAACAGCGTCCCATTCCACTGTTATATATACTTAGGAGTAAAAATATCAGAGAACATCATATGAAATCCATGAATGTAAAATATGCAACATGAAATAGTAATATGAGCATATAAAGGAAAAACCGCTATTTAACTGCAACAAGTTAATATATATATATATATATATATATATATATCATGCGGTTCCTAATTTCTCTAAGTCCATACAACATCAAGTAAAGGGGAACATGTAGCTATAGCCAGGTATGTGTAACCATGTTGGCATAGCAAGATATGTGTATCTACCTTCCATAATGATGTAATACCCTCCAGATATATGTGTAAGCATATATGCTAGATGTACATATAGCTATGTCTCATATATGTATATACCTATCACTAATTGTACAATACCATATAGGTATATAGGTAACTCGCATGTAAGCATGTCAAGGCATATGTGTAAGCATGTAGGTGTACAGGTATGCTATATGTCATATGCACGAAGGAAAATAAGGATCATGTCTCAATGTCCCTAAACAATACAATATCACATATGTATAAGTGTTGTGCATGTCATGACAATTATCGACAGTGTGTGTGTAGCATACAATTAGTGCTCGTAAAACATGAACCGTCAATAATGGTGTTGTGTCTCATTAATACTAAGTCCATGCACAATAGGAAATGAGATATGCAACAAATGTACACATGCACAATCAATATCCGTATACATCTAACTAATAGTCATATCATTTAATCTAGCCCAGACGCATAACGACATGCGGGCGATTCCCCTGTAGATGTTAAATCTACTCACCAACCATCCTGGCTAAGTAAAGCCAACAACTCACTTTCCCTTCTTCGCAGCGCCCGAAGTCCCCGCCTGCGATTCTGAAAGCATATAACAATATAACAAGTATATATTAGCAATCGACCAATAACACGTACCAACTACGCTTGACTGACGCACCAACTCCAAACATACTCTCAAGTGTTCGTCCAGTGGCCAACGCGCATAGCGACACTACAAACTAACTCAAGAGCAAAAGCTACACAAAGACATGAACGACATCGGCATGACCCTAGCTAGGAACGCAAAGCGATACAACTACCAAGCCTAGATCCTGATCGTACCGATCGCACATTCAAAACACAAGATATAGCGTGGAATCAATATAATTAACGTCGCAACGTCTAAAGAAACCCACACCTAAAATATCCTAAAATCTAGTAAGCAACTTATATCATTTTTAGCACAACTACAAGTTTTTTCAAAACTAGAATTTACAAACATCACAATATAACAAGATTAAACCATTCATACCTTTACTATAATTTTAATCTCACTTAATTAGGATATAGTAAAAGTCTAGTTTGTAATTATGCTAATTAGAAAATTAGGAAAATATCATTTAACAAATCTAACAAGTAGCTTAAGTTTTCTTTTGCCTAAAATTAACAATTAAGCTTTTCACTAATCAAAACCCTAATTGATTATCAAGAAATCATTTCTACAATTTCAAAACATATAATTAAAAGCTTTAATTTAACATCTAAATAGGCTAGTTTAAAGTATTAAGCAACAAAAGAGATTAGGGTTAAGCTTTTATACCTTCAAGGATTCACAAAAAAAAGAACCAAGATCATCAAATTAATCTCCAAAATGATGACTTCTATGAAGATTCAAGCATGCTTTGTGAAGAGGAATGATGGGTTTTGATTTGTTTAAGAGTTTTATTGGATTATTTAGGGATTTTTGATGATTTATTGATCTTTGAAGTGAAGAAATGAGGCAAAAGAGAGAAGAGGGCAGAAATGAGGAAGTGGCCGGCCAATGGAAAATGGGGGGGGGGGGGGTTGTGAAAAAAAGAAGAAAGTTCTAGCTAAAATTGACAATAAATGCTCATTAATGCGTTTTCCACCTTTTCTTTCTTTTCTTTTTCTTTAAAAATTAAAACCTTTTGCCACAAAAAAATATCTGGATATTTGATGGATGGTTTTGTTTAACTTAAACTTTATTAGTTTAGCAATGATTCAAATTAGAAGTAATTAACCCAAAATGTAATTACCACTAATTAAGTGCGTAAATAACACATTAAAATAATATTTTAATTAGGGAAAAATTCTATGTGAACCAAAACATCCAATTGACCCCAAAGCACGTAAACTACCTTCATTCTAGCTAAACTAGGTGCCGTAAAGTCTATACAAAAGTTTGATCACAATTAGGTTAAAATGGAAAACACCGACAATTTTACCCTAAAACGGAAAAATTCGCATAACGATTTCTAAAACGTTACAATCTTACCCCCTTAAAGAAATTCGGTCCCCGAATTTTAAATTCTCACTAAGCGTACCTTCAAAAAGATGAGTACAAAACTCCCAAATCTCGCTCACTGTCTTCCAAGTGATCACCTCACTATACGGCTACGCCAAATAACCTTCACATACAGCAAGACCCTTGACCGAAGTTGTAAGTCTACGCTAGCGCCCCGGCAGTCTACAGACGCCAAATGCGGAACAAAAACTTTTTAACTGGCGCTATCGTATACTTTAACCCGGATCTTCCATTATTGGTAAACTAACAAACTGTAAAGAGTGTAGAAAGGTTGTACCGAACGATCCGAGTCCTTCGTTCTTTAACCATCATCCCACGCTCCGTTGCGGCTGCTCCGATCTCGTCGATCTCCGATATCCTCGTCGAGGTGGCACCACATGATCGATTCTTTAAACGGGCTCCCGCCTCTGACTTGAGGCAACTCGATCGTCAAGTTTGCTAAAAGAGACGACCAAGAATGATGTAGAGAATGAGTAGATGACTTTGTCTCACTTCGTCCAAATCCGTGGACGATCGGTTAATGAAGTTGCCGTGGAAATCGGGTGATGGAATGAAATGAACTGTAAAATTCCACACACCCCGAATACTATCATAATCTTTTCTAACCAAAATGAAACATCAAGTGAAGTGAGTAGGAGAGAGAGGGCCGGCCACATTATATGATGGAGGGAGGTGACCGTAGGAGCAAGTGGTGACCTTAAGCAAATAGCTTCTCACTCAAAATATCTTTAAGAAAACAAGAAGCTTTAAAGCAAAAGCATGAATCACTAATACACCTCATCAAGTCATTAATGCAACCATTAATGTCAAGATGAGTCATTAGCCACTTCATCACTGCTAGAACCTTCTAGAATGATGACTCACTCTTATCTGAAGAAAAGATAAATCCGTCTTTAACCGAATGTTAAAAGGCGGCTGATAGAAAACTGGAAACTGGCAACTTCCAAAAGTGATCCTGAAACGAATTTCAGGACAACCCCGAAACTGTATAAATATACCCGCATTTGTATTATGACCGAATACAAATGCAACTGAGACAAAGATATTATACCTACTCAATATAATACTCGGATCCGGCTTAAACCAAAGCCGACCAGTATCATCTGCCCGAAAAATAACACGTGCGGAAAAACGCACGTGCATTTTCCGAACCCTGCCATAAAACCATACGGCCTCTACAACGTTTCGCCCGAACTTGGGAAACTGTCTGTGGGTGACTCTAATGACTCGTCAGTACCCTGGCAGTGGGTTTAACCACAAACCGTCAGCGGTACTAGCTATGCGTAACGGCTGCCCATGGACTGACCTCAAGGGAGGCTGATGAGCGAACTCAAGGGAGGCCGATGAGCGAACTCAACCAGAAACCCTACTGAGCTTAACAGTGACAATGTATATACAGTCCGGTCCGTTCGTCAATGAGTATCGCATATTTGCCTAGGGGCTAGTAACGTCAGACCCCCAATAGCAGTATAAGTCGTGTCGGAGTGAAGCCCAATAACACCCTGAGATACTACTGGAGTACCTATCAGTAAATCTCCTACCATGGCCATGGATTTGTGTAATGGCTCTCCTAGACACAGCACGATCTCGTCCCCAATACCGGGAGAGACGAATCCCCTGCCGATCCGCTCACGTGCCTCCATGTGGCTCGGGACTGTACCCAAAAGCTACCTGTTTGCACGACTCCTTTGAGCCGTGTTAGGGTAGAAATCAAAGCACAGTGGGAACTCACACGAGACAAATGACGACCTCAGGTCGATGAACTAACCTGTACACATGTCACCAGGGAACTGCTATCTGACGGTAGATATAATACTAACTAGTAGATTCCCGGCGAGTCCTGTCCGGTGTACTCATAACCCAATGAGCACCTGTATACATCTTTGGTGATCCAACTGACACCAGTGGCTTGTAAGACCGGCCACCGCCCCTCGTCGGGGTCTCGACTGTATACACTAGTCTACTCCGGAGTATCGATGCCCTGTCTCGAAACTCCCACGACTAGGGACCATAATTAAGGATATGCGTATAAACTACCCAACTCTCACGTATATGATCGCCATCATACTGTTGGTAGTAAAGCAAGATCCTAAGGGCTCTATAAAAGTGTAACATGCAATCAGTCACCTGAACATGTACACGACTGATAAAGGCAAACCAGATAGCATACTATCATCTCGAGTAAGACTGTCCTACCGGTATAGGTCCTCCGCAATCATTTCAATAACGTACCCGCGATCCAATAATTGACTATGAGGGCACTATCTCTAACAATCTCCCACTTGCACTCAAGGCTAATATTGTGATGTCGACTACTCACAGCCCGTGTGAAACCGAACATCCAACTCCTCTACTAATAGTTTCACAAAGCCCGTTTGTAAAACTATTGTGTTCGAGAAATAGCCTCAGTGAGTGGATCCGCCTAGATGTTTCTTCCTATATCTCTCTTAATCTCAAGTTCGCGGAGAAAGCCATCTCCCGAATCGAGTAATACCTGTCTTAGAATATGTCTGGATATCTGATGGGAACTAGTTCATAAATGAACTCCAAATCCAAACATCTTAGACTGTATCGATCACTGAACCTAATCAGTATCCGGCACCATGCCACCCACAGTATCCTCTTGGACCACCTGTCCATAATACTGTCCCTCTTCGTCAGAGGGAAAAACTATAACTCTGACAATCACTCTGTCAACCATGTCACCTTTGAAGCCTGGAATGATAACCGTCTCTCGAAGGAGGCTGCCGTCATCAAATCCGTAGAACATGTACTTATGTTCTAAAACTGCTTCCTTATGTTTCTCCAGGATTGGATTAATACAAACTTATTGCATCTAGTGCAAAACCAACATTTGGTGTGGTACTTGACATCTCATGATTGACTCAATTGCCTAAGCAAGTGATCTGCCAATCATGCACATCCCTCTCCCCTTTAGTCTATACGACACCTTTAGAGAGGGTGACTCCATCACCTGCAGGTACACCACCATGCTAGGAGTCAACTATTCCAAAAACCATTAGAATATCTGTCAAAGTACCCACATTGGGAAACTACCCTAATCCAGATCTAAAACCATAGATCTAGAAACCAGAATGTCAAATATTATATCCATATCCTGTCTGGAGAAACAACTGTGTGACGACCACAGTACAACCGATCGTAGTATAGGAATTTTACTTCCTACTCTGTGTATGTCATCCAGATACCATGACATCACACCCTACTACCTTCTTAACAGATCCATCCCCTATTCTGATTGAAGTCAAACCCATGACTGTCACATCAAAATTAGATGATCTATCTCCGCTATAACTGCTCTAGTCTATCAATAGACATAAGCTACTTGCCCACCATGCTTCCGTTGCTCCCACTGACTACGACAACCCTCCTACCGGGTCTCATAACCTGGAACAACAGTAGTGTCAAGTCTGGGTAGATAAGAACCTCCCTGTCACCGTCCTTGAGCCTACCGAAGTACCTCTCGGGTGTCTGAGGTTACCTGCTATACCTGCGGAGTGGCTATTGGAATGTCAAACTTGATTGAATGTATAGGTCCTATTAAATTTTCCGTAATCGTTCGCGGTTCTGGAATCACTTCCAGTTCTACCATACTCCCACTACTGTTTTCTGAAAAAGATCCATTCTTTACTAAAACTGTGGCGAGTCAAGAACAATATCACTATTGATCTTGCAAATGGTCGAATATCAACCCTCGTCATAGCCAGGGTCAACCCACAAACAGCCATTACAGAAACGTGCCCTAAGTTATCCAGTGTCTGGTTTTAAGCATAAGCTGGAAAACTCCCCGTACCTTAATATCTTTTAAGGTACGATCCATTCTATATCCAATACAGAAACTTTGGCACTTATTTAATTGGAACCAGATTCAATCCATGCAGCTGTCTCCAGTGCATATCAACTTAATGGAAAGAGGCTAATCAGCATTACTCAACTTAGGAATCCATCCAATTATGAGTAACCTGAAAGAGAAACACGTTTCTCAAAACCATCACTATCATCTGAATACCAATCACAAGAATCTACATCTTCGATCTCTTTGAAGAATCCCGATACTTGTGATACCTGGTTCTCTACTCTATTCTTATACCCACAACTTCTCAAAACTTAGACCTTGTATTTTAACGAAACATTCGTCTAAATACTAGAGAAGTTATAAGTAAATAGAACATAGTACGAGGACCTACCCCTTTATCCTGATGGACACTGGACAATATACAATACTCTGTATAAGTCCGCTGAGTTAAACAACTCATAACCTGTGCGTCGTAGGTTGAAAACTGTACCCTGGCGATTTCCTCAAATATCACCAATTATAACGAATTCCGATATAATGAGGATGATCACCTTATTCCCAATATCTTACTCCCACTCATTATCTGTAAAACCATACAGATATGAGAATGAAACCTGGTAAATACATACCCTTGGAGTAAGTGTCTAATCGGGAATACAGGTTTTCTTTAACGATGCACTGAAACATGAAAATGTTTCGTGGGGGTATCCTGGTATTCATAGTAATGCCTCTTCCATAATCTAATTCATGACTTCAACCGTATATTTTATTGCCGTCTCTCCAAATCCTTTTATTTGTCTTTAGTCGTTACCTTCTGTACACCATCGTTAGGCTAAAAGGTTTTCTTCCTTCCCTACCGTTCGGCACCAGCCTATGGTTTGGAAGAAGACTATCCAGTAAGCATAATAGGTGTACCCTCCTAAACCAAGGAGTACTCACATCTCGAGAGAAGGTGACGATAAAAGACAACTGAATAATACCTTATTCTTTTAAAGGTGAAATAGGAGCGGCGATGAAGTACGCGGTTTTGGTCGTGAATGATATCAGTCGCAATTTACTTTGCCCTCTTTCTAATCCCTTTATTTGTCTTTACATATTACCTTCTGCACACCCTACTTAGGCTAATTGGTTTTCTTCATTCCCTACCTTTCGGCACCAGCCTATGGTTTGGAATAAGACTATCCAATAAGCGTAATAGGTGTACTCTCCTAAACCAAGGAGCTCTCGCAACCTGAGAGAAGGTGATAATAAAAGACAACTGAATAAACCAATTCTATTTCTCCTGAACCTGGATCCATCCTCGAAGAAATCACTTCGAGTTCGTATATAACCATACGATGGATCTATCCAATGGAAGTGGATATCCGTAGTAATACGGGTGTTCAGAGAAATTCAAAGGGTAAAAGAAGGAGTGGCAATGACTTATGCAACTCAGACAATCCAAAAGCCAGTATTTTAAGAAGGTTCGTTCAACCTGGTCACTGAGTCATAGTCTAGGGTCGGTCAAAGGTCGCTGCCAAAGAGATAGAGAAAAGAAACACTCTGCGTGCACTCTATCTTAGATCAGAATGGTCATCATTTTATCTAATCCGGAAACCTCCCACTGTCCTGTCAAATTCTCCTCCAAACCTAAAGAAGAATCAATCGGGATCACCCGAAGAGTAAACCAACTCATCAGTGGGAATCAGGATCCTACTCTCATCGCATGATAACGTGATGGAATGCATCCACGTTACTCATACTCCAGAAGGTATGCGCATACTTGGCAAGTTTCAGTTTCTTTAGAAACTCCCGATATTGTTTTTGCCCCATGCTCTTATAACCTTGGCGTTGGTCAAAATGTCATAAGTCACATGCCAAGTTCTACCCGTCACTATCTTGCCAATTTGAACCCACCCGCACATGCCCCTGACGTTGGCCAATCGGCAGAACGACTGTCCCAAACTAACTCATCTATCTATGCAACAATTGAATACCCAGCAGCTACCAAACACTATGCCTTAACTTTGGCTAAAATGCATAGCTTGAATACTACTAAATACCCAAAAGAAGTGACGGAGGGCTACGACTGTTTTTTGGCGAAAAACCTTTAGCGTAGTGAACTTGATATCGCTGAAGGAACCTGATAGCTTTTTAAAATATAATGGCGAAAACCTTTTGCTAAAGAGGTCACTCCCGGTAATGGGATCTCGGCTCTTTCCTCGTGGAATGAGGTGCAGGATATTCCACTGAATACCGCTATGCAAAGCAACTTGTAATCGACTATAGTAAAGTTATTACTCTGACGCAAACTTCTGTCCAAGGGGTCAGTCCCGGTGAAGGGATATCGGCCCTTGCCCCGTCGAATGAGGTGCAGGATATTCCACTGAATACCGCTATGCATAACAAAAGGAAACGTCTTTGTAACAACACCTTTTAAATTTGTTCCAACAACTGAAAACAGGTTTGTTTAACTTTGCATTGATCAGAATCAACGCAGTCCCATCATTAAATCACACCAGAAAAGAACGAAAAATAAAATGTACGTATATGCCATCCGCATTCGTCACTGGGTCCCGTCATTACTCGTTAGGTTACTTAACTAACGACAGAGCGGGGACTGGACTAGCGCGGGTGTAAAACATATACAACATCTAATAGTATATAAACCAATATACAATAATCGCTCCAGGCGTGATAGTATGCAACATTACAGAAAAGTAATAAGCATCACAGAACAATACAGATAATCTGGGATCCCCGGGTTTCACAGAGCCGCTGCTGAAACCCGACGTTCCCCTGTCCTGTGGATAGCCTGTGCAATGAAACCTAGACCCCTACGGGTGCGGTAAGTTACCCGCCAAAACCTGAAGCGAGGCAGCCCCCTACAGCAAAGTGAATGGACCACCCAGCACTCCACGGAATCCGGTAATCTTGGGCACCCCTCCTTGGGTCAACCTGTACCCCCTACGAGTGCGGCGAATAGTCTGCCAATTCTAGAGTGGGACCCCTCCGCCTCTCAAAGCCATGAGATGCGGACCCGTTGCCCCCCAGAACCCGGCTATCCGTGCACTCCGTCGCAGGGCAAAACCTAGTACAGAAATGAAAAATAGTACAATAGGTACATCGACCGCAACCTGGTCGTGCCCCAAAAGAATATTATACAACAGGCAGTGACGGCTGTCCACAAGTTGGACGCTCGCCCCGCAATATCAAATGTACAAATAAACTCAACCTGTACTACCATTGCACACTGCTATCCACCACGACAAATCCGCAACATCACAGCACAACACAGAACATCAACGCGAATGTCACGTTCGCAAACCCGTCTAAAAGAACTATAGCAATCAGACGCGGTTTACCGATCAAATGACATTCCCGGTTGGAGATATAATGTAAGCACTGTAAACTAACATGTTTAAATTTCGATCGACCAAATATCTAAAAGTGGGCCCCACGACAATCTGTAGAACAGTAATAAAACCTGGGCCCAAACGATATATACCAAAAACCCCAATTTCCAATATAGAATGCACTGTAGAAAATTGGCAAACTGATTTGACTTTTCTGCGGCGGATCCGCGGCCAAACCCATGCTTGGGCCGCGGATCCGCGGCTGAACAGTCGAATTACTTCGTCGTTTTTCTGCAGTATTCCTAAAATAGCCTGCTTGATTTTCTGGTATGGTCCAAATGTCATTTTGACCAGTTTAAAAATTAACAGAAACTGTCAAGTGAAGAAATTGCGATTTTTGATTTCCGGTTCGATCGATGTTTTAAACGCGTTAGCACAAGTTAGTATAGCAAAATGGTGAGGCTCTGATACCACTGTAAGTCTACGCTAGCGCCCCGGCAGTCTACAGACGCCAAATGCGGAACAAAAACTTTTTAACTGGCGCTATCGTATACTTTAACCCAGATCTTCCATTATTGCTAAACTAACAAACTATAAAGAGTGTTGAAAGGTTGTACCGAACGATCCGAGTCCTTCGTTCTTTAACCATCATCCCACGCTCCGTTGCGGCTGCTCCGATCTCGTCGATCTCCGATATCCTCGTCGAGGTGGCACCACATGATCGATTCTTTAAACGGGCTCCCGCCTCTGACTTGAGGCAACTCGATCGTCAATTTTGCTAAAAGAGACGACCAAGAATGATGTAGAGAATAAGTAGATGACTTTGTCTCACTTCGTCCAAATCCGTGGACGATCGGTTAATGAAGTTGCCGTGGAAATCGGGTGATGGAATGAAATGAACTGTAAAATTCCATACACCCCGAATACTATCATAATCTTTTCTAACCAAAATGAAACATCAAGTGAAGTGAGTAGGAGAGAGAGGGCCGGCCACATTATATGATGGAGGGAGGTGACCGTAGGAGCAAGTGGTGACCTTAAGCAAAAAGCTTCTCACTCAAAATATCTTTAAGAAAACAAGAAGCTTTAAAGCAAAAGCATGAATCACTAATACACCTCATCAAGTCATTAATGCAACCATTAATGTCAAGATGAGTCATTAGCCACTTCATCACTTCTAGAACCTTCTAGAATGATGACTCACTCTTATCTGAAGAAAAGATAAATCCGTCTTTAACCGAATGTTAAAAGACGGCTGATAGAAAACTGGAAACTGGCAACTTCCAAAAGTGATCCTGAAACGAATTTCAGGACAACCCCGAAACTGTATAAATATACCCGCATTTGTATTACGACCGAATACAAATGCAACTGAGACAAAGATATTATACCTACTCAATATAATACTCGGATCCGGCTTAAACCAAAGCCGACCAGTATCATCTGCCCGAAAAATAACACGTGCGGAAAAACGCACGTGCATTTTCCGAACCCTGCCATAAAACCATACGACCTCTACAACGTTTCGCCCGAACTTGGGAAACTGTCTGTGGGGGACTCTAATGACTCGTCAGTACCCTGGCAGTGGGTTTAACCACAAACCGTCAGCGGCACTAGCTATGCGTAACGGCTGCCCATGGACTGACCTCATGGGAGGCTGATGAGCGAACTCAAGGGAGGCCGATGAGCGAACTCATCCAGAAACCCTACTGAGCCTAACAGTGACAATGTATATACAGTCCGTTCCGTTCGTCAATGAGTATCGCATATCTGCCTAGGGGGCTAGTAACGTCAGACCCCCAATAGCAGTATAAGTCGTGTCGGAGTGAAGCCCAATAACACCCTGAGATACCACTGGAGTACCTACCAGTAAATTTCCTACCATGGCCATGGATTTGTGTAATGGCTCTCCTAGACACAGCACGATCTCTCCCCCAATACCGGGAGAGACGAATCCCCTGCCGATCCGCTCACGCGCCTCCATGTGGCTCGGACTGTACCCAAAAGCTACCTGTTTGCACGACTCCTTTGAGCCGTGGTAGGGTAGAAATCAAAGCACAGTGGGAACTCACACGAGACAAATGACGACCTCAGGTCGATGAACTAACCTGTACACATGTCACCAGGGAACTGCTATCTGACGGTAGATATAATACTAACTAGCAGATTCCCGGCAAGTCCTGTCCGGTGTACTCATAACCCAATGAGCACCTGTATACATCTTAGGTGATCCAACTGACACCAGTGGCTTGTGAGACCGGCCACCGCCCCTCGTCGGGGTCTCGACTGTATACACTAGTCTACTCCGGAGTATCGATGCCCTGTCTCGAAACTCCCACGACTAGGGACCACAATAAAGGATATGCGTATAAATTACCCAACTCTCATGTATATGATCGCCATCATACTGTTGGTAGTAAAGCAAGATCCTAAGGGCTCTATCAAAGTGTAACATGCAATCAGTCACCTGAACATGTACACGACTGATAAAGGCAAACCAGATAGCATACTATCATCTCGAGTAAGACTGTCCTACCGGTATAGGTCCTCCGCAATCATTGCAATCACGTACCCGCGATCCAATAATTGACTATGAGGGCACTATCTCCAACAGAAGTCCCTCCACCTGCCGATCCACAATAACTATCGGCTACTGGTGAACGAAAGATCGCGTCCAAAAGAATGGTCTGGTGCTGAATCATGTGAGAAAGGTCATGAAGGTATTTGCGAAATATCGACACAAGGAAAACGGGTGAATACTCAATAATCTGGGCGGAAGTGCCATATTATAGGAAACGGAACTAACTCGCTCGAGGATCTCAAAGGACCAACAATCTGGGACTAAGCTTCCCAAAACTCAACATGCCATTTCATCGGAAAAATCCGTAGGAATATATGATCTCCCACTGCGAACTCAAGTCTGCGACCACCACGGTCGACATAAGACTTCTGTCTGTACTGGGCTGCTCTCATTCTGACCTGAATCAACTGGATCTTCTTTATAGTCTCATGACTAGCTCGAGTCCAAAAATCCCACTCTCACAGAGTCAGCAAAACAGACTGGCGATCGACACCACCTACCAAACAAAGCCTAAAGGTTGCCAATTGGAATGTCTCCTGATAACAGCTATCGAAGGAGAATCCTATCAATGGTAAGTGACGTTCCCAACTGCCAACAAACACTTAGTACGTACGCACAAGCATATCCACCAGAGTCTGTATAGTCCGCTCTGACTGACCATCGTCCCACAGATGGAAAAGCGGAGCTAAAGCTCAACCAGTACCCAAGGCTTCCTGCTGCCAAAGACGGCAAGCGAACTGGGTGCCTCTATTGGATACCACGTATGAAGGAACTCCGTGTAAACGTACAAACTTAACAAAGAACAACTGAGCATAACCGGACAACAACACCCAAATGGAGTCACACCCTGTCTAGACTTAGATAGACACCACAACGAAATTCATGGAGATCTGCTCTCATTCCCACTCTAGAACGGATAAAGATTGCAACTCTCCAACCGGTCTCAAATGCTCAACCTTAGCTCGCAACAAGACAGACACCTCAAAACGAAATTTGAAACTTCACTCATCATCCCTTCCTACCCTCATAAGTCAAGCTACATATTGGTGGACTTGAATGAATACAGAAAGCTGACTGATGTGCCTGCTCTAGGATTTCGCGTCTCTACTCATCAGTATCAGGTACACACAACGCGCCCCTAAACGTAGCACACCCAGGTCATAAATCAAGGACTCCGAATCTTTACCCGATAAAACATGCTCAAGAATCTCTGACAAACGAGCATCGGCGGGCCGTGCCTCGCGAAAGCGATTAAGGAAAAGTGGTCGGGCGCGGACATGAGCAGTCTATTCCCCCTTTTAGAAGAGGCGAACCTAGCTGTACTCCACGATCACACAAGAACTGTAAATCTGCAGAAGACTGTCTCTGAACTGCGCACAACTGGAACAAGCTACCCCCGGACCTACGACTCAAAGCATCAACTACCACGATCACCTTGCCACGGGAAACAAAGGATCTCACAATCACAATCTTTCACAAGCTCTATCCAACGGCGCTGTCTCAACAATCAAAATCCGCTGCAGGAAGATGTACATTATACTCTGGTGGTCCGTGAAAATCTGACACAACTCTCCGCACAAGTAGTGTCCTCAGATCTTCAACGCACGACCACCGCAGCCATCTCCAGATCATGAGTGGGATATCCTGTTCGTATTTCCTCCAACTGTCGGGAAGCATGAGTGATAACTCTATCATGCTACATCAGTACACAATCGAGCCCTACTCGCGAAACATCACAGTTAAACAACAAAGTCGCCCGATCCAGAAGGCAAAGAAAGAACTGGTGCAGTTGTCAACCGAGCCTTCAACTGCTGAAAACTCTGCATGCATGCCTCAGTTTAAGAAAAGGAACCTCCTTCCCGGTCAGTCCAGTCAACGGTGCAGCGATACACAAACAATCCTGCATGAAACGGTGGTAAAAACCTGCTAAGCCCAAAACTGCGGACAACTGTCCCTGTTGCAAGTCTGGGCCAAGCTGTACGGCCTCGATCATCATCGGGTCCATATGAATACCGTCTCCCGTAACTACAAGACCTAGGAAGACAACACAATCAAGCCTGAAGGAACACTCCATGAATTTAGCAAACCGTTGAGGCTCTCCTAATGTCTGCAAAGCAAATCCTCAAGTGCTTCTCGTGTTCCTCACGACGCATTGGAATAGACCAGAATGTCATCAATAACACAACAATCCACTGGTCGAGGAACGGCCTGAAGAAACCTAGTTCATCACATCCTTGAATGCTGCTAGGGCAATTGGTGAGTCCAACGACACCACCAAAACTCATACTGCCCGTAGCGCGCACAAAAGCCGTCTTCGGAATGTCATCACTCCGAACCCGCAACCTATGATGACCCGATCTCAGAGCAAACATAGAAAAATGTCTTGCACCCTGGAGCCGATCGAACAAATCATCAATGCGAGATAAAGGATACCTATCCGCACCGTAACTCGGTTCAATTGACGATCAATCAACACACAACCTCAAACTGCCGTCCTTCTCCCTGACGAAAAGAATAGGAGCTCCCCAAAGTGAAACACTTGGACGTACAAGTCCCCCTATCTAGCAACTCTGCAGCTGATCCTTAAGCTCCCGAAGCTCAGCTGGCTCTGTTAGTGTATATGCCCTAGAGGCCATTACTGTATCATACTAGTATGTATATTACTTAATGGAAGCTTGGGATATTCACCTTGTATTGACAATCTTGCTCAAAATGGTAGTATTCTACTTGTTTTGTTTCTGCTTTAATGTGTGCATGTGTTTCTTTTAGCATATCGCCTTTACACATTAGTGGAGCCCTTAGGATCTTTGCTTGATTACCAGCGTTGTGATGGCAGTCACACTCGTGGGGGCTGGGTAATCTATAAGCACATCCATATACAGGTCCCTAGTCCCAGGACTATCGAGACAGGGCATCGATGCTCCGGAGTAGACTAGCGTATGCGCTTCTTATCCCAGCTTGGGAGACGGTCTGTCCCATAGCCTTCAGTACGTCGTACTAGAGATAGTATGCGGGTGCTCGTTAGGTTACGAGTACACTGGACAGGACTCGTCGGGAACTGTTGGTTGGTATTATACCTATCGTCAGTTATCAGTTCCCAGGTGACATGAGTACAGCTTAGTCCGCTGACTTGACACTGTCACATCACCTCGAGTGTGTTCCCACTGTACTTTGATTACTACCCTACCACGGCTCAAAGGAGTTGTGCAAACAGGTAGTTTTTGGGTGCAGTCCCGAAGCACTTGGAGGCAGTGATGGTTAGACAGGATTCGTCTCTCCCGGTATTGGGGGTTGACATCGCGCTGTATCTAGGAGAGCCATGACACGAGTAGTCCCTGGCCAGGGCAAGCGAGATATACTGGTAAGTTTCCAGTGCTATCTCAGGGTGTTCTGGGCTACACTCCGACACGACTTGTACCGCTATTAGGGGACTGACGTTTACTGCCCCCTAGGCCCGCCATGCGATGTATCAGACGAACAGACCGGACTGTACAGAGATTGTCACATTCAGGCTCAGTAGGAGTTCAGATGGGTTTTACCTCGTCCGTCTTCTTGTCGGCATCTACCTGGGGACCGTTACACACAGCTAGTGCTGTTGGAGATAGTGCCCTCATAGTCAATTATTGGATCGCAGGTACGTGATTGCAATGATTGCGGAGGACCTATCCCGGTAGGACAGTCTTACTCGAGATGATAGTATGCTATCTGGTTTGCCTTTATCAGTCGTGTACATGTTCAGGTGACTGATTGCATGTTACACTTTGATAGAGCCCTTAGGATCTTGCTTTACTACCAACAGTATGATGGCGATCATATACGTGAGAGTTGGGTAGTTTATATGCATATCCTTAATTGTGGTCCCTAGTCGTGGGAGTTTCGAGACAGGGCATCGATACTCCGGAATAGACTAATGTATACAGTCGAGACCCCGATGAGGGGCGGTGGCCGGTCTCACAAGCCACTGGTGTCAGTTGGATCACCTAAGATGTATACAGGTGCTCATTGGGTTATGAGTACACCGGACAGGACTCGCCGGGAATCTGCTAGTTAGTATTATATCTAGCGTCAGATAGCAGTTCCCTGGTGACATGTGTAAAGGTTAGTTCATCGACCTGAGGTCGTCATTTGTCTCGTGTGAGTTCCCACTGTGCTTTGATTTCTACCCTACCACGGCTCAAAGGAGTCGTGCAAACAGGTAGCTTTTGGGTACAGTCCCGAGCCATATGGAGGCACGTGAGCGGATCGGCAGGGGATTCGTCTCTCCCGGTATTGGGGGCGAGGTCGTGCTGTGTCTAGGAGAGCCATTACACAAAGTCCATGGCCATGGCAGGAGATTTACTGGTAGGTACTCCAGTAGTATCTCAGGGTGTATTGAGGCTTCACTCCGACACGACTTATACTGCTATTGGGGGTCTGACGTTACTAGCCCCCTAGACAGATATGCGATACTCATTGACGAACGGACCGGACTGTATATACATAGTCACTGTTAGGCTCAGTAGGGTTTTCGGAGGAGTTCGCTCATCGGTCTCCCTTGAGTTCGCTCCTCGGCCACCCTTGAGGTCAGTCCATGGGCAGCCGTTACGCATAGCTAGTGCCGCTGACGGTTTGTGGTTAAACCCACTGCCAGGGTGCTGACGAGTCATTAGAGTCCCCCACAGACAGTTTCCCAAGTTCGGGCGAAACGTTGTAGAGGCCGTATGGTTTTATGGCAGGGTTCGGAAAATGCACGTGCGTTTACGCACGTGTCAGTTTTCGGGCAGATGATACTGGTCGGCTTTGGTTTAAGCCGGATCCGAGTATTATATTGAGTAGGTATAATATCTTTGTCTCGGTTGCATTTGTATTCGGTCGTAATACAAATGCGGGTATATTTATACAGTTTCGGGGTTGTCCTGAAATTCGTCTCAGGATCACTTTTGGAAGTTGCCAGTTTCCAGTATTCTATCAGCCGTCTTTTAACATTCGGTTAAAGACGGATTTATCTTTTCTTCAGATATGAGTGAGTCATCATTCTAGAAGCTTCTAGAAGTGATGAAGTGGCTAGTGACTCACTTGAGTCATTAATGGTTCATTAATGATAAAGCATGACTAGGTTTAATATGATTGGTTTGCTTTTAATAATATCTAGTGATTCATGCTTTGTTGTTAGGTTAAGATAAGTATGAAGGGATATGGTCACCACTTGAAGCTCCTACACTCACCCTCCTCATTCTATATATATGATAAGCCTCCTCTCTCTCTCATGGACTCTCACTTGATGTTTCATTTCGGTTAGAAAAGATTATGATAGCATTCGGGGTGTATGGAATTTTACAGTTCATTTGATTCCATCACCCGATTTCCACGGCAACTTCATTAACCGATCGTCCACGGATTTGGACGAAGTGAGACAAAGTCATCTACTCATTCTCTACATCAATCTTGGTCATCTCTTTTAGCAAACTTGACGATCGAGTTGCCTCGAGTCAGAGGCGGGAACCCGTTTAAAGAACCGATCATGTGGTGCCACCTCGATGAGGAGATCGGTGATCGACGAGATCGGAGCAGCCGCAACGGAGCGTGGGATGATGGTTGAAGAACGAAGGACTCGGATCGTTCGGTATAACCATTCTACACTCTTTACAGTTTGTTAGTTTAGCAATAATGGCAGATCCGGGTTAAAGTATACGATAGCGCCAAGTTAAAAGTTTTTGTTCCGCATTTGGCGTCTGTAGACTGCCGGGGCGCTAGCGTGGACTTACAGTGGTATCAGAGCCTCACCATTTTGCTATACTAACTTGTGCTAACGCGTTTAAAACATCGATCCGACCGGAAATCAAAAATCGCAAAAATCGCAATTTCTTATCCCGACAGTTTCTGTTAATTTTAAACGTTCTCAAAATTTATTTCTGGATGTCTTAAAAATCCGTGCAGGGAATTCTAAGAACCACGACAAAATTTGGGCACGTGAACTCACCAAACCGCCGCGGTAACGCGGTCAAACCCATGGTTTGACCGCGCTTCCGCGGCCATGTGGTGAGCACGTGCTCCCAAATTTTTCCAATGGCTTCTCTGTTTGATTTTGTGATTTTTGGTATATAAAGTTTTGGCCCAGATTTTGTTACTGTTCACCAGTAAGCTGTGGGGCCCACTTTTTGAAATTTGGTCTTTGGTCGATCGAAATTTAAACACGTTAGTTTACAGTGCTTACATTATATCTCCGACCGGGAATGTCATTTGATCGGTAAACTGCGTCTGATTGCTATAGTTCTTTTAGACGGGTTTGCGAACGTGACATTCGCGTTGATGTTCTGTGTTGTGCTGTGATGTTGCGGATTTGTCGTGTTGGATAGCAGTGTGCAATGGTAGTACAGTTTGAGTTTATTTGTACATTTGATATTGCGGGGCGAGCGTCCAACTTGTGGACAGCCGTCACTGCCTGTTGTATAATATTCTTTTGGGGCACGACTAGGTTGCGGTCGATGTACCTATTGTACTATTTTTCATTACTGTACTAGGTTTTGCCCCGCGACGGAGTGCACGGATAGCCGGGTTCGGGAAAGCAACGGGTCCGCATCTCATGGCTTTGAGAGGCAGAGGGGCCCCACTTCAGAATTGGCAGACTATTCGCCGCACTCGTAGGGGGTACAGATTGACCCAAGGAGGGGTGCTCAATTTACCGGATTCCGTGAAGTGCCGGGTGTTCCATTCACTATACTGTGGGGACTGCCTCGCTTCAGGTTTTGGCGGGTAACTTGCCGCACCCGTAGGGGTCTAGGTTTCATTGCACAGGCTATCCACACGACAGGGGAACGTCGAGTTTCAGCAGCGGCTCTGTGAAACTCGGGGATCCCAGATTATCTGTATGTTTCTGTAATGTTGCATATTATCACGCCTGGAGCGATTATGTATATTGGTTTATATACTATTAGATGTTGTATATGTTTTACACCCGCGCTAGTCCAGTCCCCGCTCTGTCGTTAGTTAAGTAACCTAACGGGTTATGACGGGACCCAGTGACGAATGCGGATGGCATATACGTACATTTTATTTTCGTTCTTTTCTGGTGTGATTGAATGATGGGACTGCGTTGATTCTGATCAACGCAAAGTAAAAACAAACCTGTTTACAGTTGTTGGAACAATTTAAAAAGTGTTATTGCAAAGTCATTTTCTTTTGGTATGCATAGCGGTATTCAGTGGAATATCCTGCACCTCATTCGACGGGGCAAGGGCCGATATCCCTTCACCGGGACTGAACCCTTGGACAGAAGTTTGCGTCAGAGTAATAACTCCACTATAGTCGATTACATGTTGCTTTGCATAGCGGTATTCAGTGGAATATCCTGCACCTCATTCCACGAGGAAAGAGCCGAGATCCCTTTACCGGGAGTAACCTCTTTAGCAAAAGGTTTTCGCCACTATATTTTAAAAAGCTATCAGGTTCCTTCAGCGATATCAAGTTCACTACGCTAAAGGTTTTTCGCCAAAAACCAGTCGTAGCCCTCCGTCACTTCTTTTGGGTATTCAGTAGTATTCAAGCTACGTATTTTGACCAACGCCAAGGCATAGTGTTTGGTAGCTGCTGGGTATTCAATTGTTGCATAGATAGATGAGTTAGTTTGGGACAGTCGTTCTGCCGATTGGCCAACGTCAGGGGCATGTGCGGGTGGGTTCAAATTGACAAGATAGTGATGGGTAGAACTTGGCATGTGACTTATGACATTTTGACCAACGCCAAGGTTATAAAAGCATGGGGCAAAATTGATATCAGGAGTTTCTAAAGAAACTGAAACTTGCCGAGTATGCGCATACCTTCTGGAGTATGAGTAACGTGGATGCATTCCATCACGTTATCATGCGATGAGAGTTGGATCCTGATTCCCACTGATGAGTTGGTTTACTCTTCGGGTGATCCTGATTGATTCTTCTTTAGGTTTGGAGGAGAATTTGACAGGACAGTGGGAGGTTTCCGGATTAGATAAACTGATGACCATTCTGATCTAGGATAGAGTGCACGCAGAGTGTTTCTTTTCTCTCTCTCTCTTTGGCAGCGACCTTTGACCGACCGTAGACTATGACTCAGTGACCAGGTTGGCCGAACCTTCTTAAAATACTGGCTTTTGGATTGTCTGAGTTGCATAAGTTATTGCCACTCCTTCTTTTACCCTTTGTATTTCTCAGAACACCCGTATTACTACGGATATCCACTTCCATTGGATAGAGCCATCGTATGGTTATATACGAACTCGAAGGGACTTCTTCGGGGATGGATCAAGGTTCAGGAGAAATAGAATTGGTTTATTCAGTTGTCTTTTATTATCACCTTCTCTCAGGTTGCGAGAGCTCCTTGGTTTAGGAGAGTACACCTATTACGCTTATTGGATAGTCTTATTCCAAACCATAGGCTGGTGCCGAACGGTAGGGAATGAAGAAAACCAATTAGCCTAAGTAGGGTGTGCAGAAGGTAATATGTAAAGACAAAATAAAGGGATCAGAAAGAGGGCAAAGTAAATTGCGACTGATATCATTCAAGACCAAAACCGCGTACTTCATCGCCGCTCCTATTTCACCTTTAAAAGAATAAGGTATTATTCAGTTGTCTTTTATCGTCACCTTCTCTCGAGATGCGAGTACTCCTTAGTTTAGGAGGGTACACCTATTATGCTTACTGGATAGTCTTCTTCCAAACCATTGGCTGGTGCCGAACGGTAGGGAAGGAAGAAAACCATTTAGCCTAACGATGGTGTACAGAAGGTAACGACTAAAGACAAATAAAGGGATTTGGAGAGACGGCAATAAAATATACGGTTGAAGTCATGAATTGGATTATGGAAGAGGCATTGCTATGAATACCAGGATACCCCTACGAAACATTTTAATGTTTCAGTGCATTGTTAAAGAAAAACTGTTTTCCCGATTAGACACTTACTCCAAGGGTATGTATTTACCAGGTTTCATTCTCATATCTGTATGGTTTTACAGATGATGAGTGGGAGTAAGATATTGGGAATTAGGTGATCATCCTCATTATATCGGAATTCGTTGTAATTGGTGATAGTTGAGGAAATCGCCAGGGTACAGTTTTCCACCTACAACGCACAGGTTTTTGAGTTGTTTAACTCAGCGGACTTATACAGAGTATTGTATGTTGTCCAAGTGTCCTTCAGGACAAAGGGGTAGGTCCTCGTACTATGTTCTGTTTACTTATAACTTCTCTAGTATTTAGACGAGTGTTTCGTAGAAATACAAAGTCTAAGTTTTGAGAAGTTGTGGGTATAAGAATAAAGTAGAGAACCAGGTATCACAAGTATCGGGATTCTTCAAAGAGATCGAAGATGAAGATTCTTGTGATTGGTATTCAGATGATAGTGATGGTTTTGAGAAACGTGTTTCTCTTTCAGGTTACTCATAATTGGATAGATTCCTAAGTTGAGTAATGCTGATTAGCCTCTTTCCATTAAGTTGATATGCACTGGAGACAGATGCATGGATTGAATATGGTTCCAATTAAATAAGTGCCAAAATTTCTATATTGGATATAGAATGGATCGTACCTTAAAAGAAATTAAGGTACGGGGAGTTGTCCAGCTTATGATTAAAACCAGACACTGGATAACTCAGGGCACGATTCTGTAATGGCTGTTTGTGGGTTGACCCTGGCTATGACGAGGGTTGATATTCTACCATTTGGAAGATCAATAGTGATATTGTTCTTGACTCGCCACAGTTTTAGTAAAAATGGATCTTTTTCAGAAAACAGTAATGGGAGTATGGTAGAACTGGAAGTGATTCCAGAACCGCGAACGATTACGGAAAATTTAATAGGACCTATACATTCAATCAGGTTTGACATTCCAATAGCCACTCCGCAGGTATGGTAGGTAACCTCAGACACCCGAGAGGTACTTCGGTAGCCTCAAGGACGGTGACAGGGAGGTTCTTATCTACCAAGACTTGACACTACTGTTGTTCCAGGATATGAGACCCGGTAGGAGGGTTGTCATAGTCAGTGGGAGCAGCGGAAGCATAGTGGGCAAGATGCTTATATCTATTTATAGACTTGAGCAGTGATAGCGGAGATAGATCATCTAATTTTGATATGACAGTCATGGGTTTGACTTCAATCAGAATAGGGGATGGATCAGTTAAGAAGGTAGTAGGGTGTGATGTCATTGTATCTGGATGACATACACAGAGTAGGAAGTAAAATTCCTATACTATGATCGGTTGTACTGTGGTCGTCACACAGTTGTTTCTCCAGACAGGATATGGATATAATATTTGACATTCTGGTTTCTAGATCTATGGTTTTAGATCTGGATTTGGGTAGTTTCCCAATGTGGGTACTTTGACAGATATTCTAATGGTTTTTGGAATAGTTGACTCCTAGCATGGTGGTGTACCTGCAGGTGATGGAGTCACCCTCTCTAAATGTGTCTTACAGACTAAAGGGGAGAGGGATGTGCATGATTGGCAGATCATTTGCTTAGGAAATTGAGTCAATCATGAGATGTCAAGTACCGCACCAAATGTTGTTTTTGCACTAGATGCAATAAGTTTGTATTAATCCAATCCTGGAGAAACATAAGGAAGCAGTTTTAGAACATTGGTACATGTTCTACGGATTTGATAACGGCAGCCTCTTTCGGGAGACGGTTATCATTCCAGGCTTCGAAGGTGACATGGTTGACAGAGAGATTGTCAGAGTTATAGTTTTTCCCTCTGAAAAAGGGGGACAGTATTATGGACAGGTGGTCCAAGAGGATACTGTGGGAAGCAAGGTGCCCGATACTGATTAGGTTCAGTGATCGATTCAGTCTAAGAAGTTTGGATATGGAGTTCATTTATGAACTAAGGTCCCATCAGATATCCAGACATGTTCTAAGACAGGTATTACTCAAATCGGGAGATGGTTTTCTCCGCGAACTTGAGATTAAGAGAGATATAGAAAGATACTTCTAGGCAGATCCACTCACTGAGGCTATTTCTCGAACACAATAGTTTTACAAACGGGCTTTGCGAAACTGATTAGTAGAGGAGTTGGATGTTCGGTTTCACACGGGCTGTGAGTAGTCGACATCGCAATATTAGCCTTGAGTGCAAGTGGGAGATTGTTGGAGATAGTGCCCTCATAGTCAATTATTGGATCGCAGGTACGTGATTGCAATGATTGCGGAGGACCTATCCCGGTAGGACAGTCTTACTCGAGATGATAGTATGCTATCTGGTTTGCCTTTATCAGTCGTGTACATGTTCAGGTGACTGATTGCATGTTACACTTTGATAGAGCCCTTAGGATCTTGCTTTACTACCAACAGTATGATGGCGATCATATACGTGAGAGTTGGGTAGTTTATATGCATATCCTTAATTGTGGTCCCTAGTCGTGGGAGTTTCGAGACAGGGCATCGATACTCCGGAATAGACTAGTGTATACAGTCGAGACCCCGATGAGGGGCGGTGGCCGGTCTCACAAGCCACTGGTGTCAGTTGGATCACCAAAGATGTATACAGGTGCTCATTGGGTTATGAGTACACCGGACAGGACTCGCCGGGAATCTGCTAGTTAGTATTATATCTAGCGTCAGATAGCAGTTCCCTGGTGACATGTGTACAGGTTAGTTCATCGACCTGAGGTCGTCATTTGTCTCGTGTGAGTTCCCACTGTGCTTTGATTTCTACCCTACCACGGCTCAAAGGAGTCGTGCAAACAGGTAGCTTTTGGGTACAGTCCCGAGCCATATGGAAGCACGTGAGCGGATCGGCAGGGGATTCGTCTCTCCCGGTATTGGGGGCGAGGTCGTGCTGTGTCTAGGAGAGCCATTACACAAAGTCCATGGCCATGGCAGGAGATTTACTGGTAGGTACTCCAGTAGTATCTCAGGGTGTATTGAGGCTTCACTCCGACACGACTTATACTGCTATTGGGGGTCTGACGTTACTAGCCCCCTAGACAGATATGCGATACTCATTGACGAACGGACCGGACTGTATATACATAGTCACTGTTAGGCTCAGTAGGGTTTTCGGAGGAGTTCGCTCATCGGTCTCCCTTGAGTTCGCTCCTCGGCCACCCTTGAGGTCAGTCCATGGGCAGCCGTTACGCATAGCTAGTGCCGCTGACGGTTTGTGGTTAAACCCACTGCCAGGGTGCTGACGAGTCATTAGAGTCCCCCACAGACAGTTTCCCAAGTTCGGGCGAAACGTTGTAGAGGCCGTATGGTTTTATGGCAGGGTTCGGAAAATGCACGTGCGTTTACGCACGTGTCAGTTTTCGGGCAGATGATACTGGTCGGCTTTGGTTTAAGCCGGATCCGAGTATTATATTGAGTAGGTATAATATCTTTGTCTCAGTTGCATTTGTATTCGGTCGTAATACAAATGCGGGTATATTTATACAGTTTCGGGGTTGTCCTGAAATTCGTTTCAGGATCACTTTTGGAAGTTGCCAGTTTCCAGTATTCTATCAGCCGTCTTTTAACATTCGGTTAAAGACGGATTTATCTTTTCTTCAGATATGAGTGAGTCATCATTCTAGAAGCTTCTAGAAGTGATGAAGTGGCTAGTGAGTCACTTGAGTCATTAATGGTTCATTAATGATAAAGCATGACTAGGTTTATTATTATTGGTTTGCTTTTAATAATATCTAGTGATTCAAGCTTTGTTGTTAGGTTAAGATAAGTATGAAGGGATATGGTCACCACTTGAAGCTCCTACACTCACCCTCCTCATTCTATATATATGATAAGCCTCCTCTCTCTCTCATGGACTCTCACTTGATGTTTCATTTCGGTTAGAAAAGATTATGATAGCATTCGGGGTGTATGGAATTTTACAGTTCATTTCATTCCATCACCCGATTTCCACGGCAACTTCATTAACCGATCGTCCACGGATTTGGACGAAGTGAGACAAAGTCATCTACTCATTCTCTACATCAATCTTGGTCGTCTCTTTTAGCAAACTTGACGATCGAGTTGCCTCGAGTCAGAGGCGGGAGCCCGTTTAAAGAACCGATCATGTGGTGCCACCTCGATGAGGAGATCGGTGATCGACGAGATCGGAGCAGCCGCAACGGAGCGTGGGATGATGGTTGAAGAACGAAGGACTCGGATCGTTCGGTATAACCATTCTACACTCTTTACAGTTTGTTAGTTTAGCAATAATGGCAGATCCGGGTTAAAGTATATGATAGCGCCAAGTTAAAAATTTTTGTTCCGCATTTGGCGTCTGTAGACTGCCGGGGCGCTAGCGTGGACTTACAAGTGCTGCTTGCGGTCCGTGGTTAAATCCACTGCCAGCGTAGTGTCGAGTTTTTAGAGTCCCACATAGAAAGCTATTCACCTTTAGGCAAAAGAGTAGAGGTCGCATGGTTTTGCGACCGGTTGCATGGTCTTGCGACAGGGTTCGGTCACATCCGTGCACTTGTGCACGTTTAGTGTCCGGACAGTTAACACCAGCGGGCTTTGGTTTAAGCCAGATCCTAGTGTACGTTTTGGGATTGGTTTTATCTCGTTTGCATTCGTGTTCCACAGAACGTGGATGCTGGTGTGTATGCACAGTTGACAGAGAGACAGAGGCGGAGGATTCTCATTGGGGTTGTTGACTGTTGACTATTTACTTTTTTCGAAACCCTAATGAGAATAAGAAATATGATTAACAAAAATATTAATTAAGTATTATGGTGACATGGTTGTTGAGGGGTTGACTTTGTTGACTTTGTTGACCGTTTGACTAGGTTGGACTAGTTGACCATCATCATGACAATGGCTATCATTACATGGCAAAGACTTTTGCTTGCTTGTTTCTTCTTGCAAAATGAGTGCATGAAATGATATAGCCATTTTGTCTTGAACCATCACATAATACTTGATTACTATTTTTGTTATGATGGTTTTGGATTATGAGAGCTTGGATGGCAAAAGAGTTACTCATTTTCTCTCATTTCATTTCTCTCTCTTGCTTGAGCTCTCTCTCTTGCTCTCTCTCTAGCTCAAGGCAACACCCTCTCATGAGTTGAGAAACATTGCCTTAGAGATAAAAAAAACCCAAATCACTTCTCTACTCATCCTAGTTCACAAGGTTTGGAAAACCTAGTGTTCTAGTTTTCTTCAAGTTCGAAGAAGAAGCCAAAGGTAGAAGCTTTCAGGTGAATCCATCTTCGGCGCAAGGAGACGACGAGGTGAGGCCGATCCGTACACCGGAAAGAGTTGAAGACGGAGGAGTTCAAGAAAGGTATAACCCTCTAACCGAGTAGGTAAAACTCTTGTTAGGTTTGTTAGTTAGTTGTTTAACAAAGATCCGTATTTTTGAGTCCATGTTACCGCCTCTTGAAAATCGTTTTTCATCATTTCCGCAAGCCCGTAAGTACCGGGAGAGGCAACGTGGACTTACAGTGGTATCAGAGCCTAGTTAAACACTATTTAACATGTTAACAAAGTAAATAGAAATTCGATCGGAGAAAAAGTCGCAAAAAATCCCCGAAATGCATACTTTCTGCCGAATTTTTTTCCTGTTCAAAATCCAATAAATCTTACCTAAAAATTCGGCTCAGGGATTTTAGAACAAACTGCAAAAAATTGGTCCACTGATTCGATCAACGAGCTGCGGATCCGTAGCAGGAGCATGCTCCCGCCGCGGATCCGCGGCCGAGCTGACTCGGCCGTGGGGTAATTTTTGTGCAGTTTGTCCAGAGGGGTGTTTTGGGATTCTTACAATATGTTTTTTCAGCCTAGATTTTCCAGAAAGAAAAATTTGTGTTTGGGGCCTAAATAACCGTATTTTGATCGAACTTCTAAAGACTAATGCTAACGGGTTTATATCTATGATGTGTTATATGTATTGAACGTCTGATAATCGCTATACGTCGATTAGTGGGGGTTATACATATCTGTGATCTGTAATGTTGATGGTATGTGTATATGAATTCATTGGATTGTCGTGGGTGAATAGCCGGGGGTTGTGAGATGAGAGTTTTCTTTTCTTTCAATTCATGTAAAATATGTAAATTGATGTAATATTATTTGTATGGCCGCACAACCGGGTCGGGGTTGTAGCCGTCATTGTATAATTTCTTTTTACTGTTTTTGCTCCTAGGATAGCCCATGGTGGGGTGCACAAACTACCGGGTATCTCGAAGTGCCTAGTGGCCTACTCACGTTGTTGAGGGAGGTTGCTCCGCTTCGGATATTTGGCGGGTAGTTTACCGCACCCGTAGGGGTCTTGGGTGGGGTATTGGCTATTCACCGCGACCGTGTAATCCGCTTTTCGTTACAGGCTCGTACGAATTGCGGATTCCTAGTATATCCAATGTGTTCATCTGTGATCTGAAATGGCTATCATTGCAATATATCTATATATGATATTATTTAGGCGTTGCTTATGTTTTGCATCCGCGCTAGTCCAGCCCCCGCTCTGTCGTTAGTTAAGTAACCTAACGGGTAATGACGGGGCCCCGTGGAGAATGCGGATGGCATAAGCGTACATCATATTTTGGTTGTTTTCTGCAATGGTAGGATTAAATGATGGGACGCATTGAAATTAATGCAAGAAAAAATAAACCAAGTAAAAGTCGTTGGAACACTTTGAAAACCGCTCGGTTCTTTTCAAAACCAAACTTTTAAATTCGGAGCATGAACCACTCCTTTTTGAAAGCTATCTCGTTCCATCGATTATATCAAGTTCACTACGTTCACGGTTTCGCCAAAACCATTCGTAGCCCTCCGTCGTTTCACATGAATGGTTAATAAGTATTCAAGCTATGTATGTTGGCCAAAGTCAAGGCATAATGATTGGTAGCTATTGGGTATTCATGTGCAGCATAGATAGATGTGTTGGTTTGGGGCAGTCGTTCTACCATTTTGTCCAAAGTCAAGGGTATGTGCGGGTGGGCTCAATTAACCTGGAGAATGACGGGTAGAACTTGACATGTGACTTATGATATTTTGGCCAAAGTCAAGGTCATAAGAGCATGGGGCAAAAATCCACATCGGGAGTTTCAAAAGAACTGAAACTTGCTAGTGTTTCATACCATTTGGAGTGTGATGATTCTGGTAGGATTCCTTCAGTTTTGTCACGCGATGATATTTGGATCCCGATCCTACTGTGAGTATATGCTACTCCTCGGGAAATTTCTTACTTAACGATCAATGCTATAAAACCTAGTAGGTGTCTAGAAAGGTGTTAGCGAGGCTACGCCCCAAGGGAAAAAAGGTTCTTAAATTAAGGAACTTCGCGAAAGCGTTGGAAAACCTCCCTCGAAGTACCGACATTTGCCTGGCTGAACGGTTAAGCAAGTATTGTACGGTGAGATTGATCCTGACTAATTCTTCCTTTATGGTTTGAGGAGGGATTCGAGAGACAGTGGGAGCCATCCTATTTAGACAAACTAAAAACCACTCTAAACTTGCAAGAGCATCATGCTGAGTGTTTCTTCTCTCTCTCCTAATTGCAGCGACCAATCGACATGACCGGACTTAAGTTACTACTAGATAAAAACATACTGACAGGGCCAAACTACAAAGATTGGCTCAGGAATGTCAAAATGGAAATCACTTATGACAAGTTGGGGTATCTTCTTACCACCAAAGCTCCCCGTGTCCCAGGTCCCAAAACCAGCGTCGCGGATAGGGAAATCGACTGCGCGAAGGCCAAGTGCCTCGTGCTTTCCTCTATGGACAACGAACATCAAAGGAGGCACGAGAATATGGACCTCGAATCCATATTTCTCCATACAAAAGAACTGTATGGAGAGCAATCTCGTATCGCCAGATACGAAGTGTCGAAGAAGTTGTTTTCGGCAAGATTGGCCTTCGGATCATCTGTAACACTTTGAATTTCCGTTTGAATGTCTTTCGGGATAATTAGAGATCGTACGTGTTATTATATATGTGTGTTCATAGGATTATTAGTTATTTTTAGTAGTGTTAGCATATTGGGAATTTTCCTTTGTAGTGTACACCTTGCACACTTAGACATTTTTGAGACTTAGGGTTCTTGGTTGCATGTTAACCATTTTCTTGTGTTGCATGGTTGTTATTTTCCCCCCACCCTTTTATCCAAAACAAAACCCTTTTTCATAATTCAAAATCACAATAAACAAATGAGCATGGTGTTAGGTATGAAACTTTGACTTTTTTGACCCATTTTCTTCCCTTCTCTCTCTCTTTTCCCCACTTCAAAATTCTGCAGAAATTTCCAGCAGCAAACCCTCCATTTTTCTCTATATTCTCTTCTCTTTTCACTTCTCCTTGATTTCCAAACAAATCCTACACAAAAACCACACATTTCCTTCACAAAACCTTAGGAAAAGTGAGCTTTTTGAGGTGTTTGAAGCAAATCTGCACACTAGAGGGGAAAGCTGAAACTTTTGGTGTTTCACAAGGTTCTTAGAAGGTATTAACTCATATTAGCACTCCTTTTCCTTACACTTGTAGTATTGTTTAGCAAAAATCTCATTTTTGTGCATTTTTTGTGATATTAAAGGAAATTTGTGATTCACATGTTAGATTAGGGTTTTATTAGTTGTGTTAGCTCTATTATGTGTTATTAGAGCTATCTTAGGCCAGGTTTTGTCTCAGTTTGCACAAAAATACCCTAAAGATCTTTTTTAGTGCAAAAGTGTGGATTTTAACTAGAAATAAGGCTCTGTAGGATCTGCTGCTACCCGAGTTATTTCAGAGTGAAACTAGATGTTACTGCAGCATGTATGGGGGGTATAGAGTGCACACACCAAACCTGGGAGCCCAATTCCCAAGTGGGGCCGCCGAAATAATCATTCTGGCCGCAAATTGCGGCCAGATGGGGGAGTTTTAGGTTGGGGTTTGGGGTGTTGGTATCTGCTGCTATGTGGGTTGCTTTGGTATATATAGTTTTACAATATCTTTCCTGTATCAAAATCTGGAGGTGATTGCCTATTTTCCCGTATTTTCAATCTTTCGCGACACGCGTGATACGTGTGTGGGTTTGGGGTTTCTGCGTATCGTGACGCGTCGGGGTGGTTTCAGGCGCGTAACCACACGTTTTAGCGTATCGTGCACACACGCGCTTGGTTCTCGACACGAGTTACTAGTTCGGCTTTAATGTCGCGTTTGTGTGACTTCAAGCTTACGTGTGATATATTGTGTAATTCTAGGTTCGCAGGCGAGTACGGCGGACGCCGCGCAGAAGGGGAAACAAGTTGTTGGCTATACCTAGCGAGAGACTACGGTGAGTAGATTTCACATCTACGGGGATATCGCCCGCATGGCGTTCTACGTCAGGGCTGATAGGACCTTATAGTTTCTTTTGTATATATTAACTGTTCATGGCTACTATTTAGTGCATACTGCATTACCTGCTTTGTGGATATAAATTAGAATTGAAAGAACACCGCACCATTACTAACGGTCCATGTTGCACGAGCACTATCCTGCATGTTACACACACACCGTTAGTAATTGCCATGACACGCACACTGTAGGACTTATATATCACATCGGATCATTATATTGTAACTTATCAATATGTGACTTGACATGATATTCATACTTGATGCATATATCACATCGGATCATTATATTGTGGCTTATCTATATGTGACTTGACATGATATTCATACCTGATGCATATATCACATCGGATCATTATATTGTGGCTTATCTATATGTGACTTGACATGATATTCATACCTGATGCATATACCACATCGGATCATTATATTGTGGCTTATCTATATGTGACTTAACATGATATTCATACCTGATGCATATATCACATCGGATCATTATATTGTAGCTTATCTATATGTGACTTGACATGATATTTACATTTGACGCACATATCATATCGGATCATTGACTTGCATTTTGGGTTGGATTACATGTGATTTCTGGATTTGGGAACCGTGGCTATTTCAAATATGTAATCATTTAAAAACTCGGTTCCCTTGATATGATATTTCGGTGCGTCCACCATGTGTTTTCTCGGTGCTAGAGTGATATATGTGAACCCGAATCGAGGAGCTGGTTGAGGCCGATTACGGATACATGGTGGACCCGGTATGGTACCCCGGGGTGAGAACGGTTTCGCTGTGCAGTAGACGGTGAGCCTGGCAGAGGGACTACTACCTACCGGTGATTGGTTGGACCTGACAGTTATCCGGAGGGTACTGATCAGAGTCGATAGATGGATGCGGGGTGATCCGTACTGCCGGGGCCGAGGGCCGATACCGCAGACGGAGCCAGTGGGCTGACCCGGACTGACGGGGCCCGATGGATGAGGATTTGTGTGTCGATGCTGGACACGAGTATTTATGATATTTGGGTGCCGATGTTGGGCACTCGGGATTCTCAGAGATGTACAGGATTTGAGGGCCGATGAGAGTGCCGGCGCCTGAGCTATTTGGGGGATCTGGGTGCATTGATGGACACCGATTATATATTCCACGTTGACATTCCGTGTAGATATTATATTGCCCCTGCTCAGCATTTACTATTGTACCTCATCCTGTCGTTACATTACCTAATAGAGCACTTGCATGATTATTGCACATACTGCTTATCACACATTGATATCATCTGTTGGCATATGATAGAGAAGCGCAGTACGTGCTTGCTCGCGATTACCTTTATATGTTATCTCTATTCATAAGTTGGCAACTCACCCCCGTTGTGCCACAGCGTTTGCAGGTTGCGCTTCGGAGTAGTCGCGGCAGGCTGCGGTTGCATCTTTTGACACAGATACCCTCATAGTTGGTGTACTAGCTCTTTTGCTGATAGGTGGGTTTTGTGCGGTATCTGTTTATCTTTCAGTTATGTACATTGTTGTATCTAGTATTCTCTATCTACCATGTATGTATTTGACTTAGAGACAGTGTGAGGACGATGATGTATTATATTTGTATTCTGGTGACGAGCTCGTTGTGAGCCGACTGTACTTGCAGTTTATCCTATCTGTGATGTTCCTACTTGTGGATCTTGATCTTCGCTACGGCGTCGTATATTACTATCTTGGTGATTGTTTACTTAGATTTCTTATCATGTTAGTAGGTGCTTTCATTTAAAACTTATAACACTCTTTACTTTCACTGGTTTGATTTCTGGGTTTTCGGTTCACTTAGTCGCGTTACGCCTGTAGACGTTACGTGGTTAAGTGCCGGTCACGGGCCAAACTTTGGGTCGTGACATCATCGGTAGCGGAACACGTGCTTAAGATGATTGGCTTCATAGAGGAGCTCGCGGACCTTGGGACCACGTTGGAGAATGAGCTCTATACGGACTTGATTCTTCAGTCCCTTCCTTCCACTTACGCCCAGTTCATCCTGAATTTCAACTTGCAAGAAAAGGAAGTTGAACTTTCAGAACTCTTCAACATGCTGAGGAGTGCAGAGGGCACCTTACAGAAAGGTAGGGAAACATCCACTTTGTTTGTAAGAGGATCTTCCTCTTCTAGGTCCAAGGCGAAAGCCAAGGGAAAGAAGAAGAAAACCCCCGCCAAACCAAAGGGCGGTGTTAGTAAGGTGGATACGAAGGGAAAGGCAAAAGCAACAAAGAAAGCGGGGAAGCTTATGGATAAGGAAGAGTGCTTTTACTGTCATAAGAGTGGGCACTGGAAGAAAGATTACAGGGCTTGGAAGGCCAGAACACAGGATCTGAAGCAGGTTGCGGCTTCAGCTTCAGGTATGTATGTTATTGAAAACTATCTATCAATAAACTCTACTTCCTGGGTATTGGATACCGGATCAGGATCTCATATATGTAATTCTTTGCAGGCGTTGAGAAACCGTAGGTTTTTGAAGGCAGGTGACATGACCCTCAAAGTTGCAAACGGAGCTAGCATGGATGCTAAGGCCGTGGGGGACTATCACCTGGGAATGTCAGATGGACATGTTTTAGTTTTACGTAATTGCTTTTTGGTACCCAACGCAACTTGTAATATCATTTCTGTATCTTTGACTTCTAAAGAAGGTTATGAATTTGCGTTTGTAAGTAATGTTGTAAACATTCACCTTAATCAAGTTCTGATTGGGTCAGGTACATTGAGCAATGGTATATACATATTAAACCAACCAAAGATTTTCAATGTCCAGAATAAACACAAAAGAAAGTCTCCGGAAATAAATCAGACTTTCTTATAGCATTGTAGACTGGGTCACATCAATGAGAGAAGGTTGACGAAGTTACATACAGAAAGATATTTGAATCTGTTCGAATATCAATCGTATGCCACTTGTCAATCCTGTCTCAAAGGAAAGATGACAAAGACTCCATTCATTGGACACGGAGTAAGAGCGAGCAAGCTCTTGGGACTCGTACACAGCGACGTGTGCGGTCTAATGTCTACGCATGCACGAAGCGGTTATTCTTACTTCATTACTTTTACGGATGACTTTTCAAGGTACGGTTATGTCTTCTTAATGAAACATAAATCCGAAGCCTTTGGAAAATTCCTGGAATATAAGAATGAAGTAGAAAAACAAACCGGCAAAAGTATCAAGACACTAAGATCTGATCGAGGTGGTGAATACTTGAGTGCCGAGTTCTTGGATTACTTAAAAGAGAATGGAATTCTCTCTCAGCTTACTCCTCCATACACTCCGCAACATAACGGTGTATCGGAGAGACGGAACCGAACCCTATTGGATATGGTACGGTCCATGATGAGTAACACTGAGTTACCGCGATCATTCTGGGGATATGCACTAGAATCAGCTACATACCTTTTGAACCGTGTTCCAACTAAGACTGTGCCTACTACACCATATCAGATGTGGTGTGGGAAGAGACCCTATCTTAATTACATTAAGACATGGGGAAGTCTATCTTTTGTCAAAAAGCAGCATGCAGACAAGCTCGAGGCACGCTCAGTACAGTGCAAGTTTGTGGGATATCCAAAGAACTCCAAGGGATATTTCTTCTATTGCGAAGAGGAACAAAAGGTTTTTGTTTCTCGGCATGCCCACTTCTTAGAAACTCAGTTTTTGGAGAATCAGATAAGTGGGAGCGCAATAGAACTAGAAGAAATTCCAGAACCACAGACTATTATTGAAAGCTTAGTAGAACCAGAGGGTTCGAAAGAAAATGACATTCCTACGCTGCTCCGCAGGAGTAGTAGGCAGTCTCATCCTCCCGAGAGATACCACGGTTTTCTCATAGACGGGGATAGAGAGGATTGCATCATTGATTATGATGAGCCTACTAGCTTCCAGCAGGCCGTTCAGAGCGTTGACTCTGTAAAATGGCTGGATGCAATGCGGACCGAAATGGAGTCCATGTACACCAACAAAGTATGGACGTTGGACATTGCTCCAGATGGGGTAAAACCCGTAGGATGCAAGTGGATCTTCAAAAGGAAGATTGGTGTAGATGGACTGGTTGAGACCTATAAAGCTAGACTTGTTGCAAAGGGTTTCCGTCAAAAACCTGGCTTGGACTATGACGAAACCTTTTCTCTAGTGGCTATGCTGAAATCCATTCGGATCCTTCTTGTCATTGCTGCTTTCCACGATTATGAAATTTGGCAGATGGATGTAAAGGCCGCTTTTCTAAATGGAAATTTAGAGGAGCGTGTCTATATGGAACAGCCAGAGGATTTCATTCAGAGTGGGAGCAGCGGAAAGATGTGCAAGTTTCTTAAGTCCATATATGGACTAAAGCAGGCATCACGGAGTTGGAACATCTGTTTTGATGAGACGGTCAAGGAATTTGGCTTTATCAAAAATCCAGATGAACCATGCATCTATAGTAGATTTGTAGCGAGAAATGTATTATTCCTCGTTTTATACGTAGATGACATTCTCTTGATAGGAAATGACATTCCTATGCTACAATCTGTCAAAGGGTTCTTGTCATACAGGTTCTCCATGAAAGACCTGGGTGATGGCTCATACATTCTGGGGATCCGGATCTATCGTGACAGATCCAAGAGGATATTAGGACTCTCACAGTCCAGGTACATCGACACCATACTGAAAAGGTTCAGTATGGAAGATTCCAAGCGCGGTAATCTACCGGCTTGTCACGGGATCACCCTCTCCAAAAAGATATCTCCCAAGACTGATTTGGAAAGGGATCGCATGTCTATTATACCCTACGCTTTTTCGGTAGGCTCTATAATGTATGCGATGTTGTGTACCAGACCAGATGTAGCTTATGCACTGAGTGTGGTAAGCCGGTATCAGTCAAACCCTGGGGAGAAACATTGGATAGCGGTAAAGAACATTCTCAAGTACCTGAGAAGGACTAAGGAGATGTTCTTGGTGTATGGCGGAAAAGACCTCCAGATCGAGGCCTTTGCTGACTGCAGCTTCCAGAGTGACAAGGATGATTCCAAGTCCATATCGGGATATGTCTTTACCCTCTATGGAGGGGCGGTGTGTTGGAAGAGTTCCAAACAGGAAACCGTTGCTGACTCGACGATGGAAGCGGAATATATCGCTGCTGCAGATGCCGCAAAGGAAGCGGTCTGGATGAAGAAGTTCCTCACGGAGCTTCAGGTGGTTCCTACCATTGTTGATCCAATACCGCTGTATTGTAACAACAACGGAGCTATAGCTTTAGCGAAGGAACCCAGGTCCCATCAGAAGTCCAGGCACATCTTGAGGCGGTATCACCTGATCAGGGAGATCGTGGGTCGCCAGGAGATCGAGGTTCGGAGAGTTGCTACGGAAGATAGCACTGCTGATCCATTCAAAAAAGCCTTACCCCAGACTCAGTTCGAGCGGCTAATCGAGATGATAGGTCTTCGATACGCCAGTACATGGCCTTAGTGCAACTGGGAGATTGTTAGTGTATATGCCCTAGAGGTCATTACTGTATCATACTAGTATGTATATTACTTAAAAGTAGTTTGGGATATTCACCTTGTATTGACAATCTTGCTCAAAATGGTAGTATGCTACTTAGTTTGTTTCTGCTTTAATGTGTGCATGTGTTTCTTTTAGCATATCGCCTTTACACATTAATGGAGCCCTTAGGATCTTTGCTTGATTACCAGCGTTGTGATGGCAGTCACACTCGTGGGGGCTGGGTAATCTATAAGCACATTCTTATGCAGGTCCCTAGTCGAAGGACTATCGAGACAGGGCATCGATGCTCCGGAGTAGACTAGCGTATGCGCTTCTTATCCCAGCTTGGGAGACGGCCTGTCCCACAGCCGTCAGTACATCGTACTTGAGATAGTATGCGGGTGCTCGTTAGGTTACGAGTACAGTGGACAGGATTCGTCGGGAACTGTTGGTTGGTATTATACCTATCGTCAGTTATCAGTTCCCAGGTGACATGAGTACAGCTTAGTCCGCTGACTTGACACTGTCACTTCGCCTCGAGTGTGTTCCCACTGTACTTTGATTACTACCCTACCACGGCTCAAAGGTGTCGTGCAAACAGGTAGTTTTTGGGTGCAGTCTCGAAGCACTTGGAGGCAGTGACGGTTAGACATGATTCGTCTTTCCCGGTATTGGGGGTTGACATCGCGCTGTGTCTAGGATAGCCATTACACGAGTAGTCCCTGGCTAGGGCAAGCCAGATATACTGGTAAGTTTCCAGTGCTATCTCAGGGTGTTCTGGGCTACACTCCGACACGACTTGTACCGCTATTAGGGGACTGACGTTTACCGCCCCTAGGCCCGCCATGCGATGTATCAGACGAACAGACCGGACTGTACAGAGATTGTCACATTCAGGCTCAGTAGGAGTTCAGATGAGTTTCACCTCGTCCGTCTTCTTGTCGGCATCTACCTGGGGACCGTTACGCACAGCTAGTGTCGCTTGCGGTCTGTGGTTAAACCCACTGCCAGCGTAGTGTCGAGTCTTTAGAGTCCCACACAGAAAGCTATTCACCTTTAGGCAAAAGAATAGAGGTCGCATGGTTTTGCGACAGGTCGCATGGTTTTGCGACAGGGTTTGGTCACATCCGTGCACTTGTGCACGTTTAGTGTCCGGACAGTTAACACAAGCGTGCTTTGGTTTAAGCCAGATCCTAGTGTACGTTTTGGGATTGGTTTTATCTCATTTGCGTTCGTGTTCCTCGGAACGCGGATGCGGGTGTGTATGCACAGTTGACAGAGAGACAGAGGCAGAGGATTCTCATTGGGGTTGTTGACTGTTGACTGTTGACTTTTTGCCAAACCCTAATGAGAATAAGAAATATGATTAACAATAATATTAATTATGTATTATGGTGACATGGTTGTTGAGGGGTTGACTTTGTTGACATGTTGACTTTGTTGATCGGTTGACTAGGTTGGACTAGTTGACCATCATCATGACAATGGCTATCATTACATGGCAAAGACTTTTGCTTGCTTGTTTCTTCTTGCAAAATGAGTGCTTGAAATGATATAGCCATTTTGACTTGAACCATCACATAATACTTGATTACTATTTTTGTTATGATGGTTTTGGATTATGAGAGCTTGGATGGCAAAAGAGTTACTCATTTTCTCTCATTTCATTTCTCTCTCTTGCTTGAGCTCTCCCTCTTGCTCTTCCTCTTGCTCTCTCTCTAGCTCAAGGCAACACCCTCTCATGAGTTAAGAAACATTGCCTTAGAGATAAAAGAAAACCCAAATTACTTCTCTACTCATCCTAGTTCATAAGGTTTGGCAAACCTAGTGTTCTAGTTTTCTTCAAGTTCGAAGAAGAAGCCAAAGGTAGAAGCTTTCAGGTGGATCCATCTTCGGCGCAAGGAGACGACGAGGTAAGGCCGATCCGTGCACCGGAAAGTGTTGAAGACGAAGGAGTTCAAGAAAGGTATAACCCCCTAACCGAGTAGGTAAAACTCTTGTTAGATTTGTTAGTTAGTTGTTTAACAAAGATCCGTATTTTTGAGTCCATGTTACCGCCTCTTGAAAATCGTTTTTCATCATTTCCGCAAGCCCGTAAGTACCGGTAGAGATAACGTGGACTTACAGGCTCATCTGGAACAACGTCGGAAAACTCTCGCACGATAGGAAGCCGGTCCAATGAACCCACTGTGGCTCCGGTATCACGAATGAAAGCCAAGAATCCTCGACATCCTCTCCTCAAAAGCCGACTAGCGAAAAAGGCTGAATTCAAACTGTGATGGGCGGCACCACTGTACCCCTGCACAACAAGAACTGATTCGCCGGGAAACAAATCCTGACTGTTTCCGCACGGCTATCCACAGACGTATAACACGTAGCTAACCAGTCCGTGCCCAGGAGAACGTCAAATCCAACATCTCTAGAAGGATCAAAGTGACGGATGAATCTCTTAACCGATTGTCACACGACCGAAACACGTGTCGCGCAACAAAAGAATCGCTGACAGAAATTAACACAACAACGGCTGATCTAGCATACACAACTCTCGGCCCAACCATGGCACAAAGTGTGTAAAACAAACGAATGCATAGATCCCGAACAAAACAACTCTACAAATCAAAAGAACATACGAATTTAAGAATGCCTGAAAACTCCGCATTGGACGCCCGCGCGTCCCGATGAGTAGAAGGAAACTCTGGTGTGTACCCTCTACCCGCAACTGGCGAAACTCTACCTCTACCAAACTGTCCCCTAAGAACAAACCCTCCGCGACCATGATCTCGCTGAACACGAGCCTAACACGGTGTTAAGGAACAGTTCCTGATGAAGTGATGAAGGCTCCCGCACCAGAAACATCCACGCGATGACTGCTGACCCTCCTGGGGATGAGAGCTAAACGACTGTCCTCGTCCTAAGCCTCCGCTACTCCCGCGATAGTCACGAAATACGTCTCGGCGACTGAACCTCTGTCTCGGGGCTGACACACCTATACTAGCCCTTCTCTGTCCTCGAACTCCCAAAGTCTCGAAAAGACGCTCCTCATCAAATAGGGCTGCGTCCACTGGTGCTGTGTAAGTAATAAAATACTATGTGCTGATCGCAATGAAAACTGGGTAACAGGGGTGGCAACCTCCTGTCGCTGCGCTCGACTGGCCTCAACCAAAGACCTCATCATCTGGCGCAAGTCCTGCATATCTGCCTCAAGCATAGCGATACGATCTATCGAAGGCGGATCCATCTGCTCTTGTGCAACGAGCGTGCCATCCTGGTCAATCCTCGTCCCACACGAGTCAACTCTGATCTCGGCTCCCGCTGCACCACTCTGAGTCCTCATGGTCATCGGCGGCAAAGGCTATAAATGGAAATAGGATTCGATATGAACACGGAAATCGAATCACAAGGATATGTATTATCAAGGAAGGAATTTCAAGCAATTTGTACTTAGGTCGCTTTAGGAGGAGTACCGTGTCGTGAGTATGCCGCGGATATACACACACTACGTTACTCTGCTTAAGCTACCTACTCCATCATACCAAGGTCATCCTACACTCCGAAAGGTAAAACCTAGCGCTCTGCTACCAACTTTGTCACGACCCGAAATTGGCACGTGACGATCCTTAAACTACGCAACGTCTACAGGGGTAATGCAATTTAAGTAAGCCGAAAACCCAGCAATCTAAACCATCAAAAGTAGTAAGTGATAATAGCATTTTCAAAACTTTAAAATCTCAAACCAAATTCTTTAAAGTCCAACTACTTTCTTAAAAATTTTGGCAGCATCTCCTTTGTAAAAACTAACCCCAAAAATGGGTACAACATAAATATAAGTAAAGCATCGCAAACGGGAGCAAAATCCACGCCCAAAGGCGGAAAACAACCACCACAACAAATAAACGATGCTGTAGCGAAGAAATAAAAGACGATATAAATAAAACTGCATAAAAGACCACCAAGTCACCAAAAACATACAATATCGTTCTCACATCAAGTCTCTAAGTCAATACATGAAAATGGTAGATGGAGAGTACAAGGTACAAAGAAATACAAAGAGCATCATCAGATAAACCCACCTGTAGCAAAACTGCACGCAATCAGCCGAAGCAGTATCCGCCGTAAAAAGATGATACGAAAGATGAAAAGCCTGTCGCGACTGCCCTGAGGGACTACCTGCAAAACACTGTGGTACAACGGGGGTGAGTTGCCAACTCGTAAATAGTAAATAACATATGCAGGTAATCGCAAGTATGCACGTACAACTCGAATCTAATACATGCAAGCTGATAGCAATAAATGGAAATATGTATGCAACAGTCATGTAAGGTACTCTATCAGGTACAACTAATACATGAACAATAAATGGTAATATGTATGCAGCAGTCATGTAAGGTACTATATCAGGTACTACTAATACATGAACAATAAATGGCAATATATATGCAACAGTCATGAAAGGTACTCTAGCAGGTACAACTAATACATGAAGCAATGCATATAAAATAAATGAGGAGTATGGAATAAAACATGTCATTCTCACGGAATCCTGACCTCGTGACAGGACCAAAGTCCATCAAGACAATCTAAATCCCAAATTTCCTCAAATCAGCCCCCAAATTGGCCCTCATATCCTGTAAGTCTCATGTATCCTGAATGTACAATATCAAGTAAATCTCATATATCGTGAATGTACAATATCAAGTAAACCTCATATATCCTGAATGTACAATATCAAGTAAACCTCATATATCCAATATCCAGTATCGAGTAAGTTTCACAAAAAGTGAGTGTCCAACACCAACACCCAAAAACATAATGAAACAAGTGTCTAGCATCGACACATAAATACTGAACTATCAGGCGTTGTCACCACGACTGGCCCTCCTGATAGATACGTATCATACGCTATCCCGAAAACTCGAGTGCCTAGCTCTGACACTCGAAATTCGACATATCCATACGTACATGACACCGGTCGGTATCCCCACGATAACCGCCGTGTCAGAAATACTGTCACCGGTAGGTATGGTTCCCCTGTCAGGCTCATCGGCATGGTCCATCGAAATACCTTTCTTGCTCCGGGGTACCTCCGGGCCCCATCATGTACCCGCACACGGCCCACGACGCCTCCTCGCATGGGGTATATATATCAGAACCGATAAAACTCATGGTGGCAGCAGAAATATCATATCAAGAGAAACCGGGTTTTTCAAATAATGCATAATTTCATGAAACAACCACGGTCCTCAAATCCAGAAAACATCAAGTAATGAATAAGTATAATTGCATGAATCAATACATATATATTAGCGTCCCATTCCATTAATATATATATATGTATATATATATATATATATGTGTGTGTGTCCCATTCCACTGTTATATATACTTAGGAGTAAAAATATCAGAGAACATCATATGAAATCCATGAATCTAATATATGCAACATGAAACAGTAATATGAGCATATAAAGGAAAAACCGCTATTTAACTGCAACAAGTTAATATATATATATCATGCGGTTCCTAATTTCTCCAAGTCTATACAACATCAAATAAAGGTGAACATGTAGCTATAGCCAGGTATGCGTAACCATGTTGGCATAGCATAATATATGTATCTATCTATCCATAATGATGTAATACCTTCAATGTATATGTATAAGCATATATGCAAGATGTACATGTAGCTATGTCTCATATGTGTATATATCACTAATGGTACAATACCATATAGGTATATAGGTAACTAGCATGTAAGCATGTCAAGGCATATGTGTAAGCATGTAGATGTACAGGTATGCTATACATCATATGCACGAAAGAAAATAAGGATCATGTCTCAATGTCCCTAAACAATACAATATCACATATGTATAGGTGTTGTGCATGTCATGGCAATTATCGACAGTGTGTGTGTAGCATACAATTAGTGCTCGTAAAACATGAACCGTCAATAATGGTGTTGTGTCTCATTAATACTAAGTCCATGCACAATAGGAAATGAGATATGCAACAAAGGTACACATGCACAATCAATATCTGTAGAGATCTAACTAATAGTCATATCATTTAATCTAGCCCAGAAGCATAACGCCATGCGGGCGATTCCTCTGTAGATGTTAAATCTATTCACCAACCATCCTGGCTAAGTAAAGCCAACAACTCGCATTCCCTTCTTCACAGCGCCCGAAGACCCCGCCTGTGATCCTGAAAGCATAAAACAATATAACAAGTATATATTAGCAATCGAACAATAACACGTACCAACTACGCTTGACCGACGCACCAACTCCAAACATACTCTCAAGTGTTCGTCCGATGGCTAACGCGCGTAGTGACACTACGAAACCAACTCAAGAGCAAAAGCTACACAAAGACACGAACGACATCGGCACGACCCTAGCTAGGAACGCAAAGCGACACAACTACCAAGCCTAGACCATAATCGTACCGATCGCGCATTTAGAACATAAGATATAGCGTGGAATCAATATAATTAACGTCGCAACGACAAAAGAAACCCACGCCTAAAATATCCTAAAATCTAGTAAGCAACTTATATCATTTTTAGCACAACTACATGTTTTATCAAAACTAGAATTTACAAATATCACAATATAGCAAGATTAAACCATTCAAACCTTTACTATAATTTTAATCTCACTTAATTAGGATTTAGTAAAAGTCTAGTTTGTAATTAAGCTAATTAGATAATTAGGAAAATATCATTTAACAAATCTAGCAAGTAGGTTAAGTTTTCTTTTGCCTAAAATTAACAATTAACCTTTTCACTAATCAAAACCCTAATTGATTATCAAGAAACCATTTCTACAATTTCAAAACATGCAATTAAAAACTTTAATTTAACATCTAAATAGGCTAGTTTAAAGTATTAAGCAACAAAAGAGATTAGGGTTAAGGTTTTATACCTTCAAGGATTCACAAAAAAACAACCAAGATCATCAAATTAAGATCCAAAATGATGACTTCTATGAAGATTCAAGCATGCTTTGTGAAGAGGAATGATGGGTTTTGATTTGTTTAAGAGTTTTATAGGATTATTTAGGGATTTTTGATGATTTATTGATCTTTGAAGTGAAGAAATGATGCAAAAGAGAGAAGAGGGCAGAAATGAGGAAGTGGCCGGCCAAAGGAAAATGGGGGGGGGGAGGTTTGTGAAAAAAAAGAAGAAAGTTCTAGCTAAAATTGACAATAAATGCTCATTAATGCATTTTGCCACCTTTTCTTTCTTTTCTTTTTCTTTAAAAATTAAAACCTTTTGCCACAAAAAAATATCTAGATATTTTATGGATGGTTAAGTTTAACTTAAACTTGATTAGTTTAGCAATGATTCAAATTAGAAGTAATTAAACCAAAATGTAATTACCACTAATTAAGTGTGTAAATAACACATTAAAATAATATTTTAATTAGGGAAAAATTCTATGTGAACCAAAACTTCCAATTGACCCCCAAATCCCGCGCACTAGCTTCATTCTAGCTAAACTATGTGCCGTAAACTCTATACAGAAGTTTGATCGCAATCGGGTTAAAACGGAAAACACCGACTATTTTACCCTAAAACGGAAAAATTCACATAACGATTTCTAAAACGTTACGATTGCATACCTTCTATGAGATAGTTGGATCCCGATACCCACTGCAAGTAAGAGTTACTCCTGAGAGAGTTCTACACATTACAATTAGCCGATCAAGTAGGTGTCTAGAAAGGTGTTAACGGGGTTACACCCCTGGGAAAACGAGGTTTATTTTAATTAGGTCCGTGCGAAAGCACGGGAAACCTCCCTTAAAGTACCGACACTGGACCGATTGAAAGATTGGCGAACTTGTAGAGTGTAATTAGTCCTGGCTAGTCTTACCTTTTAGGGTTTGAAGGAAGATTTGATAAAAAAGTGGAAGCCATCCTGATTAGATAAAATAATATACAATCTAATTTTGCAAGAGCGCACGCAGAGTGTTTTCTTCTCTCTCTCTCTCTCCTGGTAGCGACCATATCATGCCTTAATCAACATAATAATATGGATGTTTTGACCGAACCTGCTTATTATACTAAGCTGGGGAACGTTGGTTCCGCTCCAACTTATAATTGTTATAAGTCTGAGCAGGAAATAGGGGAATATCCGGATTCCTACGCGACCCAATTGAAGAAAGTGCATGTTGATGCATCTTCTTCGGGTGTGTTCTTTACCGAGAACTGTTTCTCAATATCCTCTACGTCCTGGGTATGTGATACCGGATCAGGATCCCGCATATGTAAAATGTTAAATGGGCTACAGAAAGGTAGAGAACTCGGAATGGGTGATATGTCTCTAAGTGTAGAGAATGGTGCAAGTGGTGCAGCCAAATCAGTTGGCAAATATCACCTTGTATTAATACATTGATTCTGAATGAATGTTATTACATACCGAACCTGATATACAACATTACATCGGTTTCTTTAATGAGTTAAAGAAGGATGTAATTTTGTATTGATGGATAATGTTGTGAACATTTTCCTTAATCAAGAGTTGATTGGATCAGGCACGTTATATAATGGCATATACGTTCTAAATCAAACCACAGTTCAAAGTATGTAGAACACATACAAGTGGAGTAGTTCAGAAATGAACGAATCCTTCTTGTGGCCTTGTAGACTTGGTCATATCAATGAAACACGACTAGCTAAGTTACATAAGGATGAATATTTGAATCCGTTCGCATTTTCATCTTATGATACTTGCCAGTTATATCTCAAAGGTAAAATGACCGACACTCCGTTTACTGGAAACAGAGAAAGAGTTAGTGAACACGTGGGACAGATACATGATGATATATACGGTCCTATGTCTACACATGCCAGGGTTGGATATTTGTACTTCATTACATTCATCGATGATCTCTCAAGATTCGGACATGTGTTCCTGCTGAAACACGAGTCTGAAGTTTTTTAGAAATTCAAGAAATATAAGCTTGAAGCTGAGAACCAGATGGGTAGAAATATTAAAGTCCTTCGATGTGATCGAGGAGGATAATACTTGGGCATGGTGTTCCTGGAGATTCTAAAAGGAGAATGTGATTCTCTCTCAGCTTACTCCTTTAAGTACACCACAACACAACGGTGTATCGGGGTGGAGGTATCGCACCCTATGTGATATGGCGCGCTCTATGATGAGTACTGCTGAGTTGCCTGTTTCCTTTTGGAGTTATACACTTGAGATGCTGCATACCTATTGAATGGGGTTCCATCCAAATCAGTGTCTACCACTCTATATGAGATATGGTATGGGAAGAGACCATCTCTTAAACGAGCTAAGAAATGGGGTTGTCCGGCCTTTGTTGAAAAGCAAAATCCGAACAAGCTCGAGGCAATGTCAGTTCTGTATAAGTTTGTTGGATATCCCGAACATTTGCTAGGGTATATATATTCTACCTAACTGAGGAGCAAAAGATGTTTTGTTTCTCAGCATGCCAACTTTTTAGAAAAGGAATTTCTTGTGAAGAAATTAGTGGTCATGAGGTAGAACTGGAAGGAGTTCCAGCTAGACAAACTAACAGCTGATGATTTGGTGAAACCAAATGATTCAATAGTCTCCAACGAACCTCAGCCTCTCCGCGAATCTGGTAGGATTCCTCATCCACTTGAGAGATACTACGGTCTTCTCGGTGACAGTAGAAGCGAGGATTGCATCATGGTAGATGATGGCCTAACCAGGTTCAGGAAGGCCATCACAAGTGGAGACTCTGTGAAATGGCTGGATGCTATGCAATTAAAGATGGAATCCATATACACCAACAAAGTATGACTTTGAATGTTGCACTTGAAGGGGAAAAACCCAGCAAGTGGATCATGAGAAGATTCTTGGTGTAAATGGAAAATTTGAGACTTTCAAAGCTATGCATAAGTCCATCAGGATTAAAACAGGCATCACAGAGTTGGAACAACTATTTTGATGTGGCGGTCAAAGAGTTTGACTTCATCAAAAAGGTAGATGAACCTTGTATATACAAGATGGTTATAGAGAGTAAGGTTGTTTTCCACATATTGTATGTAGATGACATACTATTGATAGGAAATGGTTTCCTTTGCTACACTCGGTCTGTAAGTCGATGTACAACACCCCACGACATGCGGGGAGGCGGAAATATGAAAAACGATCTTGTTCTTTGCTTAAACATCGACTAACCGCATGAATCGAAGCTAAACGATGACTAACATCAAACATAGAAGTTCTAAACTACTATGTGAAGTGATTATACCTAAAGAACCGTGTCCTTCGTCTTTACGAACTCCACTTCCTCCTCGGCCTTCTCCAAGTAGTAGACGATCCACCACGAGAGCTTTACTCCAAGCTTTGCCTCTAAACTTGAGGCAACTAGATTTCTTTAATTGCTAATCAAAGTACCTAGATGATATAGAGTGAGGGTTATTGTTTAATTAGTCTAACTAATCCTTGTACTCAACACATGAGAGGGGAGGATTAGGGTTTGAAGAGAGAGAGCTTGGGGAGAGAGAAGATGAACATAATAATTGATATGAGAAAATGAGTTATCATAATATATATGAAGCATTAAGATTTATCAATAAAAGAAAATATAATGATGAATAATCATGCTTCACAAATATCTAATGGTGATTCATCTCCATGAGTCATTAAGCATTTATGATGCATTAATGACATGGATGAATCACTCATATGACTCACTAATCTCATTCAATGTATATGCCACCTTAACCTCCTTAGTCACCATCTTCATGAAGCTTCTCGCGCAATTACGAGAACGCCCCTCCTATCCGTGAAAACACGGAAAAACTTTAGATTGTATAAATCCAATAATCGGATACTAGTAACTGGCTTAAACCAAAGCCGACTAGTAAAAACTGTCCGGATGTCGTACGTGCGTAAACACACGTATGCGTCCGAACCCTTGTCGTAAAACCATACGACCTCTATATCGTTTTGCCTGGAGTAGGGAAACTCTCTGTGTGGGACTCTAGAGACTCGACTACTACGCGGGCAGTGGGTTTAACCATAGACCGCAAGCGGCACTAGCTGTACGTAACGGTCCCCAGGTAGATGTCGATAAGAAGGCCGATGAGGAAACCCATCCGAACTCCTACTGATCCTGCTGTGACAATCTCCATACAGTCTGGTCCGTTCGTCTAAGACTATCGCATATCGGGCCTAGGGGGGCGGCAAGCGTCAGTCCCCTAATAGCGGTATAAGTCATGTCGGAGCGTAGCCCATTACACCCTGAGAAACTACTGGAACCTACCAGCAAATCTCGCTTGCCCTGGCCAGGGACTTTGCGTAATGGCTCTCTGACACAGCGTGATATCAACCCCCAATACCGGGAAAGACGAATCCTGTCTAACCGCCACTGCCTCCAAGTGCTCGGGACTATACCCAACTGCTACCTGTTTGCACGACTCCTTTGAGCCGTGGTAGGGAAGCAATCTAAGAACAGTGGGACACACTCAAGGCGAAGTAGCAGTGTCAAGTCTGCGGACTATGCTGTACTCATGTCACCTGGGAACTGTTCACTGACGACTGGTATAAGACCAACCAACAGTTCCTTGTGAGTCCTGTCCGGTGTACCCGTAACCTAACGAGCACCTGAATACTATCTCCACTATGATGTATTGACGGCTGTGGGACAGACCATCTCCCCAACTGGGATGAGAAGCGTACACACTAGTCTACTCCGGAGTATCGATGCCCTGTCTCGATAATCCTACGACTAGGGACCTGAATAAGGATGTGCTTGTAGACTACCCTGCCCCCACTAGTGTGACTGCCATCACAACGCTGGTAGTCAAGCAAGATCCTAAGATCTCTATCAATACGTATACTCACATATTAAGATAGAAAAACCAAGTAGCATACTACCATGTTTAGCAAGACTATTATATACATATGAATATCCCAAGCTTCCATTAAGTAATATACAAACTAGTATGATACTGTAATGGCCTTCTAGGGCATAAACACTAACAATCTCCCACTTGCACTAGGGCCATGTACTGGCGTATCGAAGACTGATGATCTCGAGTAGCCTCTCGAACTGAATCTGAGGTAGGGCCTTAGTGAATGGATCAGCAATGTTATCCTCTGTATTTACTCTCTTTACCTCGATCTCCCGGCAATCTACGATCTCCTTGATCAGGTGATACCGCCTTAAGATGTGTCTGGACTTCTGATGGGACCTGGATTCCTTCGCTAAAGCTATAGCATCGTTGTTGTCGCAATATAGAGGTATTGGACCAACACTGGTAGGAACCACCTGAAGTTCTGTGAGGAACTTCTTCATCCAGACAGCTTCTTTTGCGGCATCGCAAGCAGCTATGTACTCCGCTTCCATCGTTGAGTCAGCAACGGTGTCCTGCTTGGAACTCTTCCAACAGACCGCCCCTCCATTGAGGGTAAAAACATAACCCAACATGGACTTGGAGTCATCCTTGTCACTCTGGAAGCCGGAATCAGGATATGCCTCCATCCTGAGGTCTTTTCCGCCGTAAACCAAGAACATCTCCTTAGTCCTCCTCAGGTACTTGAGAATGTTCTTTACTGCTATCCAGTGATTCTCCCCTGGATTTTCCTGATACCGGCTTACAATGCTCAATGCGTATGCTACATCTGGTCTGGTACATAACATCGCATACATTACAGAGCCTACCGCAGAAGCGTAGGGTATAATCGACATGCGTTCCCTTTCCAAATCAGTCTTGTGAGACATCTCTTTGGAGAGGGTGATTCCGTGACAAGCCGGTAGGTTACCGCGCTTAGAATCTTCCATACTAAATCTTTTCAATATTGTGTCTATGTACCTGGACTGTGAAAGTCCCAACATCCTCTTTGATCTATCACGATAGATCTGGATCCCCAGAATGTCGGTGGCATCACTCAGGTCCTTCATGGAGAATTTCTGTGACAAGAATCTTTTGACTGACTGTCGCATGGGAATATTATTTCCTATTAGGAGAATGTCATCCACGTACAAGACGAGGAATACAACAACTCTCCCTACAATCTTATTGTATATGCATGGTTCATCTGGATTTTTGATAAAGTCGAATTTTTTGACAGTATCATCAAAACAGATGTTCCAACTCCGTGATGCCTGCTTTAGTCCATAAATGGACTTAAGCAGCTTGCATACTTTACCGCTGCTCCCACTCTGAATGAATCCCTCTGGCTGATCCATATAGACGCTCTCTTCTAAATTTCCATTTAGAAAGGTCGTCTTTACGTCCATCTGCCAGATCTCATAATCATGGAAGGCAGCAATAGCAAGAAGGACCCGAATGGATTTCAGCATAGCCACTGGAGAAAAGGTTTCGTCATAGTCCAAACCAGGTCTTTGACTGAAATCCTTTGCAACAAGTCTAGCCTTATAGGTTTCAACCTGTCCATTTACACCAATCTTCTTTTTGATGATCCACTTGCATCCTACGGGTTTCACCCCATCTGGAGCAGTGTCCAAAGTCCATACTTTGTTAGTGTACATGGACTCCATTTCGGTCCGCATTGCATCCAGCCATTTTACCGAGTCGCCTCTCTGAATGGCTTGCTGGAATCTAGTAGGGTCGTCATTATCAATGACGCAATCTTCTCTATCCCCGTCTATGAGAAAACCGTAGTATCTCTCGGGCGGATGAGACTGCCTACTACTTCTGCGGATAGGCGCTGGTATGTCCCTTTCTTCTGAAACTTCTTGTTCTACCAAACTTTCAGTAACGGCTTGTGGTTCTGGAATTTCTTCCAGTTCTACTGCGCTCCCACTCTTCTGATTTTCTAAAAATTCCGTTTCTTAGAAGTGGGCATGACGAGAAACAAAAACCTTTTGTTCCTCTGCGTAATAGAAATAATATCCCTTGGAGTTCTTTGGATATCCCACAAGCTTACACTGTACTGAGTATGCCTCGAGCTTGTCCGGATGCTGCTTTTTTACAAAAGCTGGACACCCCCATGTCCTAAAATGTTTTAGACAGGGTTTCTTCCCACTCCACATCTGATATGGTGTGGTAGGCACAGTCTTGGTTGGAACCTGGTTCAAAAGATATGCAGCTGATTCTAGCGCATAACCCCAGAAAGATCGCGGTAACTCAGCCTTATTCATCATGGAACGAACCATATCCAATAGGGTTCGATTCCTCCTTTCCGATACACCATTGTGTTGTGGTGTGTATGGAGGAGTAAGCTGAGAGAGAATTCCATTCTCTTTTAAGTAACCCAGGAATTCGACACTTAAGTATTCACCACCTCGATCAGATCTCAGTGTCTTTATACTTTTGCCTGTCTGTTTTTCCACTTCATTCTTGTATTCTTGGAATTTCTCAAAGGCCTCAGATTTATGCTTCATTAAGAAGATATATCCATACCTAGAGAAATCATTCGTAAAAGTAATGAAGTAGGAATAACCACCTCGCGCATGTATAGACATTGGACCGCACACGTCACTGTGTACGAGTCCTAAGAGCTCGCTCGCTCTTACTCCGTGTCCAGTAAACGGAGTCTTTGTCATCTTTCCCATGAGACAAGATTCACAAGTGGCATAAGATTGATATTTGAACGAATTCAAATATCCTTCTCTATGTAACTTTGTTAATCGTGTTTCATTGATGTGACCTAGTCTACAATGCCATATGAAAGCCTGATTTATATCTGGAGACTTTCTTTTAAGTGTGTTCTGGACATTGAAAACCTGAGCTTGATTCAATACGTATATACCGTCATCTAATGTACCGGACCTAATCAGAACTTGATTTAGGTGGATGTGAACCACATCGTTTACGAATGTAAAGTCATATCCCTCTCTCGAAAGTGAGGACACTGATATGATATTACAAATCAAACTAGGTACATACAGACAGTTACGTAGAATCAATATCTGCCCACTTGTCAAACCTAGGCGATATTCTCCCACGGATTCAGCATCCACGCTCATTCCGTTTGCAACTCTGAGAGACAAATCACCTACCCTTATAACTTTACGGTTTCTCAAAGCATGTAATGAATTACAGATATGGGATCCTACTCCGGTATCTAGTACCCAGGAAGTAGAGTTAATTGACAAACAGTTCTCAATTACAAACACACTTGAGGCTGAAGCCACAACATGCTTCGAATCCTGGCTACTGGCTTCCAAAGACCTGCAATCCTTCTGCCAATGCCCGTTCCCATAACAATAGGAATATCCCTCCTTCCCTATACCAAGTCCCGAAACTTTTTCTCTTCCCTTTCCTCCTACTTTACTGACACTGTATATCGGCTTTGCAGAGGTCTTCTTCTTTTCATCCTTTGCTTTCGCCCTGGATGTAGAAGAAGAAGGTCCCCCATTATGTAGAGTTTGTGTCTCCCTGGTTTCTTTCAGGGTATAAGTAGAGGGTAGGGACTGTGGAAATAAGTCAGCATATGACTTGTTTCCCAATGTGGTCTCCAGGTCCTTGAGCTCATCAATATAGCTAGTCATCGTAAGGACGTCGTCCCTCACAGATGACCCGTCAGCCGACCTCGCTTGAATTAATTCGTTCGAGGCCTCATATCTTGCGATATAAGATTGCTCTCCATATAAATCTTTGTTATGGAGAAAGATGGAAACAGAGTCCATCCTCTCGTGCTGCTTCTGGTTTATACCATCAACTGAAGCCAACACGAGGCACTTGGCTTTTGCTTTATCCTTTTCCTTTGTCTGACGGATATCCATATCCGCGACGGTGGAAACTGGACCTGGGACGGCGGGATCTTGAGTAGTAATAGGGTGGTCCAGCTTGTCATAGGCAATGGTCATCTGGACAGACCTTTGCCAGTCATATAAGTTAGATTCAGTCAACTTGTTATCTAGATGTAACCTAGTCATGGTCACAAGGTCGCTGCAATGAGAGAGAGAGAAGAAAACACTTTAGCATGATGCTCTTGCAAGTTTAGATTGGTTTTTAATTTATCTAAACTGGATGGCTCCCACTGTTTCTCGAATCCTTCCTCAAACCATAAAAGAAGAATTAGCCAGGACTATTCTCACTGTACAATTCTTGCTTAACCGTTCAGCCAGGCTAGTGTCGATACTTCGAGGGAGGTTTTCCAACGCTTTCGCGAAGTTCCTTAATTAAAGAACCTCTTTTCTCGGGGGGCGTAACCCCGCTGACACCTTTCTTGACACCTACTTGGTTTATAGCATTGATCGTTAAGTGACGAATATCCTGATAAGTAGCATATACTCACAGTAGGATCGGGATCTAAATATCATTGTATGATAATGTTGAAGAAACCTACCAACATTCATCAAACTCCAAATGGTATGCATCTCTTTGCAAATTTCAGTTTCTTTAGAAATTCCCGATATAGATTTTTGCCCCATGTTCTTATGACCTTGACTAAGGGCCAACAAATCATAAGTCACATGTCAAGTTCTACCCATCATTATCCTGTTGATTTGAACCCATCCGTATATACTCTTGACTAAGGGCCAAACAAAGTAATACGACTGTCCCAAACCAATTCATCTATCTATGCAACAAATGAATACCCCAGCAGCTACCAATCACTATGTCTTGACTAAGGGCCAAACAAATATAGCTTGAATACTACTGACCATCCATAAGAAATGACGGAGGGCTACGACTGGTTTTGGCGAAACCGTGAACGTAGTGAACTTGATATAACCGAAGGAACCTGATAGCTTTTTAAAAGGAGTGGTTAAAGCTCCGCAGTTTAAAAATATCATCTGTTTTAAAAATAACCGAGCGGTTTCTTTTAAACTGTTCCAACGATTCAACTTTGGTTTATTTTCTTTGCATTAAAATAATGCGTCCCATCATTTAACCTATCATTGCAGAAAACAACGAAAATACAACGTCCTCTTATGCCATCCGCATTCGCCACGGGGTCCCGTCATCACCCGTTAGGTTACTTAACTAACGACAGAGCGGGAGCAGGGCTAGCGCGGGTGTAAAACATAAGTGTCGTCTAAATAGCTATCATATATAGATATTGTACATTCGTCAGACGCAATAATAGGCATTCCAGATCTCATATGAACTTTATTGGATTTGCAAGCAATCCGTGTTTGTTTAGAGCCTGCAACAAAAGACGGATTACACAGTTGTGATGAATAGCCATTACCCCACCCTAGACCCCTACGGGTACGGCAAACTACCCATCAAATACCCGAAGTGAATCGGTCTCCCACAACAAAGTGAGTAGGCCACTAAACACTTCAAAGTACCCGGTAGTTTGTGCACCCCACCTTGGGTCTATCCTAGGAGCAAAAACAGAAAAAATGAAATAATACAACGGTGGCTACAACCGCAACCTGGATGTGCCCCGCAAAATAATATTACAACATATTACAATTACATCGAATGAATTAATATAATAACCCATCACAAACCCCGGCTATACATCACAACAGTCCAACACAGTTCATATACACAAATAGATAAAATACATTACAGAAATGTGCAACCCCCTGCCAACCGACACACTAGCAGTTAGGGGAGGTTTACAAACACATTATACAAGCACAGATATAATCCAATTAGCAAACATCGCAAAATTTCGATCGTGCAAACGCTTTTAGATTCTACTCCAATACTTCTCTATGAACCTGAGGTCTTAGCAGAAAATAAAACATCCCAGAAACATCACTGTTAACACCTAGGAGTTACTGAATAAATTTGGGCCAACTCGGCCCCAACTCGGCCGGGGATCCGCCGCGGATCGCATGGATCCGCCGCGGTTCTGCGGTGAGATGGCCGAGTTAGGGGTCCAAATTTCTTCAGTAGCCCTAGTTTTTCCTGCTTGTTATTCTGAAGCACCCTGAAAAATTTTTGGAGCCAGTTTAAAATTCGACAGCAAGCGTGATAATCGACGATGTTTCCGGTTCTTTTTTTGCATTCGAAATTCTTACGATTTTGCTACTGAGTTAATTATTGTTTAGCAAGGCACTGATACCACTGTAAGTCGATGTACAACACCCCACGACTTGCGGGGAGGCGGAAATATGAAAAACGATCTTGTTCTTTGCTTAAACATCGACTAACCGCATGAATCGAAGCTAAACGATAACTAACATCAAACATAGAAGTTCTAAACTACTATGTGAAGTGATTATACCTAAAGAACCTTGTCCTTCGTCTTTACGAACTCCACTTCCTCCTCGGCCTTCTCCAAGTAGTAGACGATCCACCACGAGAGCTTTACTCCAAGCTTTGCCTCTAAACTTGAGGCAACTAGGTTTCTTTAAGTGCTAATCAAAGTACCTAGATGATATAGAGTGAGGGTTATGGTTTAATTAGTCTAACTAATCCTTGTACTCAACACATGAGAGTGGAGGATTAGGGTTTGAAGAGAGAGAGAGCTTGAGGAGAGAGAAGATGAACATAATAATTGATATGAGAAAATGAGTTATCATAATATATATGAAGCATTAAGATTTATCAATAAAAGAAAATATAATGATGAATAATCATGCTTCACAAATATCTAATGGTGATTCATCTCCATGAGTCATTAAGCATTTATGATGCATTAATGACATGGATGAATCACTCATATAACTCACTAATCTCATTGAATGTATATGCCACCTTAACCTCCTTAGTCACCATCTTCTAGAAGCTTCTCACGCAATTACGAGAACGCCCCTCCTATCCGTGAAAACACGGAAAAACTTTAGACTGTATAAATCCAATAACCGGATACTAGTAACTGGCTTAAACCAAAGCCGACTAGTAAAAACTGTCCGGATGTCGTACGTGCGTAAACACACGTATGCGTCCGAATCCTTGTCATAAAACCATACGACCTCTATATCGTTTCACCTGGAGTAGGGAAACTCTCTGTGTGGGACTCTAGAGACTCGACTACTACGCTGGCAGTGGGTTTAACCACAAACCGCAAGCGGCACTAGCTGTACGTAACGGTCCCCGGGTAGATGTCGATAAGAAGACCGATAAGGAAACCCATCCGAACTCCTACTGAGCCTTCTGTGACAATCTCCATATAGTCCGGTCCGTTCGTCTAAGACTATCGCATATCGGGTCTAGGGGGCGGCAAGCGTCAGTCCCCTAATAGCGGTATAAGTCGTGTTGGAGCGTAGCCCATTACACCCTGAGAAACTACTGGAACCTACCAGCAAATCTCGCTTTCCCTGGCCAGGGACTTCGTGTAATGGCTCTCTGACACAGCGCGATATCAACCCACAATACCGGGAGAGACGAATCCTGTCTAACCGCCACTGCCTCCAAGTGCTCGGGACTGTACCCAACTGCTACCTGTTTGCACGACTCCTTTGAGCCGTGGTAGGGTAGCAATCTAAGAACAGTGGGACACACTCGAGGCGAAGTAGCAGTGTCAAGTCTGCGGACTAGGCTGTACCCATGTCTCCTGGGAACTGTTCACTGACGACTGGTTTAAGACCAACCAACAGTTCCCTGTTAGTCCTGTCCGGTGTACCCGTAACCTAACGAGCACCTGCATACTATCTCCAGTACGACGTACTGACGGCTATGGGACATACCATCTCCCCAACTGGGATGAGAAGCGTACACACTAGTCTACTCCGGAGTATCGATGCCCTGTCTCGATAATCCTACGACTAGGGACCTGAATAAGGATGTGTTTGTAGACTACCAAGCCCCCACTAGTGTGACTGCAATCACAACGCTGGTAGTCAAGCAAGATCCTAAGAGCTCTATCAATACGTATACTCACATATTAAGATAGAAAAACCAAGTAGCATACTACCATGTTTAGCAAGACTATTATATACATGTGAATATCCCAAGCTTCCATTAAGTAATATACAAACTAGTATGATACAGTAATGGCCTTCTAGGGCATAAACACTAACACGGTCAAGCTCCTCTTATCACGAGGATTCTCCATAGAAGATCCGGATGATACCTACTTCATCTTGTGAATTATGATCTATGATGATAGATCTAAGTGGATATTGGGAGTGTCCCAAATCCAGATACATTAACACCATACTAAAGGGGTTTAGTTTGGAAGATTCTAAGTGTGGTGGTTTGCCCACTTACTCAGGAATCATTCTCTCCAAAAAGATGTCTCCCGAGACTGATTTGGAGAGAGCTCGCGTACAAGGGATATCCTATGCTTTGGCACTAGGATCTATCATGTATGCGATGTTATGTACCAGACTAGATGTAGCTATATCACTAGTTGTACTGATCTGGAATCAATTGGATCTTGGGAAAATCACTGGAAAGCTATGGAGGACATTCTTAAGTACTTGAGAAGCACTAAAAGAATGTTCTTGGTTCGAGCTTCCAGAGTGATAAGGTCGACTGACAGTCAGTCTCGGGCTTTGTTAATACCCTCAGTGGAGGGACGGTATGTTGGAAGAATTCCAAGCTAGATACCGTAACATACTAGACGATTAAGGCTGGATACATCGCTACCAACGATACTACCAAAGTGGCTGTCTGGACATTTCTTGTTCATGAGATGAACAAGGTTCCTACCATTGAGCGTCCAATAGTTGTTATTATGACAACAATGGAGTTGTGGATTTGGCCTAGGAACGCAGGTCCCATTAGCGTTCCAGACATATTCTGAGGACAATATCACCTGATAAGGGAGATCTCCAAGGGATCGAGGTATATGAGAGATGAAGCGAAGGATAACACGGCGGATCCACTCACAAAGGCCTTTCCCTAGAGAGACTTCTATAGGACGTTGAGTATGAGATACTGCAACAAATGGCCTTAGTGCAAGTGGGAGATTGTTAGTTATATGTATGCCCTAGAGGCCATTACTGTACATGTGATGTATATTGTAGTGGATGCATGGACATATATAGGGAGGACTTTCTTGCTCGGCATGATAGTATACTTTCTGGTTGCTCTTTATCTTAACATGTACACTTATTGCTTTCTATTACATATTGATAAAGCCCTTAGGATGAGTACTTGACTACCAGGATTATATTGCGGATCATACTAGTGGGGCAATGGTTGTCGGTAAGTACATCCTTCAAATGTTCTTAGTCGTGGGAGTATCGAGACGGGGCATCCATACTCCAGAGTAGACTAGCGTATACGCTTCTCGACCCATATGATGGGCGATGGATGACCCCATATCCATTGGTGTTTGACATCAGAGATGGTATATGGGTGCTCAGTGCAGACTAGGTACACTGAACGGACTCGCCGAGAACTCCTAGATGGTATTATGCCTATCGTCAGATAGCAGTTCTCTGGTGACACTGGTACAGGTTAGTCTGTCGACCCGAGATCGTCATAGAGTGTTGCGTGATTCCCACTGTGCTTTGATTTCCACCTTACCACGTTTAAGAGATCATGCAAAACGGTGGTTTTTGGATACAGTCCCGAGTCACATGGAGGCAATGAGCGATAGGAGGGGATTCGTCTCTCCCGGTATTGGGGGTTGATGTTGCGCTATGCTCGATTGGCCATAACAGGAAATCCCTGGCCAGGGTTGCTGAGATCTACTGGTAAGTGTTATCAGTAGTTTCTCGAACCGTTATGGACCTTGCATCGGCATGACTTATCAGGCTATTGGGGTCTGACGTTATACCACCCCTAGGCTGTGATATGCGACATATCAGCCGAAGAGACTGGACTGTATGGTAGTGTTACTTGATTGGATTCGCAGGAGTATGAGCAGGCTTGCTTGTTGATCTTATGATCACTTAATTCCCGGGTGGCCATTATGTTTAGCAGACCGCTTGCGGCTTGTGGGTGATTGATATGATCACCACCTACTGTCGGCGTATTGACGAGTCTTTAGAGTCCTACACAGAGGTTTCCTGGCTCAAGAAAAATGAAGTAGGAGCACATATGTCATATGTGCGGGACCGAGATTAATACGAGTATGTGATACCGTATTCTATTCTCGCGATATGTGATATCGATCGGTTATATGTGATATAACCGGGCTGTCCAATCAAGTGTTGATTCGACAAGTTGATACATATGATATTAGTCGGTTGTATGTGATATAGCCAGATTATTAAATCAAGTGTTGAATTAATAATTTAATGTATAATTATATATTTGATATATTATCTTACATTAACTAATATTACCTCACTTAAGATTTCTTTTTCTCACTGGTGTACACTTAGTATATATGTGATATATATAAATGTACATCTTTTGTGTCATGCTAGATGCCACATGCTACATGGGTGTATGAGACTCACACCATGCTTATAATAATGTAGGATTTTATTTATTTCAAGTAATTCAATATTAGTTGGAAATTGTCATGCTTGGAAGCTTAGAGAAGCTTAAAGCATCTTTGACTTAGTCCACTAGTTTTGTTTTACCTGTAGATATTTATTAACCTAACCATTATTGTTAGCCATGGTTTATTCTCTATATGAGTTAGTGTATGACACTAACTCGTCCATGGTTGCTATTCTCACCTCATGAGTTTCATTCTCTTCTTTCTTCATCTTCTTCTTCATCAAGAGCTTAGCTCTCTAGGTTTATGGGAGATGAAGAAAAATAGTGAGAAAATTATTTCTAAAGTGAGCAAAATTCCTACTTCATCAACCTCTTCTCTACTAGCCATTTAGATTGGGTTGTTTCTTCACTAGTTCATCACTAAGTGAAGAGGTAGCTTGAGTTAGTGTCTCCTCGACGTAGATCATTTTCAGTTTTGAAGACTTCAAGCAAGCTTGTTCATTTCACCTTGTGCAGCCTCACTAGAGTCCGGGAGATCACTACATGGAGCGAAGGGACTACTACTACACGGAGCTATTGAAGTGAAGGACCGGTCTACAAAGGTTGTTTTCCTCATTCACTTAGATGTAAAGATGTTTACATGCTTGTTCGTCTAATTCTCTAGTTTAGATTCTAGCGTTAGGGTTTCTTAGTTCGCTAAAATTTTTGAAAACAGCATAGTCGATGCCTCCTGAAACCCAGCGGCCGCCTAGGGAACCCTGCAATCAAAACGCTGGTAGTCAAGCAAAGATCTTAAAGGCTCTACCAATATGTATTAGCGATACGCTAAAAAAAACATATACACATATTAAGATTGAAACAAACCAAGTAACATACTACCATATTGAGCAAGACTGTCATAAAATTCGTGTATATCCCAAGCTTCCAAAATGTAATATATAAACTAGTATTATACAATAATGGCCTCGAGGGCATATATCACTAACATATATATAGCCATTCGTCTCACGCAATGATAAATAATACAGATCACATATTATATATTACAGCAGAAGCAACAAAAATGAAAATATTGGATAAACTAGGATTTCCGTGTTTCGTTTTAGCTTCTAACGAAAAACGGATTCCACAGTCATGATGAGTAGCCAAAACCCTCACCCTAGACCCTTACGGGTGTGGTAAACTACCCGCCAAATTTTCGAAGTGGAGGAACCTCCCTTAATGAGTTGAGTAGGCCACTCATCACTTCAAGAACTTGGTAGTTTGAGCACCTCACCTTAGGTCTATCCTAGGTGCATGAAAAGTAAATGAATAATACAACGGTGCCTACAACCTCAGCCCGGATGTGCCCCGCAAAAATATATTACATCACTTTATAAATTACATGACTGAAAAGAAAAGAACACTCTTCTCATATCCCCCTGGCAATTCAATCACGACGATCCAATACTTCATTACATCATCACAACGCAAAAAAGAAACTAGATATGTGCAACCCCTACTAATCAACATATAGAAATTAGTCGACGTTTAGAAACAAATATACAAATGTGAAGTAAATAAACGATGTTAAATCTCGACTTAGAAACATTTTGTGAAGCCTGAATACAAAGATAACACTTACTGAAATCTGGGCCAAAAAAAAGTATGCCAAAATTCCTAAATCTAAGTGACCTAACTACTGTACGAAGCACAACACTAGAGCTCTTGGTCTGGCTGCAAATTGCGGTTTTTAGTAATATTTTGGTGGCCAAAATGTGAGAAAATGGCTCGTATTTCTATAGTGACATCCTAGTGTTATATAGATCTTTCTGCAATACGTAAAATATTTTTTAGAGATAAAAAATATTTGACAGAAACTAGGATTTTGGGTTTTTGAATACAGAATTGTTTCAGTTTTGAGACTTTAAACTTCGTCTAAACATTAGTTTAAGTGTTTGGGTAGGCTCTGATACCAGTGTAAGTGTGTGGTGCTCCTTTCAATGACTACTACGGCTTTGCGGAATCAAAAACTTTAAATTTACTTGAGCACTACGCAGTAAAACCCTAGAATTCAAGTCCAAACACTAAACTAAATCTTAAACTACTAGAGTTTAACTACTAGGTTAGTATTACAACCTTTGATGTCGGTCCTTCAGGTCTTGTATGGTTCACTCCTTGAGCTCCTGAGGTTGTAGGATCAAGCTCTCGAAGTCGATCTCCCATGTCGAAGAAGATCCACCCGAGGATGCCGGTTCAAGCGATAGCTTCCGAGTAGCAACTAAAGATCACATCTTGCTAGGACTAGATGCTTAGTGGGTGTAGTTATAAAACAAGATGCTCTCTTTTCTTTTCTCAAAACTCTAGTGAGCAAGTGAGGAAGAAGATGATGAAGAGATGACAACTAGAGAAAAATCTATCAAGATAAAAAACCTTCTCTCATTCTCACCCTTATCTCTTCATATACTTTATAAAATAAAGTAATCAAAGAAGTGAGTAGGCTTGTGACTCACTAGTGTTAGAAGAGATGAGTGTAGAGAATGACCACTTCACTAGGTATACACACACACACATATAAATGTCTGTATATAATCAATTATACCAAAACCCGTATTTATAATAAATACATATACCTTATTTCTACCAAAATAAGAATACCGTATTTGTATTGAGAATACAAAATGCATGTATTCATATTTAGAAAGAAATACATGTATTTGTTTTAAGACATAAATACCAGTATTCATATAAATACACGTATTCGTATAAATACTGTATTCGTGTTAAAATACAAATACCTAAAAGATTGCAATATAATACTAGCATAAAATCTGGCTATCTTTCAAACCTGCTAGTACTACTAAATGGTCCGATTAAAGTACGTGTTTAAAATACACATGTTCAATCGAACACCCGAGCATATCGAAATACACAAACTGCACCGTTTCACCTGAGCAGGGAAATCCTCTATGTGGGACTCTAAAGACTCGACAATATGCTGGTAGTAGGTTTAACCACAAGCACATCAGTGGAACTAGCTGTACGTAACGGCTACCTGTAAGTCTATGGTAGCGCCCCGACCGTCTTTCCGAGGCCAAAATGCGGAAACGAAAACTTTTTCAAACTAGAAAAACGGCGCTATCGTATGCTTAAATCCCGGATCGAACCATTAACCTACAACTACCTATCTAGAGAAGGGATAGAAAGGCTATACCGATCGATCCGTGTCCTTCGGTCTTTGGTCACCATCCCAAGCTCCTCGCGGCATTCCGGTCTTGATCTTCTCGTCGGAAAGGGCACCACATCTTCGAGTCTTTTTACGGGCTCCCGCTTCATCCAAAGCAACTCGGGCACGAAGTGTGCTAGCCGACGTGTCCAAGGTGAAGTAGAGAATGTTGTGATCACTTTGTCTCTTGCATCCATGGATTTGGATGGAGGTTAGAGATGATGCCATTGATGGAAGTTTTGAGCTAGAGGAAGAAGAAGAAGAAGGAGCCTTTTTCTTTTTCTATGATGAAATGAGAGTGAGAGTGAGTGGAAAAAATACAAGACCAAACCTCTCATATGGCAGCCCCTCTCTCTCTCTACTCATCATATCAACACAAATCCATCACCTTATGTGACACATGCACAAAGAAAGAGACCATGAGTCACCACTTGTGCATGTGTCACAACTAATGCTCCAAATGATGATATTTAGATCACAATTTCCATTAACAAACATTAATCCAAATGTTTGCAACAATAAAAAGATACAGAAACATCTAAAGTAAACTCGTGACGGATCACAAGGATACCCCTCACCTGTATATACATACCTGCACATGCATTCCGACTGAATGCGAATGCGATGAGACTAAAGTAATCCAACAAATCTAATACTAGGATCCGGCTTAACCAAAGCCCACTAGTATGATCCGTCCGATCATGATCCGTGCATTACCGCACGTATATGATCGAACCCTACCATATATCTTACGACCTCTACAACGTTTCGCCCGAAACTTGAGAAACTGTCTGAGGGGGACTCTAAAGACTCGTCAATACTTTGGCTGTGGATTTAACCACTAGCACGTCAGAGGTATTAGCCGTACGTAATGAGCTACCAGGTATTGACCAAAAGGGAGGTCGATGAGCGAACTCATCCTGACACCCTACTGAGCCTGTCAGTGACAATATCCGTACAGTCCGGTCCGTTCGTCTATGAGCATCGCATGGCGGGCCTAGGGGGTTGGTAAAAGTCAGTCCCCCAAAAGCGGTACAAGTCGTGTCGGAGTGTAGCCCAAAACACCCTGAGATACTACTGGAATACCTACCAGTAAATCTCCTGCCTTGGCCAAGGACTTCTTGTAACGGCTTTCCTAGACACAGCGCGACCTCACCCCCAATACCGGGAGAGACGAACCCCTGCCGATCCGCTCATTGCCTCCATGTGGCTGGGGACTGTACCCAACTAAAACCTGTTTGTACGACTCCTTTAAGCCGTGGTAGGGTAGTAATCAAAGCACAGTGGGATCTCACACGAGACAAATGATGATCTCGGGTCGATGAACTAGCCTGTACACATGTCACCAGGGAACTGCTATCTGATTGTTGGGTTACAAGGCACTCTAACAAGGTACTACAAGGCATCAACCATGCCCGGTTAAAATTTTAGCCATGCCGAACAACCCTAAACATGATCTTTTCTAGACTATTAGGGTAACACATGCAAGTAAATAACATTTTGTAAGTGCACGGCGGCGCCCCGGCCGTCAATCCGACGCCGGAATGCGGAAGCGATGCTTAACTTTAATTTTTCAAACCGGCATCACCGCGCACTATAAACCCGGATCGTGCCATTAAACTAGTCCAAGCTAACTACAAGATGGGAAGAGTGATATACCGAGTGATCCGTGTCCTCCGGTCTTCTCGTCGTCGTCCCGATCTCCCGCGGAGTGTCCGGTCTCCACCTCGTCGCCGGAAGGGCACCACGTCGCCGGCTTCTTTTACTGGCTCCCACCTCTATACCGAGGCAACTCGGGCACAAAGTTGGCGAGCCGACGTGCCCAAGGGTTGCTGTAGAATGTGTGTAGAACTCATGTCTCATTTGGGGTAGTGGAGTTGCCTTTGTGGTGGAGGAAATGATATGAACTTTTGAGATGGAGATGTGGGGATTTTACCAAGCCCAAGATGTCAAAAATCCCCACCATAATTCTTTGGACAGCCCTGTCATGGCTTGGCCGGCCATGCAAAGTGTGAAGGTTGAGAATGGAGTGAGAGGATGAGGGAGTGAGTAAATTAGCCAAAAATGAAAGAGGGAATCAAATGATATCATCAAAGAAAATGATCACAGACACAAACCCACACTCCACCAACCTCATCATCTCATCACAAAGTCAAGCCATCATGAAAGAAGAAGTCAAATGGTCAAGGGAAGGTGCAACCATTATGATCCAACAAAATGAAAAGAACACCCTCCACAAATGCTTATTTGCACAAATGCAAATAAGCCCTCCTCCACCAATCTTCGGCCAATGAAAGATACAAATGAAAATGGCCAAAACGGAAAGCAAACTGGCAACTCCAGAAAACTGGTCCCAAAATAAATTACAGGAAAACCCCGCTACTGTGTATACACACCCGCAATTGTATTCCGACCGAAATACAATTGCAATGAGGCAAATCTACACTGTACTATACTAGGATCCGGCTTAAACCAAAGACGGCTAGTATTATCCGTCCGATCCTGATCCGTGCAATACCGCACGTATCTGAACGAACCCAGCCATATCTCCATACGGCCTCTAGTACTAACCGTCCGATCCTGATCCGTACAATACCGCACTTATCTGATCGAACCCTGCCATATCTCCATACGGCCTCTACAGCGTTTCGCCCGAAAACTTGAGCAACTGAATGCGGGGGACTCTAAAGACTCGTCAATACTATGGCTGTGGATTTAACCACTAGCACGTCAGAGGTATTAGCCATACGTGATGGGCTACCAGCTATTGACCAAAAGGGACGTCGATGAGCGAACTCATCCTGACACCCTACTGAGCCTGTCAGTGACAATATCCGTACAGTTCGGTCCGTTCGTCTATGAGCATCGCATGGCGGGCCTAGGGGGTTGGTAAAAGTCAGACCCCCAAAAGCGGTACAAGTCGTGTCTGAGATCAGCCCAGAACACCCTGAGATGCTACTGGAATACCTACCAGTAAATCTCCTGCCTTGGCCAAAGACTTTTCATGTTCTGGCTCTCCTAGACACAGCGCGACCTCACCCCCAATACCGGGTGAGACGAACCCCCGAAGATCCGCTCACTGCCTCCATGTGGCTTTGGACTGTACCCAACTAAAACCTGTTTGCACGTCTCCTTTGAGCGTGGTAGGGTAGTAATCAAAGTACATTGGGAACTCACACGAGACAAATGATGATCCCCAGGTCGATGAACTAACCTGTACACATGTCACCAGAGAACTGCTATCTGACGTCAGGTATAAGACCAACTAGTATGTTCCCGGCGAGTCCTGTCCGGTGTACTCATAACCTAATAAGCACCTGTATACATCTTAGGTGAACCAACTGATACAAGTGGCTTGTGAGACCGGCCACCGCCCCTCGTCGGGGTCTCAACTATATACACTAGTCTACTCTGGAGTATCGATGCCCTATCTCGAAACTCCCACGACTAGGGACCTTTTAAGGATGTGCTTATTGACTACCAGCTCCCATGTTTATGATCGCCCTCATACTGCTGGCAGTCAAGCAAGAATCCTAGGGGCTCTATCAACGTGTAATAGCGACCTGTCAGGTAACCTAAAGCAATACACGATGATAAAGATAAACAAGATAGCATACTATCATCTCGAGTAAGACTGTCCTACCGGGACAGGTCCTCCCTCAATCATTGCAATCACGTGTCTGTGATCCAATAATTGACTCTGAGGGCCCTATCTCCAACAATCTCCCACTTGCACTCAAGGCTAATTATTGCGGTGTCGCATACTCACAGCTCGTGTGATACCGAACACCCAACTCCTCTACTAGTCAGTCTCACAAAACCTGTTTGCGAAACTATTGCGTTCGAGGAATAGCCTCAGTGAGTGGATCCGCCTTGATGTTTCTTTCTATGTCTCTCTATATCTCATGTTCGTGGAGAATGCCATCTCCCGAAATGAGCAATACCTATCCGAGAATGTGTCTGGATGTCTGATGGGACCTAGCTCATAAATGAACTCCAAATCCAAACTTTTTAGAATATATCTTTAACTGAACTTAATCAGTATCCTGCGCCATGCCTCCCTCAGTATTGTCTTGGACCACCTGTCCAAAATACTGCCCCTCATCAGAAGGAAAACTATAACTCTGACAACCTCCTTGTCGTCCATGTCACTTTGGAAGCCTGGAATGATAACTGTCTCCCGAATGAGGCTGTCGTTATCATATCCTTAGAACATCCACTTATGTTCTAAAACTGCTTCCGACTATTTCTCTAGGATAGGATCAATGTCAACTTATTGCATCTAGTGCAAGAACAACATCTGGTGTGGTACTTGACATCTCATGATTGACTCAATTGCCTGAGCAAGTGATCTGCCAATCATGCACATCCCTCTCCCCTTTAGTCTGTAAGACACCTTTAGAGAGGGTGACTCCATCACCTGCAGGTACACTACCGTGCCAGGAGTCGTCCATTCTAAATACTCTTAGAATGCTGTCTAAGTACCTTTAATTGGGAAACCACCCAAATCTAGATCTAAAACCATAGATCTAGTAACCAGTATGTCTGATATAATGTCCAAGTCCCATGTGGAGAAACCACTGTGTGACGACCAAAGTATAACCGATCGTAGTATAGGAATATCACTTCCTACTCTGTGTATGTCATCCAAAATACCAGGACATCACACCCTACTACCTTCTTAATAGATCCATCCCCTATTCTGATGAAGTCAAACCTATGACTGTCACATCAGAAATAGATGATCTATCTCCTCTATGTCTGCTTTAGTCTACAAATAGACATAAGCCACCTGTCCACTAATGCTTCCGCTGCTCCCACTGACTAAGACAACCCTCTGGCAGAGTCATATAAACGTACACTTCTAAAGCAAGTTTAGAACGACGCTATACTCATCCTCCTGTCGGGTCTCACAGTCTGGAACAACAGCAATGGCAAGTGTGGGTAAACAAGAACTTCCCTGTCACCGTCCTTGAGGCTACCGGAGTACCTCTCGGGTGCCTGAAGTTACCCACCTTATCTGTGTTAGTGTATATGCCCTAGAGGCCATTACTGTATCATACTAGTTTGTATATTACTTAATGGAAGCTTGGGATATTCACCTTGTATATACAATCTTGCTCAAAATAGTAGTATGCTACTTGGTTTGTTTCTACTTCAATGTGTACATGTGTTTATTTTAGTATATCACCTATACACATTAGTGGAGCCCTTAGGATCTTTGCTTGATTACCAGCGTTATGATAGCAGTCACACTAGTGGAGGCTGGGTAATCTATAAGCATATCATTATACAGGTCCCTAGTCGCAGGACTATCGAGACAGGGCATCGATACTCCGGAGTAGACTAGCGTATGCGCTTCTCATCCCAGTGTGGGAGATGGTCTGTCCCACAGCCATCAGTACGTCGTACTGGAGATAGTATACGGGTGCTCGTTAGGTTACGAGTACACTGGACAGGACTCGTCGGGAACTGACCGGTTGGTATTATACCTATCGTCAGTTATCAGTTCCCAAGTGACATGAGTACAGCTTAGTCCGCTGACTTGACACTGTCACTACGCCTCGAGTGTGTTCCCACTGTACTTTGATTACTACCCTACCACGGCTCAAAGGAGTCGTGCAAACAGGTAGTAGTTGGGTACAGTCCCGAAGCACTTGGAGGCAGTGACGGTTAGACAGGATTCGTCTCTCCCGGTATTGGGGGTTGACATCGCGCTGTGTCTATGAGAGCCATTACACGAGTAGTCCCTGGCCAGGGCAATCGAGATATTCTGGTAGGCTTCCAGTGTTATCTCAGGGTGTTTTGGGCTTCACCCCGACACGACTTGTACCGCTATTAGGGGACTGACGTTTACCGCCCCTAGGCCCGCCATGCGATGTATCAGACGAACAGACCGGACTGTACGGAGACTGTCACATTCAGGCTCAGTAGGAGTTCAGATGGGTTTCACCTCGTCAGTCTTCTTGTCGGCATCTACCTAGGGACCGTTACGCACAGCTAGTGCCGCTTGTGGTCTGTGGTTAAACCTACTGCCAGCGTAGTGTCGAGTCTTTAGAGTCCCGCACAGAAAGCTATTCGCCTTCAGGCAAAAGAGTAGAGGTCGCATGGTTTTGCGACAGGTCGCATGGTTTTGCGACAGGGTTCGGTCACATCCGTCCACTTGTGCACGTACAGTGTCCGGACAGTTAACACTAGCGGGCTTTGGTTTAAGCCAGATCCTAGTGTACGTTTTGGGATTGGTTTTATCCAGTATGTGTTCGTGTTCCTCGGAACGCGGATGCTGGTGCGTCTGCACGGTTGAGGGAGAGACAGAGGCAGAGGATTCTCATTAGGGTTGTTGACTGTTGACTGTTGATTATTGACTTTTTGCTCAACCCTAATGAGAATATGATATGTAATTAAAAATAATATTAATTAAGTATTATGGTGACATGGTTGTTGAGGGGTTGACTTTGTTGACTTGTTGACTTTGTTGACTGGTTGACTAGGTTGGACTAGTTGACCATCATGATGACAATGGCTATCATTTCATGGCAAAGACTTTTTACTTGCTTGTTTCTCTTGTGAAAAATGAGTGCATGAAATGATATGGCTATTGTAGCTTAAACCATCACATAATACTTAATTGCTATGATTTGTGATGATGGCTTTGGATTATGAGAGCCAAGAGAGAAAAGTCTTTCTCATTCTATCATTCTCATTCTCTCTCTTGTGTTCTTGAGCTCTCATCTCCTTCCTCTTGCTCTCCCTCTCTTTAGTCTATGGTTCACTTTTCTCATGAGTTGAGAACCAAGAACCATAGAGAAAATCCCAACACACTCTTCTCTACTCACTCTAGTTCACAAGGTTTAGCAAACCAAGTGAACTAGTTTCTTCAAAGATCGAAGAAGAAGCCAAAGGTAGAAGCTTTCAGGTGGATCGATCTTCGGCGCAAGGAGACGACGGGGTGAAGCCGATCCGGACAACCATCGAGGCTTGAAGACGAAGGAGTTCAAGAAAGAAAGGTATAACCCCCTAACTGAGTAGTTAACAACTCCTTGTTAGGTTGTTAGTTAGATGTTTAACAAAGATCCGGTTTTGAGTCCATGTTACCACCTCTTGAAAATTGTTTTTCGTCAAATTCCGCATGCCCGAAAGTACCGGAAGAGGTAGCAGGGACTTACAGTGGTATCAGAGCCTAGTTAAACTCTATCTAACATGGTAGCAAAGTAACTAGATGATCGATCAAAGAAAAAGTCACGAAACGAACCCGATATGTCAAGTTTCTGCCGATTTTTTTTCTGTTCAAAAATTGATAAATTTCATCTTAAAAATCGGCTCAGGCTTTTTATTGAATAACCACAAAATTTGGTCCCACGAACAGTTCAAAGCACCGCGGAAACGCGGCGGGAGCACGCTCCCGCCGCGGTTCCGCGGCCGAGTTGACTCGGCCGAGGTCCAAATTTAGTGCAGTGTATTTCTGGGGTTGTTTTGGGATTTTTGGAATATGTCTTTTCAGCCCAGATTTTCCAGAACGAAAATTTTTTGTTTGGGGCCTAAAAATCCGTATTTTTGATCGAACTTCTAAAGACTTAAGCTGACGGGTTTTTCTGTGATGTGATATTTGTATTGAACGTTTGCTAATCGCTATATGTCGATTAGTGGGGGTTATACAAATCTGTGATCTGTAATGTTATTGGTTTGTGTATATGAATTCATTGGATTGTCGCGGGTGAATAGCCGGGGGTTGTGAGACGAGAGTTTTCTTTTCTTTCAATTCATGTAAATTTGTAAATTGATGTAATAATTATTTGTATGGCCGCACAACCGGGTCGGGGTTGTAGCCGTCATTGTATAATTTCTTTTTACTGTTTTTGCTCCGGATAGACCCATGGAGGGGGTGCACAAACTACCGGGTATGCCGAAGTGCCGAGTGGCCTACTTACGGAGTTGAGGGAGGTTGCTTCGCTTCGGGTACTTGGCGGGTAGTTTGCCGCACCCGTAGGGGTCTTGGGTGGGGTTTTGGCTATTCACCGCGACCGTGTAATCTGCTTTTCGTTACAGGCTCGTACGAATTACAGGTTCCTAGTATATCCAATGTGTTCATCTGTGATCTGAAATGGCTATCATTGCAATGTATATCTATATATGATATTATTTAGGCGTTGCTTATGTTTTACAGCCGCGCTAGCCCAGCCCCCGCTCTGTCGTTAGTTAAGTAACCTAACGGGTAATGACGGGGCCCCGTGGCGAATGCGAATGGCATAAGCGTACGTCATATTTTGGTTGTTTTCTGCAATGGTAGGATTAAATGATGGGACGCATTAAAAGAACTAATGCAAGAATATCACGCATTCAAAGAACTAATGCAAGAAAACAAACCAAGTAAAATTCGTTGGAACACTTTCGAAAAACCACTCGGTTCTTTTCAAAACTAACTTTTAAATGCGGAGCTTGAGCCACTCCTTTTAAAAGCTATCTCGTTCCATCGATTATATCATGTTCACTACGTTCACGGTTTTGCCAAAACCATCCGTAGCCCTCCATCATTTCAGTTAAATATTCGGTAGTATTCAAGCTATGTATTTTGACCTCACGCCAAGGCATAGTGATTGGTAGCTACCGGATATTTATCTATTGCATAGATAGAATGCGTTGGTTTGAGACAGTCGTACTGCCATTTTGGCCTACGTCAAGGGTATGTACGGGTGGGTACAAATTAACCTGGATAATGATGGGAAGAACTTGACATGTGACTATGACATTTTGACCTCACGCCAAGGTCATAAGAGCATGGGGTAAAAATTCACATCGGGAGTTTCAAAAGAACTGAAACTTGCTAGTGTTGCATACCATTTAGAGTGTGATGATTCTGGTAGGATTCCTTCAGTTTCGTCACGCGATGATATTTGGATCCCGATCCTACTGTGAGTATATGCTACTCCTCGGGAAATTTCTCACTTAACGATCAATGCTATAAACCTAGTAGGTGTCTAGAAAGGTATTAGCGGGGCTACGCCCCCAGGGAAAAGTGGTTCTTAAATTAAGGAACTTCACGAAAGCGTTGGAAAACCTCCCTCGAAGTACCAACACCAGCCTGGCCGAACGGTTAAGCAAGTATTGTACGGTGAGATTGATCCTGACTAATTCTTCCTTTTTGGTTTGAGGAGGGATTCGAGAAACAGTGGGAGCCATTCTGTTTAGACAAACTAAAAACCATTCTAAACTTCCAAGAGCAACATGCTGAGTGTTTCTTCTTCTCTCTCCAAACTGCAGCGACCAATCGACATGACTGGACTTAAGTTACTTCTAGATAAAAACATACTGACAGGGCCAAACTACAAAGATTGGCTCAGGAATGTCAAAATGGCAATCACTTACGACAAGCTGGGGTATCTTCTTACCACCAAAGCTCCCCCTGTCCCAGGTCCCACCTCCAGCGTCGCGGATAAGGAAATCCGTAAGACTTGGGAGATTGATAGCGCGAAGGCCAAGTGCCTCATACTTGCCTCTATGGACAACGGACATCAGAGGAGGCACGAGAATATGGACCTCGAATCCATATTTCTCCATACAAAAGAACTGTATGGAGAGCAATCTCGTATCGCAAGATACGAAGTGTCGAAAAAGTTATTTTCGGCAAGGTTGGCCATCGGATCATCGGTAGCGGAACACGTGCTTAAGATGATTGGCTTCATCGAGGAACTCGCGGAACTTGGGACCACGTTAGAGAACGAGCTTTATACGGACTTGATTCTCCAGTCCCTTCCTTCCACTTACGCCCAGTTTATCCTGAACTTCAACTTACAAGAAAAAGAAGTTGAACTTTCAGAGCTCCTCAACACGCTGATGAGTGCAGAGGGCACCCTACAGAATGGTAGGGAAACATCAACCTTGTTTGTAGGAGGATCTTCCTCTTCTAGGTCTAAGGCAAAAGCCAAGGGAAAGAAGAAGAAAGTCTCCGCCCAACCAAGGGGCGGTGTTAGTAAAGTGGATACGAAGGGAAAAGCAAAAGCAACAAAGAAAGCGGGGCAGCTTGTGGATAAAGAAGAATGCTTCTATTGTCATAAGAAGGTACACTGGAAGAATGATTGCAGGGCTTGGAAAGCCAGGACACAGGAATTGAAGCAGGTTGCGGCTTCAGCTTCAGGTGTGTATGTTATTGAAAACTGTCTTTCAATAAACTCTACTTCCTGGGTATTGGATACCGGATCAGGATCTCATATCTGTAATTCTTTGCAGGCATTGAGAAACCGTAGGGTTTTGAAGGCAGGTGACATGACCCTCAAAGTTGCAAACGGAGCTAGCATGGATGCTAAGGCCGTGGGGGCCTATCACCTGGGAATGTCAGATGGACATGTTTTGGTTTATCGTAATTGCTTTTTTGTACCCAACGCAACTTGTAATATCATTTCTGTATCTTTGGTTTCTAAAGAAGGTTATGAATTTGTGTTTGTAAGCAATGTTGTAAACATTCACCTTAATCAAGTTCTGATTGGGTCAGGTACATTGAGCAATGGTATATACGTATTAAACCAACCACAGATTTTCAATGTCCAGAATACACACAAAAGAAAGTCTCCGGAAATAAATCAGACTTTCTTATGGCATTGTAGACTAGGTCACATCAATGAGAGAAGGTTGACGAAGTTACATACAGAAGGATATTTGAATCCGTTCGAATATCAATCGTATGCGACTTGTCAATCCTGTCTCAAAGGAAAGATGACAAAGACTCCGTTCACTGCACACGGAGTAAGAGCGAGCGAGCTCTTGGGACTCGTACACAGCGACGTGTGCGGTCCAATGTCTACACATGCGCGAAGCGATTATTCTTACTTCATTACTTTTACGGATGACTTTTCAAGGTATGGTTATGTCTTCTTAATGAAACATAAGTCCGAAGCCTTTGGAAAATTCCAGGAATATAAGAATGAAGTAGAAAAACAAACAGACAAAAGTATCAAGATTCTAAGATCGGATCGAGGTGGAGAATACTTAAGTGCCGAGTTCCTGGATTATTTAAAAGAGAACGGAATTCTCTCTCAGCTTACTCCTCCATACACTCCGCAACATAACGGTGTATCGGAGAGATGGAACCGAACCCTATTGGATATGGTACGGTCCATGATGAGTAACGCTAAGTTACCACGATCATTCTGGGGGTATGCGCTAGAATCAGCTGCATACCTTTTGAACCGAGTTCCGACTAAGACTGTGCCTACCATACCATATGAAATATGGAGTGGGAAGAAACCCTATCTTCAATATCTGATGATCTGGGGATGTCCGGCTTTTGTTAAAAAGCAGCATGCGGAAAAACTCGAGGCACGCTCAGTACTGTGCAAGTTTGTGGGATACCCAAAGAACTCCAGAGGGTATCTCTTCTATTACGCAGAGGAACAAAAGATCATTGTTTCTCGTAATGCCCATTTTCTGGAACACAAGTTCTTAGAAAAGGAAACAAGTGGGAGCGAAATAGAACTGGAAGAGATTCCAGAACCACAGACTATTACTGAAAGCTTAGTAGAACCAGAGGGTTCAAAAGAACAGGACATTCTTACGACGCTCCGCAGGAGGAGTAGGCAGTCTCATCCGCCCGAGAGATACTACGGTTTTCTCATAGACGGGGATAGAGAGGATTGCATCATAGATTATGATGAGCCTACTAGCTTCCAGCAGGCCGTTCAAAGCGTTGACTCGGTAAAATGGCTGGATGCAATGCGTGTAAGTGCACGGCGGCGCCCCGGCCGTCAATCCGACGGCCAAACGCGGAAACGGTGATAAACTTAAATTTTGCGGACTTAGCAAACCGGCACCACCGCGCACTAAACACCCGGATCGTAACCATTAACAAGTCTAAGCTAACTAGAAGAAGGGAAAGAGATATATACCGACAGATCCGAGTCCTCCGGTCTTCTCGTCGTCGTCCCGACCTCCTGCGGAATGTCCCGTCTCCTCCTCGTCGCCGAAAGGGCACCACATCGCCTGCATCTTTTATGGGCTCCCACCTCAATACCGAGGCAACTCGGGCGCGAAGTTGGCTGGCAGACGCGTCCAAGATTTGCTGCAGAATAGTGTAGAATAGCTGTCTCTTTGGGGTTTAGGAGGTTGCCAATTTGGAGGGATATGTACACTAGAATTTCATGGATGCTTGCAAAAACAAAAAATGAGCATTCCCTTATATGAAAGAGCTCGGCCAAAACATCAAAGGGCTTGCTGGAAAAAATCAAGAATGAAGCACCTCCCTCTCTGTTGTGAATTAAAGTGAGAAAGAATTAATACCAAAGGAATTAATCAATTCCTTCACAGCACACACACACACAAAGAGGGGGCCCACTAAAATTGCATGAAATGAATTAATCCACTCAAATTAAAACCTCACTCCAAGCCAAACACTGGCCGGCCCCACTCAAAAATTGTGGGTGAAAAAAAGATCAATTCTTTTTCAAGCAAGAGGTGAAAAAAGGAAATGATAAACAACAAAGCCATACTCCACCAACCTCATCATCACAACAAAGGTCAAGCCATCATGACACCATCATGAAGCAAAAAGTCAAGCAAGGTCAAGGTATGGAGCTCTCATCATGATGCAACAAAAAGAAAAAGCCCCCTCCACAAATACTTATTTGCAACAATGCAAATAAGCCCTCCTCCACCAAACTTCGGCCAATGAACGGAACAATGGAAATCGGCCGAAACGGAAAGCAAACTGGCAACTCCATAAAACTGGTCCCGTAATAAATTACAGGAAAAACCCCGATACTGTGCATACACACCCGCATCTGTATTTCGACCGAAATACAAAATGCAAAGAGACAAAACTACAGAATCAAATACTAAGATCCGGCTTAAGCCAAAGCCGGCTAGTAAAAACCGTCCGATCATGATCCGTGCAATACCGCACGTATCCGATCGAACCCTGCCATATCTCCATACGGCATCTACAGCGTTTCGCCCGAAAGCTTGAGTAACTGAAAGTGTGGTGGACTCTAAAAACTCGTCAATACTATGGCTGTGGATTTAACCACTAGCACGTCAGAGGTATAAGCCAATACGTGACGGGCCACCAGCTATTGACTAAAAGGGACGTCGATGAGCGAACTCATCCTGACGCCCTACTGAGCCTGTCAGTGACAATATCCGTGCAGTCCGGTCCGTTCGTCTATGAGCATCGCATGGCGGGCCTAGGGGGTTGGTAAAAGTCAGACCCCCAAAAGCGGTACAAGTCGTGTCGGAGTGTAGCCCAGAACACCCTGAGATACTACTGGAATACCTACCAGTAAATCTCCTTGCCTTGGACAAGGACTTCGTGTAATGGCTCTCCTAGACACAGCACGACCTCACCCCCAATACCGGGAGAGACGAACCCCTGAAGATACGCTCACTGCCTCCATGTGGCTCGGGACTGTACCCACCTAAAACCTGTTTGCACGACTCCTTTGAGCCGTGGTAGGGTAGTAATCAAAGTACAGTGGGAACTCACACGAGACAAATGACGATCCCCAGGTTGATGAACTAACCTGCACACATGTCACTAGGGAACTGCCATCTGACGTCTGGTATATGACCAACTAGCATGTTCCCGGCGAGTCCTGTCCGGTGTACTCATAACCCAATGAGCACCTGTATACATCTTAGGTGATCCAACTGACACCAGTGGCTTGTGAGACCGGCCACCGCCCCTCGTCGGGGTCTCGACTGTATACACTAGTCTACTATGGAGTATCGATGCCCTGTCTCGAAACTCACACGACTAGGGACCATTTAACGATATGCTTATAGACCCCAGCTCCCACTTATATGATCGCCCTCATACTGCTGGCGGTCAAGCAAGAATCCTAGGGGCTCTATCAACGTGTAATAGCGACTTGTCAGGTCACTTAAAGCAGTACACGATGATAAAGGTAAACCAGATAGCATACTATCATCTCGAGTAAGACTGTCCTACCGGGATAGGTCCTCCATCAATCATTGCAATCACGTACCTGTGACCTAATAATTGACTCTGAGGGCACTATCTCCAACAATCTCCCACTTGCACTCAAGGCTAATTATTGCGATGTCGCATACTCACAGCCCGTGTGATACCGAACACCCAACTCCTCTACTAGTCAGTCTCACAAAGCTCGTTTGCAAAACTATTGCGTTCGAGGAAATAGCCTTAGTGAGTGGATCCGCTTTGATGTCTCTTTCTATGTCTCTCTATATCTCAAGTTCGCGGAGAAAGCCATCTCCCGAAATGAGCAATACCTGTCTTAGAGTGTGTCTGGATGTCTGATGGGACATAGCTCATAAATGAACTCCAAATCCAAACTTCTTAGACTGTATCGTCAACTGAACTTAATCAGTATCCTGCGCCACGCCACCCTCAGTATTGCCTTGGACCACCTGTCCAAAATACTGCCCCTCATCAGAAGGAAAAACTATAACTCTGACAACCTCCTTGTCGTCCATGTCACCTTGGAAGCCTGGAATGATAACTGTCTCCTGGATAAGGCTGTCGTTATCATATCCCTAGAACATTCACTTATGTTCTAAAACTGCTTCCGACCGTTTCTCCAGGATTGGATTAAAGTCAACTTATTGCATCTAGTGCAAGAACAACATCTGGTGTGGTACTTGACATCTCATGATTGACTCAATTGCCTGAGCAAGTGATCTGCCAATCATGCACATCCCTCTCCCCTTTAGTCTGTAAGACGCCTTTAGAGAGGGTGACTCCATTACCTGCAGGTACACTACCGTGCCAGGAGTCGTCCATTCTAAATACTCTTAGAATGCTGTCTAAGTACCCTGATTGGGAAACCACCCAAATCTAGATCTAAAACCATAGATCTAGTGACCAGTATGTCTGATATAATATCCAAGTCCTATGTGGAGAAAACACTGTGTGACGACCAAAGTATAACCGATCGTAGTATAGGAGTTTCTTTTCCTATTCTGTGTATGTCATCCAAATACCATGACATCACACCTTACTACCATCTCAACAGATCCATCCACTATTCTGATGAAGTCAAACCCATGACTGTCACATCAGAAATAGATGATCTATCTCCGCTACATCTGCTTTAGTCTATAAATAGACATAAGCTACTTGTCCACCAATGCTTCCGCTGCTCCAACTGACTACGACAACCCTCTGGCAGAGTCATATACACGTACACTTCTAAAACTAGTTTAGAATGACGCTATACTCATCCTCCCGCCGGGTCTCGCAGCCTGGAACAACAGCAATGGTAAATGTGGGTAAACAAGAACTTCCCTGTCACCGTCCTTGAGGCTACCGTAGTACCTCTCGGGTGCCTGAAGTTACCCACCGTATCTGCGGAGTGGCCAATGGAATGTCAATCCAGATTGAATCTTTAGGTTCCTTATCAAATCTTCAGTAATCGTTTGTGGTTCTGGAATCACTTCCAGTTCTACCATACTCCCACTACTGTTTTCTGAAAAAATCCATTTTTAATAAAACTGTGGCGAGTCTAGAACAATATTGCTATTGTTCATCCAGATGGTAGAAAGTCAACCCTCGTCATAGCCTGGGTCAACCCACAAATAGCTATTACAGAAACATGCCTTGAGTTGTCCAGTGTCTGGTTTTAATCATAAGCCGGACAACTCCCCGTACCTTAACAATGTTAAGATATGAACTGTACTATATCTAATATAGAAACAGAGGCACTGATTTAATTGAACCAGCTTCAAATCATGCAGCTGTCTCCAGTGCATGTCAACTAAATGGAAGGAGGCGGATCAGCGTTACTCATCTTAGGAACACTTCCAATTATGAGTAACCTGAAAGAGAAGCAAGATCTCTAAATCATTACTATCAACTGAATACCATACACAAGTATCTACATCTTCTATCACTTTGAAGAATCCCGATACTTGCAATATCCGGTTCTCTACTTTATTCAAATACCTACAACTTCTCAAAATTCAGACCCTGTGTTTCGAAGAAACACCTGTCTAAAAACTAGAGAAGTCATAAGTAAACCGAATATAGTACGAGGACCAACCCCTCTGTCCTGATGGACCCTGGACAACATACAATACTCTGTATAAGTCCCTTGAGTCTGATAACTCATTCACTGTGTGTCGTAGGTTGAAAACTGTACCTTTGGTTATGAAGAATTACACCGCTGTTCAATACTCCTTACCTAACCATCCACTGATATAGGTAAATGTCATAGACATAATTTCAAAAGGGTATATCTCACTCTATGAAAATAGACGTACAGATATATCGATTTGAAATTGGTGCATAACAACGGATATTCAAAACCAAATATTTGCCGACCGGCAAACAGCCCAGGTGATTTCCTCAAATATCACTGATTACAACGAATCCCGATATAATGAGGATGATCACCCAATTCCCAATAACCTACTCCCACTCATCATCTGTAAAACCATACAGATGTGAGAATCATACTTGGTAAATACATACCCTGGAGTAAGTATCTAATCGGTAAATCAGTTTTCTTTTAACATTACACAGTGAAACTGAAACATCGAAATGTTTCGATAGGGTATCCTGGTATTCCTAGTAATGCCTCTTCCAGTATCCAGATTCACAACTGTAACCGTGTAATTCTTTACCACCTCTCCAAATCCCTTCATTTGTCTTTAGCCTTTACCTTCTGCACACCCCTTTAGGCCAAATGGTTTTCTTCCTTCCCTACCGTTCGGCACCAGCCTATGGTTTGGAAGAAGACTATCCAATAAGCATAATGGGTGTACTATCCCAATCCTAGGAACACTCGCAATGCGAGAGAAGGTGAAGATAAAAGACACTTGAATAAATCTTATTCCTATTTCTCCTGAACCAGAATCCATCCCCGAACTGGAACAAGTTCCTTTCGAGTTCGTATATAACCATACGATGGAGTATCCAATAAACTGTGGATCTTCGTAGTGATACGGAGTGTCCTGGAGAAATGCAAAGGTGATTTTAGGATTGGCGAAGGAATACTTGGTTTGGTCGTGAATATCTGTTGCAATTTACTTTGCCCTCTTACTAATCCCTTGCTTTGTCTTAACTTAATACCTTCTGCACACCATCGTTATGCTAATTGGTTTTCTTCATTCCCTACCGGTCGGCACCAGCCTAAGGTTTGGAAGAAGACAATCCAATTTGCGTAATAGGTGTACTATCTCCTAAACCAAGGAGTACTCGCAATGAGAGAAGGTAAAAGGAAAAGACAACTGAATAGTCCTATCCGTTTTCTCCAGAACCTGAAACCATCCTCGAATAAATTCTTTCGAGTTCGTATCTAACCATACGATGGTTTTGTCCAATGGAAGTGGACGTTCGCAGCAATACGGGGTGTCCTGGAGAAAAGGATAAAAGTAGGAGTGGCAATGAGGTTTGCAACTCTGACAATCCAAAAGCCAGTGTTAAGAAGGTTCGGTCAACTTGGTCACTGAGTCATTGTCTTAGGGTCGGGTCAATGGTCGCTGCCAAAGAGAGAGAGAAAAGAAACACTCAGCGTGCACTCTAACCTAGATCAGAATGGTTACCAATTTATCTAATCTGGAATCCTCCCACTGTACCTCAAATTCTCCTCCAAACCTGAAAGAAGAATTAGTTGGGGTTACCCGAGGAGTAAACTAACTCATCAGTGGGAATCGGGATCCAACTATCATCGCATGATAACGTGACGGAATCCTCTCACGGTATCACACTCCAGAAGGTATGCGCATATCTGGCAAGTTTCAGTTCCTTTGAAATTCCCGATGTGATTTCTGCCCCATGCTCTTATGACCTTGACTTTGGCCAACATATCATAAGTTACATGTCAAGTTCTACCCGTCATTCTCTAGGTTAATTTGAATCCACCCGTACATACCCTTGTCTTTGGCCAAAATGGCAGTACGACTGTCCCAAACCAACGCATCTATCTATGCTGCATATGAATACCCCAATAGCTACCAATCACTGTGCCTTGACTTTGGCCAACATACACAGCTTGAATACTATTGACCACCCATATGAAACGACGGAGGGCTACGAATGGTTTCTGGCGAAAACCTTTAACGTAAAGAACTTGATATCGTCGAAGGAACGGATAGCTTTTTAAAAAATATAGTGACGAAAACCGTTGCTAAAGAGGTCACTCCCGGTGAAGGGATCTCGGCTCTTTCCCCGTAGAATGGGGTGCAGGATATTCCAAATGAATACCGCGATGCAGAGCAAAAGTAATCGGCTATAGTGAAGTTAATGCCCCGACGCAAACTTTTGTCCAAGGGGTCACTCCCGGTGAAGGGATCTCGGCCCTTGCCTCGTCGACTGAGGAGCAGGATATTCCAACTGAATATCACGATGCAAAACAAAAGTGAACGTCCTTGCAATAACTGCTTTTTGAAAAATGTTCCAACAACATCAGATTAGGTTTGTTTTAACTTGCATTGATCCGAATCAATGCAGTCCCATCAATTGATCACACCAAAAAGAACGAAAATATACTGATGTACGTATATGACATCCGCATTCGCCACTGGGTCCCGTCATTACCCGTTAGGTTAGCTAACCAACGACAGAGCGGGGACTGGACTAGCGCGGATGAAAAACATATACAACATCTACTAATATATATACCAATATATTATATTTCGCTCAAGGCGTGAAAGAAATGCAACATCACAGAAAATGTACAGCATCACATAAACAATACAGATATCTGGGATCCCCGGGTTTCACAGAGCCACTACTGAAACCGGACGTTCCCCTGGTCGTGTGGATAGCCTGTGCAATGAAATCTTAGACCCCTACGGGCGCGGCAACTCACCCGCCAAAACCTGAAGCGAGGCAGCCCCCTTCAGTACCGTGAATGGACCACCCAGCACTTCACGGAATCCGGTAACTTAGGCACCCCTCCTGGGTCAACCTGTACCCCCCACGAGTGCGGCGAGTAGCCCGCCAATTCTAGAGTGAAGCCCCCTCTGTCTTAATGCCATGAGATGCGGGCTTGTTGCCTTCTAGAACCCGGCTATCCGTACACCCCTCCTGGGGTAATCCTAGTACAGAAAGTAAAATATACATACACCGGGTACAATGACCGCAACCTGGCCGTGGCCCAAAATAATAATACAATCAGGCAGTGACGGCAGTCCACATGTCGGACGCTCACCCCGCAATATCAAATGTACATAATACAACCACAACTGTACTAGCATTGCATCCAGGCTATCCCCACGACCGATCCGCAACATCACAGCAAAAACAGAACATCAACGTGAAAGTCACGTTCGCAAATCCGTCTAACCGGGCTATAGCAGTTAGACCGGATTTACCGATCGAGTGACATTCACGGTCGCAGATATAATGTAAATACTGTGAAAAATGTGTTTAAAATTTTCCGATCGATCAAATTATAACAAGTGGGCCCCCAAACAATACTGTAGCAGATCAAGAAATCCTGGGCCCAAAATTAATATTCCAAAACCCATATTATAAGCCCAGAAAGCAACTGAAGAAGTTCGATACAGAAAGGCCACCATTGCGCGGCGGAACCGCGGCCCAAAGGGGGTAGTTGCCGCGGTTCCGCGTTCTGGTGACTGAATTACGGCGTCGAATTTCTACAGTGAGCTTGTTACCTCTAGTACATCAATGTTTTACAACCTGAAAAAATTTTCGAGACCAAAAATTTTCAACAGAAACTGATGCGAAGGTAAAATGCAGTTTTGGAACTTTTTGATCGATCGGAAATGCAGACACATTCAACCAAGCTAGAGTAAGTTAATGGCGAGGCTCTGATACCACTGTAAGTGCACGGCGGCGCCCCGGCCGTCAATCCGACGGCCAAACGCGGAAACGGTGATAAACTTAAATTTTGCGGACTTAGCAAACCGGCACCACCGCGCACTAAACACCCGGATCGTAACCATTAACAAGTCTAAGCTAACTAGAAGAAGGGAAGGAGATATATACCGACAGATCCGAGTCCTCCGGTCTTCTCGTCGTCGTCCCGACCTCCTGCGGAATGTCCCGTCTCCTCCTCGTCGCCGGAAGGGCACCACATCGCCTGCATCTTTTACGGGCTCCCACCTCAATACCGAGGCAACTCGGGCGCGAAGTTGGCTGGCCGACGCGTCCAAGATTTGCTGCAGAATAGTGTAGAATAGCTGTCTCTTTGGGGTTTAGGAGGTTGCCAATTTGGAGGGATATGTACACTAGAATTTCATGGATGCTTGCAAAAACAAAAAATGAGCATTCCCTCAAATGAAAGAGCTCGGCCAAAACTTCAAAGGGCTTGATGGAAAAAATCAAGAATGAAGCACCTCCCTCTCTGTTGTGAATTAAAGTGAGAAAGAATTAATACCAAAGGAATTAATCAATTCCTTCACAGCACACACACACACACAAAGAGGGGGCCCACTAAAATTGCATGAAATGAATTAATCCACTCAAATTAAAACCTCACTCCAAGCCAAACAGTGGCCGGCCCCACTCAAAAATTGTGGGTGAAAAAAAGATCAATTCTTTTTCAAGCAAGAGGTGAAAAAAGGAAATGATAAACAACAAAGCCATACTCCACCAACCTCATCATCACAACAAAGGTCAAGCCATCATGACACCATCATGAAGCAAAAAGTCAAGCAAGGTCAAGGTATGGAGCTCTCATCATGATGCAACAAAAAGCAAAAGCCCCCTCCACAAATACTTATTTGCAACAATGCAAATAAGCCCTCCTCCACCAAACTTCGGCCAATGAACGGAACAATGGAAATCGGCCGAAACGGAAAGCAAACTGGCAACTCCATAAAACTGGTCCCGTAATAAATTACAGGAAAAACCCCGATACTGTGCATACACACCCGCATCTGTATTTCGACCGAAATACAAAATGCAAAGAGACAAAACTACACAATCAAATACTAAGATCCGGCTTAAGCCAAAGCCGGCTAGTAAAAACCGTCCGATCATGATCCGTGCAATACCGCACGTATCCGATCGAACCCTGCCATATCTCCATACGGCATCTACAGCGTTTCGCCCGAAAGCTTGAGTAACTGAAAGTGTGGTGGACTCTAAAAACTCGTCAATACTATGGCTGTGGATTTAACCACTAGCACGTCAGAGGTATAAGCCAATACGTGACGGGCCACCAGCTATTGACTAAAAGGGACGTCGATGAGCGAACTCATCCTGACGCCCTACTGAGCCGGTTAGTGACAAAATCCGTGCAGTCCGGTCCGTTCGTCTATGAGCATCGCATGGCGGGCCTAGGGGGTTGGTAAAAGTCAGACCCCCAAAAGCGGTACAAGTCGTGTCGGAGTATAGCCCAGAACACCCTGAGATACTACTGGAATACCTACCAGTAAATCTCCTTGCCTTGGCCAAGGACTTCGTGTAATGGCTCTCCTAGACACAGCACGACCTCACCCCCAATACCGGGAGAGACGAACCCCTGAAGATACGCTCACTGCCTCCATGTGGCTCGGGACTGTACCCAACTAAAACCTGTTTGCACGACTCCTTTGAGCCGTGGTAGGGTAGTAATCAAAGTACAGTGGGAACTCACACGAGACAAATAACGATCCCCAGGTCGATGAACTAACCTGCACACATGTCACCAGGGAACTGCCATCTGACGTCTGGTATATGACCAACTAGCATGTTCCCGGCGAGTCCTGTCCGGTGTACTCATAACCCAATGTGCACCTGTATACATCTTAGGTGATCCAACTGACACCAGTGGCTTGTGAGACCGGCCACCGCCCCTCGTCGGGGTCTCGACTGTATACACTAGTCTACTATGGAGTATCGATGCCCTGTCTCGAAACTCACACGACTAGGGACCATTTAAGGATATGCTTATAGACCCCAGCTCCCACTTATATGATCGCCCTCATACTGCTGGTGGTCAAGCAAGAATCCTAGGAGCTCTATCAACGTGTAATAGCGACTTGTCAGGTCACTTAAAGCAGTACACGATGATAAAGGTAAACAAGATAGCATACTATCATCTCGAGTAAGACTGTCCTACCGGGATAGGTCCTCCATCAATCATTGCAATCACGTACCTGTGACCTAATAATTGACTCTGAGGGCACTATCTCCAACAATGCGGACCGAAATGGAGTCCATGTACACCAACAAAGTATGGACGTTGGACATTGCTCCAGACGGGGTAAAACCCGTAGGATGCAAGTGGATCTTCAAAAGGAAGATTGGTGTAGATGGACAGATTGAGACCTATAAAGCTAGACTGGTAGCAAAGGGTTTTCATCAAAGGCCTGGTTTGGACTATGACGAGACCTTTTCTCCAGTAGCTAAGCTGAAATCCATTCGGATCCTTCTTGCCATTGCTGCCTTCCACGATTAAGAGATTTGGCAGATGTACGTAAAGACCGCTTTTCTAAATGGAAATTTAGAGGAGTGTGTCTATATGGACCAGCCAGAGGGTTTCATTCAGAGTGGGAGCAGCGGAAAGGTGTGCAAGTTGCTTAAGTCCATTTACGGACTAAAGCAGGCATCGCGGAGTTGGAACATCTGTTTTGATGAGACGGTCAAGGAATTTGGCTTTATCAAAAATCCAGATGAACCATGCATCTATAGTAGATTTGTAGCGAGAACTGTAGTATTCCTCATTTTATACGTGGATGACATTCTCTTTATAGGAAATGACATTCCTATGCTACAATCTGTCAAGGGGTTCTTGTCACACAGGTTCTCCATGAAAGACCTGGGTGATGCCTCATACATCCTGGGGATCCGGATCCATCGTGATAGATCCAAGAGGATATTAGGACTTTCACAGTCCAGGTACATCGACACCATACTGAAAAGATTCAGTATGGAAGATTCCAAGCGCGGTAACCTACCGGCTTGTCACGGGATCACCCTCTCTAAAAAGATGTCTCCCAAGACTGATTTGGAGAGGGATCGCATGTCTATTATACCCTACGCTTCTGCGGTAGGCCCTATAATGTATGCGATGTTGTGTACCAGACCGGATGTAGCTTATTCACTGAGTGTGGTAAGCCGGTATCAGTCAAACCCTGGGGAGAAACACTGGATAGCGGTAAAGAACTGTTGGAGATAGTGCCCTCATAGTCAATTATTGGATCGCAGGTACGTGATTGCAATGATTGCGGAGGACCTGTCCCGGTAGGACAGTCTTACTCGAGATGATAGTATGCTATCTGGTTTGCCTTTATCAGTCGTTTACATGTTCAGGTGACTGATTGCATGTTACACTTTGATAGAGCCCTTAGGATCTTGCTTTACTACCAACAGTATGATGGCGATCATATACGTGAGAGTTGGGTAGTTTATATGCATATCCTTAATTGTGGTCCCTAGTCGTGGGAGTTTCGAGACAGGGCATCGATACTCCGGAGTAGACTAGTGTGTACAGTCGAGACCCCGACGAGGGGCGGTGGCCGGTCTCACAAGCCACTGGTGTCAGTTGGATCACCTAAGATGTATACAGGTGCTCATTGGGTTATGAGTACACCGGACAGGACTCGTCGGGAATCTGCTAGTTAGTATTATATCTACCGTCAGATAGCAGTTCCCTGGTGACATGTGTACAGGTTAGTTCATCGACCTGAGGTCGTCATTTGTCTCGAGTGAGTTCCCACTGTGCTTTGATTTCTACCCTACCACGGCTCAAAGGAGTCGTGCAAACAGGTAGCTTTTGGGTACAGTCCCGAGCCATATGGAGGCACGTGAGCGGATCGGCAGGGGATTCATCTCTCCCGGTATTGGGGGCGAGGTCGTGCTGTGTCTAGGAGAGCCATTACACAAAGTCCATGGCCATGGCAGGAGATTTACCGGTAGGTACTCCAGTAGTATCTCAGGGTGTAATTGGGCTTCACTCCGACACGACTTATACTGCTATTGGGGGTCTGACGTTGCTAGCCCCCCAGACAGATATGCGATACTCATTGACGAACGGACCGGACTGTATATACATTGTCACTGTTAGGCTCAGTAGGGTTTTCGGAGGAGTTCGCTCATCGGTCTCCCTTGAGTTCGCTCCTCGGCCACCCTTGTGGTCAATCCATGGGCAGCCGTTACGCATAGCTAGTGCCGCTGACGGTTTGTGGTTAAACCCACTGCCAGGGTGCTGACGAGTCATTAGAGTCCCCCACAGGCAGTTTCCCAAGTTCGGGCGAAACGTTGTAGCGGCCGTATGGTTTTATGGCAGGGTTCGGAAAATGCACGTGCGTTTACGCACGTGTCGATTTTCGGACAGATGATACTGGTCGGCTTTGGTTTAAGCCGGATCCGAGTATTATATTGAGTAGGTATAATATCTTTGTCTCAGTTGCATTTGTATTCGGTCGTAATACAAATGCGGGTATATTTATACAGTTTCGGGGTTATCCTGAAAGTTGTTTCAGGATCACTTTTGGAAGTTGCCAGTTTCCAGTTTTCTATCAGCCGTATTTTAACATTCGGTTAAAGACGGATTTATCTTTTCTTCAGATATGAGTGAGTCATCATTCTAGAAGCTTCTAGAAGTGATGAAGTGGCTAATGAGTCATCTTGGCTTTAATGGTGCATTTATTAAGTGATGACTATGTTAATTTGAGTCATGCTTTGATTTTAACCATTTCTTGTTTAGCTAAAGATCTTTATGCTTGATATTTCTTCATGATATTTATCATATGGTCACCCCCCTCTCCTACGGTCACCTCCCTCTTCACTATAAGAGGCCGGCCCCTCTCTCTCTCTCATGGTTGTTGATTTCATCGGTTAGAAAAGATATGATAGTTTTGGGGTGTATGGAATTCACGGTTCATTTCATTCCATCACCCGATTTCCACAGCAACTTCATTAACCGATCGTCCACGGATTTGGACGAAGTGAGACAAAGTCATCTACTCATTCTCTACATCAATCTTGGTCGTCTCTTTTAGCAAACTTGACGATCGAGTTGCCTCGAGTTAGAGGCGGGAGCCCGTTTAAAGAACCGATCATGTGGTGCCACCTCGACGAGGATATCGGAGATCGACGAGATCGGAGCAGCCGCAACGGAGCGTGGGATGATGGTTGAAGAACGAAGGACTCGGATCGTTCGGTACAATCTTCCTACACTCTTTACAGTTTGTTAGTTTAGCAATAATGGCAGATCCGGGTTAAAGTATACGATAGCGCCAGTTTAAAAGTTTTGTTCCGCATTTGGCGTCTGTAGACTGCCGGGGCGCTAGCGTAGACTTACAGTGGTATCAGAGCCTAACCATTTTGCTATACTAACTTGTGCTAATGCGTTTAAAACATCGATCCGACCGGAAATCGAAAATTGCAAAGATCACAAAATTCAATCCCGACAGTTTCTGTTAATTTTAAACGGTCTCAAAATTTATTTCTGGATGTCTTAAAAATCTGTGCAGGGAATTCTAAGAACCACGACAAAATTTGGGGTCGTGATCCGTCCAAGTAGCCGCGGAAGGGCGGCCAAACCCATGGTTTGGCCTCTCAACCGCGGCCACGTGGGGAGCACGTGCTCCCAAATTTTGTCAGTTGGTTCTTTATGGGATTTTGGGGTTTTTGGTATATAAAGTTTTGGCCCAGATTTTGTTACTGTTCACCAGTAAGCAGTGGGGCCCACTTTTTGAAATTTGGTCTTTGGTCGATCGAAATTTAAACACGTTAGTTTACAGTGCTTACATTATATCTCCGACCGGGAATGTCATTTGATCGGTAAACCGCGTCTGATTGCTATAGTTCTTTTAGACGGGTTTGCGAACGTGACATTCGCGTTGATGTTCTGTGTTGTGCTGTGATGTTACGGATTTGTCGTGGTGGATAGCAGTGTGCAATGGTAGTACAGTTTGAGTTTATTTGTACATTTGATATTGCGGGGCGAGCGTCCAACTTGTGGACTGCCGTCACTGCCTGTTGTATAATATTCTTTTTAGGGCACGGCCAGGTTGCGGTCGATGTACCTATTGTACTATTTTTCATTACTGTACTAGGTTTTACCCCGCGACGGAGTGCACGGATAGCCGGGTTCGGGAAAGCAACGGGTCCGCATCTCATGGCTTTGAGAGGCAGAGGGGCCCCACTTCAGAATTGGCAGACTATTCGCCGCACTCGTAGGGGGTACAGGTTGACCCAAGGAGGGGTGCTCAATTTACCGGATTCCGTGAAGTGCCGGGTGTTCCATTCACTATGCTGTGGGGACTGCCTCGCTTCAGGTTTTGGCGGGTAACTTGCCGCGCCCGTAGGGGTCTAGGTTTCATTGCACAGGCTATCCACACGACAGGGGAACGTCGAGTTTCAGCAGCGGCTCTGTGAAACTCGGGGATCCCAGATATCTGTATCGTTCTGTGATGCTTATTACTTTTCTGTAATGTTGCATATTATCACGCCTGGAGCGATTATGTATATTGGTTTATATACTATTAGATGTTGTATATGTTTTACACCCGCGCTAGTCCAGTCCCCGCTCTGTCGTTAGTTAAGTAACCTAACGAGTGATGACGGGACCCAGTAATGAATGCGGATGGCATATACGTACATTTTATTTTCGTTCTTTTCTGGTGTGATTGATTGATGGGACTGCATTGATTCTGATCAATGCAAAGCAAAACAAACCTGTTTGAGTTGTTGGAACAATTTTAAAAGGTGTTATTGCAAAGTCGTTTCCTTTTGTTATGCATAGCGGTATTCAGTGGAATATCCTGCACCTCATTCGACGGGGCAAGGGCCGATATCCCTTCACCGGGACCGACCCCTTGGACAGAAGTTTGCGTCAGGGTAATAACTTCACTATAGTCGATTACAAGTTGCTTTGCATAGCGGTATTCAGTGGAATATCCTGCACCTCATTCCATGAGGAAAGAGCCGAGATCCCTTTACCGGGAGTGACCTCTTTGGCAAAAGGTTTTCGCCACTATATTTTAAAAAAGCTATCAGGTTCCTTCAGCGATATCAAGTTCACTACGCTAAAGGTTTTTCGCCAAAAACCAGCCGTAGCCCTCCGTCACTTCTTTTGGGTATTCAAGCTATGTATTTTGACCAACGCCAAGGCATAGTGTTTGGTAGCTGCTGGGTATTCAATTGTTGCATAGATAGATGAGTTAGTTTGGGACAGTCGTTCTGCCATTTTGGCCAACGTCAAGGGCATGTGCGGGTGGGTTCAAATTGACAAGATAGTGACGGGTAGAACTTGGCATGTGACTTATGACATTTTGACCAACGCCAAGGTTATAAGAGCATGGGGCAAAAATGATATCGGGAGTTTCTAAAGAAACTGAAACTTGCCAAGTATGCGCATACCTTCTGGTGTATGAGTAACGTGGATGCATTCCATCACGTTATCATGCGATGAGAGTTGGATCCCGATTCCCACTGATGAGTTGGTTTACTCTTCGGGTGATCCCGATTGATTCTTCTTTAGGTTTGGAGGAGAATTTGACAGGACAGTGGGAGGTTTCTGGATTAGATAAAGTGATGACCATTCTGATCTAGGATAGAGTGCACGCAGAGTGTTTCTTTTCTCTCTCTCTCTTTGGCAGCGACCTTTGACCGACCCTAGACTATGACTCAGTGACCAGGTTGACCGAACCTTCTTAAAATATTGGCTTTTGGATTGTCTGAGTTGCATAAGTCATTGCCACTCCTTCTTTTACCCTTTGAATTTCTCAGAACACCCGTATTACTACGGATATCCACTTCCATTGGATAGATCCATCGTATGGTTATATACGAACTCGAAGGGACTTCTTCGGGGATGGATCCAGGTTCAGGAGAAATAGAATTGGTTTATTCAGTTGTCTTTTATTATCACCTTCTCTCAGGTGCGAGAGCTCCTTGGTTTAGGAGAGTACACCTATTACGCCTATTGGATAGTCTTATTCCAAACCATAGGCTGGTGCCGAAAGGTAGGGAATGAAGAAAACCAATTAGCCTAAGTAGGGTGTGCAGAAGGTAATATGTAAAGACAAAATAAAGGGATTAGAAAGAGGGCAAAGTAAATTGCGACTGATATCATTCACGACCAAAACCGCGTACTTCATCGCCGCTCCTATTTCACCTTTAAAAGAATAAGGTATTATTCAGTTGTCTTTTATCGTCACCTTCTCTCGAGATGCGAGTACTCCTTGGTTTAGGAGGGTACACCTATTATGCTTACTGGATAGTCTTCTTCCAAACCATAGGCTGGTGCCGAACGGTAGGGAAGGAAGAAAACCATTTAGCCTAACGATGGTGTACAGAAGGTAACGACTAAAGACAAATAAAGGGATTTGGAGAGATGGCAATAAAATATACGGTTGAAGTCATGAATTGGATTATGGAAGAGGCATTGCTATGAATACCAGGATACCCCTACGAAACATTTTTCATGTTTCAGTGTATTGTTAAAGAAAACCTGTTTTCCCGATTAGACACTTACTCCAAGGGTATGTATTTACCACGTTTCATTCTCATATCTGTATGGTTTTACAGATGATGAGTGGGAGTAAGATATTGGGAATTAGGTGATCATCCTCATTATATCGGAATTCGTTGTAATTGGTGATATTTGAGGAAATCGCCAGGGTACAGTTTTCAACCTACGACGCACTGGTTTTGAGTTGTTTAACTCAGCGGACTTATACAGAGTATTGTATGTTGTCCAAGTGTCCATCAGGACAAAGGGGTAGGTCCTCGTACTATGTTCTATTTACTTATAACTTCTCTAGTATTTAGACGAGTGTTTCGTAGAAATACAAGGTCTAAGTTTTGAGAAGTTGTGGGTATAAGAATAAAGTAGAGAACCAGGTATCACAAGTATCGGGATTCTTCAAAGAGATCGAAGATGTAGATTCTTGTGATTGGTATTCAGATGATAGTGATGGTTTTGAGAAACGTGTTTCTCTTTCAGGTCACTCATAATTGGATGGATTCCTAAGTTGAGTAATGCGGATTAGCCTCTTTCCATTAAGATAATGTGCACTGGAGACAGCTGCATGATTTGAATATGGTTCCAATTAAATGAGTGCCAAAGTTTCTGTATTGGATATAGAATGGATCGTACCTTAAAAGAAATTAAGGTACGGGGAGTTGTCCAGCTTATGCTTAAAACCAGACACTGGATAACTCAGGGCACGTTTCTGTAATGGCTGTTTGTGGGTTGACCCTGGCAATGACGAGGGTTGATATTCTACCATTTAGAAGATCAATAGTGATATTGTTCTTGCCTCGCCACAGTTTCAGTAAAAATGGATCTTTTTCAGAAAACAGTAGTGGGAGTATGGTAGAACTGGAAGTGATTCCAGAACCGCGAACGATTACGGAAAATTTAATAGGACCTATAAATTCAATCAGGTTTGACATTCCAATAGCCACTCCGCAGGTATGGTAGGTAACCTCAGACACCCGAGAGGTACTTCGGTAGGCTCAAGGACGGTGACAGGGAGGTTCTTATCTACCCAAACTTGACACTACTGTTGTTCCAGGATATGAGACCCGGTAGGAGGGTTGTCGTAGTCAGTGGGAGCAACGGAAGCGTGGTGGGCAAGTAGCTTATGTCTATTTATAGACTAGAGCAGTTATAGCGGAGATAGATCATCTAATTTTGATGTGACAGTCATGGGTTTGACTTCAATCAGAATAGGGGATGGATCCGTTAAGAAGGTAGTAGGGTGTGATGTCATGGTATCTGAATGACATACTCAGAGTAGGAAGTAAAATTCCTATACTACGATCGGTTGTACTGTGGTCGTCACACAGTTGTTTCTCCAGACAGGATATGGATTTAATATTTGACATTTTGGTTTCTAGATCTATGGTTTTAGATCTGGATTTGGGTAGTTTCCCAATGTGGGTACTTTGACAAATATTCTAATGGTTTTTGGAATAGTTGACTCCTAGCATGGTGGTGTACCTGCAGGTGATGGAGTCACCCTCTCTAAAGGTGTCTTACAGACTAAAGGGGAGAGGGATGTGCATGATTGGCAGATCACTTGCTTAGGCAATTGAGTTAATCATGAGATGTCAAGTACCACACCAAATGTTGGTTTTGCACTAGATGCAATAAGTTTGTATTAATCCAATCCTGGAGAAACATAAGGAAGCAGTTTTAGAACATTGGTACATGTTCTACGGATTTGATAACTGCAGCCTCTTTCGGGAGACGGTTATCATTCCAGGCTTCAAAGGTGACATGGATGACAGAGTGATTGTCAGAGTTTTAGTTTTCCCTCTGACGAGGGACAGTATTATGGACAGGTGGTTCAAGAGGATACTGTGGGAAGCAAGGTGCCCGATACTGATTAGGTTCAGTGATCGATTCAGTCTAAGAAGTTTGGATATGGAGTTCATTTATGAACTAAGGTCCCATCAGATATCCAGACATGTTCTAAGACAGGTATTACTCAATTCGGGAGATGGCTTTCTCCGCGAACTTGAGATTAAGAGAGATATAGAAAGATACTTCTAGGCGGATCCACTCACTGAGGCTATTTCTCGAACACAATAGTTTTACAAACGGGCTTTGTGAAACTGATTAGTAGAGGAGTTGGATGTTCGGTTTCACACAGGCTGTGAGTAGTCGACATCGCAATATTAGCCTTGAGTGCAAGTGGGAGATTGTTGGAGATAGTGCCCTCATAGTCAATTATTGGATCGCAGGTACGTGATTGCAATGATTGCGGAGGACCTGTCCCGGTAGGACAGTCTTACTCGAGATGATAGTATGCTATCTGGTTTGCCTTTATCAGTCGTGTACATGTTCAGGTGACTGATTGCATGTTACACTTTGATAGAGCCCTTAGGATCTTGCTTTACTACCAACAGTATGATGGCGATCATATACGTGAGAGTTGGGTAGTTTATATGCATATCCTTAATTGTGGTCCCTAGTCGTGGGAGTTTCGAGATAGGGCATCGATACTCCGGAGTAGACTAGTGTAAGTCCATATTGCGACCCCCGGTTCTTACGGGGAGGCGGAAACGGTATAAAATCAAATTTTTAGTGCAAGAGGCAACATGGACTAAACTAGGTCGGGATCGTTGTCTAAACTAAAACTAGCAAACTAGCTAAAGATATTTAGCTACTCGGATAAAGATGATTATACCTAAACTTGAACTCCTTCTTCGTCAAACTTTGTTGTAGAGGTTGATGGTTCTCCTTTGTCGCCTTCTCCCGTCGAAGATGGATCCACCTCGAAGGCTCGACCTTTGGGCTCTTTCTCGTACTTGGAGTGAACTAGAATCGCCGGCTTGCTAGACCCTTGATCCTAGAGTGAGTAGAGAGTGTCTAAGGGTTGCTTTTGTTTTTCAAGAGAAGGATTCTCAACTCATGAGAAGGTTTCTCTTGACTAGAGGAAGAAGAAGATGAGAATGAAGAGAGAGAGTGAATATGATAGAATGAGCTCTCTTTTTTCTTTTGCAACCATATCAAAAGAAAAAAGAATAATCAAATAATAATAATAATCAAAATGAAAAAGGTTTGATGGAAAGTTTAGGAATGACTAATATCATTACAAACATTAAATGAAAAAGCAAGAATGAAAAAGCATCTTGCATTTGTAATGATGGTAGTCAAATGTTCAACCATGGTCAACAAGTCAACCATGGTCAACAAGTCAACAAAAACTAACCATGACACAATTTCATTTTATTATATATTATTAAATGATGTAATACAAATCCATTAGGGTTTGGAAAAAGACGACTGTCAACTGTGCATACGCACCCGTTCCGAAACCCTAATGAAAGTCATCTTCCTCCTCCTCAAATAACTGTGCATACACACCTGCATTCTTGTTCCGAGGAACATGAATACTGAAAGATAAAAGCAACCCCAAATCATATACCAGTATCCGGCTCAAACCAGAGCCCGCTGGCAATATCCGTCCGGACTCCAAACGTGCACAAGTGCGCGGATGAGAACGAACCCTGTCGCAAAACCATGCGACCTCTACTCTGTTTTGCCCATAGGCGAATACCCTCTGTGTGGGACTCTAAAGACTCGACACTACGCTGGCAGTGGGTTTAACCACAGACCGCAAGCGGCACTAGCTGTGCGTAACGGTCCCCAGGTAGATGTCGACAAGAAGGCTGACGAGGTGAAACCCCATCTGTACTCCTACTGAGTCTGAATGTGACAGTCTCCGTACAGTCCGGTCTGTTCGTCTGATACATCGCATGGCGGGCCTAGGGGGCGGTAAACGTCAGTCCCCCAATAGCGGTACAAGTCGTGCCGGAGCGAAGCCCAAAACACCCTGAGATGACACTGGAAACCTACCAGTATATCTCGTTTGCCCTGGCCAGGGACTACTCGTGTAATGGCTCTCCTAGACACAGCGCGATGTCAACCCCCAATACCGGGAGAGACGAATCCTGTCTAACCGTCACTGCCTCCAAGTGCTTCGGGACTGCACCCAACCACCACCTGTTTGCACGACTCCTTTGAGCCGTGGTAGGGTAGTGATCAAAGTGCAGTGGGAATACACTCGAGGCGAAGTGCCAGTGTCAAGTCAGCGAACTAAGCTGTACTCATGTCACCTGGGAACTGATGACTGACGATAGGTATAATACCAACCTGTCAGTTCCCGACGAGTCCTGTCCAGTGTACTCGTAACCCAACGAGCACCCGTATACTATCTCCAGTACGACGTACTGATGGCTGTGGGACAGACCATCTCCCACACTGGGATGAGAAGCGCATACGCTAGTCTACTCCGGAGTATCGATGCCCTGTCTCGATAGTCCTGCGACTAGGGACCTGTATAAGGATGTGCTTATAGATTACCCAGCCCCTACTAGTGTGACTGCCATCACAACGCTGGTAATCAAGCAAAGATCCTAAGGGCTCCACTAATGCGTATAAGTGATATACTGAAATAAACACATGTACACATTGAAGTAGAAACAAACCAAGTAGCATACTACTATTTTGAGCAAGATTGTATATACAAGGTGAATATCCCAAGCATCCATTAAGTAATATACAAACTAGTATGATACAGTAATGGCCTCTAGGGCATATACACTAACAATCTCCCACTTGCACTAAGGCCATGTACTGGCGTATCGAAGACCTATCATCTCGATCAGCCGCTCGAACTGAGTCTGGGGCAGGGCCTTGGTGAATGGATCTGCAGTGTTGTCTTCTGAAGCAACTCTCCGAACCTCTATCTCCTTGCGATCCACGATCTCCCTGATCAGGTGATACCGCCTCAAGATGTGCCTGGATCTCTGATGGGACCTGGGTTCCTTCGCTAAAGCTATAGCCCCATTGTTGTCGCAATACAGAGGTATTGGATCAACAATGGACGGAACCACCTGAAGTTCTTTCAAGAACTTCCTCATCCAGACAGCTTCTTTTGCGGCATCAGATGCAGCGATGTATTCCGCTTCCATCGTCGAGTCTGCAACGGTTTCCTGTTTGGAACTCTTCCAACACACCGCCCCTCCATTGAGGGTAAAGACAAAGCCCGACATGGACTTGGAATCATCCTTGTCACTCTGGAAGCTGGAGTCAGCAAAGGCCTCGATCTGGAGGTCTTTTCCGCCATACACCAAGAACATCTCCTTAGTCCTTCTCAGGTACTTGAGAATGTTCTTTACCGCTATCCACTGTTTCTCCCCAGGGTTTGACTGATACCCGGCTTACCACACTCAGTGCATAAGCTACATCCGGTCTGGTACACAACATCGCATACATTATAGAGCCCACCGCAGAAGCGTAGGGTATAATAGACATGCGATCCCTCTCCAAATCAGTCTTGGGAGACATCTCTTTAGAGAGGGTGATCCCGTGACAAGCCGGTAGGTTACCGCGCTTGGAATCTTCCATACTGAATCTCTTCAGTATGGTGTCGATGTACCTGGACTGTGAAAGTCCTAATATCCTCTTGGATCTGTCACGGTAGATCCGGATACCCAGAATGTACGAGGCATCACCCAGGTCTTTCATGGAGAACTTGTGTGACAAGAACCCCTTGACAGATTGTAGCATAGGAATGTCATTTCCTATTAAGAGAATGTCATCCACGTATAAAACGAGGAATACTACAGTTCTCGCTACAAATCTACTATAGATGCATGGTTCATCTGGATTTTTGATAAAGCCAAATTCTTTGACCGTCTCATCAAAGCAGATGTTCCAACTCCGCGATGCCTGCTTTAGTCCATAGATGGACTTAAGCAACTTGCACACCTTTCCGCTGCTCCCACTCTGAATGAAGCCCTCTGGCTGGTCCATATAGACACACTCCTCTAAATTTCCATTTAGAAAAGCTGTCTTTACGTCCATTTGCCAGATCTCATAATCGTGGAAGGCAGCGATGGCAAGAAGGATCCGAATGGATTTCAGCATGGCTACTGGAGAGAAGGTTTCGTCATAGTCCAAACCAGGTCTTTGACGAAAACCCTTTGCTACCAGCCTAGCTTTATAGGTCTCAACCTGTCCATCTACACCAATCTTCCTTTTGAAGATCCACTTGCATCCTACGGGTTTTACCCCGTCTGGAGCAATGTCCAACGTCCATACCTTGTTGGTGTACATGGACTCCATTTCGGTCCGCATTGCATCCAGCCATTTCACTGAGTCAACGCTCTGAACGGCCTGCTGGAAGCTAGTAGGCTCATCATAATCTATGATGCAATCCTCTCTATCCCCGTCTATGAGAAAACCGTAGTATCTCTCGGGCGGATGAGACTGCCTACTACTTCTGCGGAGTGGCGTAGGAATGTCCTGTTCTTCCGAACCCTCTGGTTCCACTAAACTTTCAGTAATAGTCCGTGGTTCTGGAATCTCTTCCAGTTCTACTGCGCTCCCACTTATTTCCTTTTCTATGAACTGGTGTTCTAGAAAGTGGGCATGACGAGAAACAAGAACTTTTTGTTCCTCTTCGCAGTAGAAGAAATATCCCTTGGAATTCTTTGGATATCCCACAAACTTGCACAGTACTGAGCGTGCCTCGAGTTTGTCCGCATGCTGCTTTTTGACAAAAGCCGGACTTCCCCATATCTTAATGTGATTAAGATGGGGTCTCTTCCCACACCACATCTCAAATGGCGTAGTAGGCACAGTCTTAGTGGGAACTCGGTTCAAAAGGTATGCGGCTGATTCTAGCGCATATCCCCAGAATGATCGCGGCAACTCAGCGTTACTCATCATGGACCGAACCATATCCAATAGGGTTCGGTTCCGTCTCTCCGATACACCGTTATGTTGCGGAGTGTATGGAGGAGTAAGCTGAGAGAGAATACCATTCTCTTTTAAGTAATTCAGGAATTCGGCACTTAAGTATTCTCCACCTCGATCCGATCTTAGAATCTTAATACTTTTGCCGGTCTGTTTCTCTACCTCATTCCTATACTCCTGGAATTTTTCAAAGCCTCGGACTTATGTTTCATTAAGAAAACATAACCGTACCTTGAGAAGTCATCCGTAAAAGTAATGAAGTAAGAATGTCCGCTTCGGGCATGTGTAGACATTGGACCGCACACGTCACTGTGTACGAGTCCCAAGAGCTCGCTCGCTCTTACTCCATGTCCAGTAAACGGAGTCTTTGTCATCTTTCCCTTGAGACAGGATTGACAAGTGGCATACGACTGATATTCGAACGCATTCAAATACCCTTCTGTATGTAACTTCGTCAACCTTCTCTCATTGATGTGACCCAATCTACAATGCCATAAGAAAGTCTGGTTTATTTCTGGAGACTTTCTTTTGTGTGTATTCTGGACATTAAAAATCTGTGGTTGGTTCAATACGTATATACCATTACTCAAAGTACCTGACCCAATCAAAACTTGATTAAGGCGAATGTTTACAACATTACTTACAAACGCAAATTCATAACCTTCTTTAGAAACTAAAGATACAGAAATGATATTACAAGTTGCGTTGGGTACAAAAAAGCAATTACGCAAAACCAAAACATGTCCATCTGACATTCCCAGGTGATAGTCCCCCACGACTTTAGCATCCATGCTAGCTCCGTTTGCAACTCTGAGGGTCATGTCACCTGCTTTCAAAACACTACGGTTTCTCAACGCCTGCAAAGAATTACAGATATGAGATCCTGATCCGGTATCCAATACCCAGGAAGTAGAGTTTATAGAAAGACAGTTTTCAATAACATACACACCTGAAGCTGAAGCTGCAACCTGCTTCAATTCCTGTGTTCTGGCCTTCCAGGCCCTGCAATCATTCTTCCAGTGTCCTTTCTTATGACAAAAGAAGCATTCTTCCTTATCCACAAGCTTCCCCGCTATCTTTGTTGCTTTACCTTTTCCCTTCGTATCCACTTTACTAACACCGCCCCTTGGTTTGGCGGGGGCTTTCTTCTTCTTTCCCTTGGCTTTCGCCTTGGACCTAGAAGAAGATGATCCTCCTACAAACAAAGTGGATGTTTCCCTACCTTTCTGTAGGGTGCCCTCTGCGCTCCTCAGCAGGTTGAGGAGCTCTGAAAGTTCAACCTCCTTTTCTTGTAGGTTGAAGTTCATAATAAACTGGGCGTAAGTGGAAGGAAGGGACTGGAGAACTATATCCGTATATAGCTCACTCTCCAATGTGATCCCCAGGTCAGCGAGCTCCTCAATGTAGCCGATCATCTTTAGCACGTGCTCGGCTACTGATGATCCGACGGCCATTCTTGTCGAAAACAACTTTTTCGACGCTTCGTATCTTGCGATACGTGATTGCTCTCCATACAGTTCTTTTGTATGAAGCAATATGGACTCCATGTCCATATTCTCATGCCTCCTCTGATGTTCGTTGTCCATCGAGGCAAGCAGGAGGCACTTGGCCTTCACGCTATCAATCTCCCAAGTCTTGCGGATTTCCTTATCCGCGACGCTGGAAGTTGGACCAGGGACAGGGGGAGCTTTGGTGGTAAGAAGATACCCCAGCTTGTCATAAGTGATTGCTATCTTGACATTCCTGAGCCAATCTTTGTAGTTTGGTCCTGTCAGCTTGTTTTTATCTAGGAGTAACTTAAGTCCAGTCATGTTGATTGGTCGCTGCAATTAGGAGAGAGAAGAAGAAACACTCAGCATGATGCTCTTGCAAGTTTAGAGTGGTTTTTAGTTTGTCTAAACAGGATGGCTCCCACTGTTTCTCGAATCCCTCCTCAAACCATAAAGGAAGAATTAGCCAGGATCAATCCCACCGTACAATACTTGCTTAACCGTTCAGCCAGGCCGGTGTCGGTACTTCGAGGGAGGTTTTCCAACGCTTTCGCGAAGTTCCTTAATTAAAGAACCTCTTTTCCCTGGGGGCGTAGCCCCGCTAACACCTTTCTAGGCACCGACTAGGTTTATAGCATTGATCGTTAAGTGAGAAATTTCCCGAGGAGTAGCATATACTCACAGTAGGATCGGGATCCAAATATCATTGCGTGACGAAACTGAAGGAATCCTACCAGAATCACCACACTCCAAATGGTATGCAAATCTAGCAAGTTTCAGTACTTATGAAACTCCCGATGTGGATTTTTGCCCCATGCTCTTATGACCTTGACTTTGGCCAAAATATCATAAGTCACATGTCAAGTTCTACCCGTCATTATCCAGGTTAATTTGGATCCATCCGTATCTACCCTTGACTTTGGCCAAAATGGCTGTACGACAGTCCCAAACCAACGCATCTATCTATGCTACACATGAACACCCAACAGCTACCAATCACTGTGCCTTGACTTTGGCCAACATACACAGCTTGAATACTATTGACTATTCATGCGAAACGACGGAGGGCTACGGATGGTTTTGGCAAAACCGTGAACGTAGTGAACTTGATTTGGTCGATGGAACGAGATAGCTTTTAAATGGAGTGGCTCAAACTCCGCATTTTAAAAGTTAGTTTTGAAAAGAACCGAGTGGTTTTTCGAAAGTGTTCCAACGACTTTAACTTGGTTTATTATCTTGCATTAGTTCTTTTAATGCGTGATATTCTTGCATTAGTACTTTTAATGCGTCCCATCATTTAATCCTACCATTGCAGAAAACAACCAAAATATGACGTACGCTTATGCCATTCGCATTCGCCACTGGGCCCCGTCATTACCCGTTAGGTTACTTAACTAACGACAGAGCGGGGGCTGGGCTAGCGCGTCTGTAAAACATAAGCAACGCCTAAATAGTTATAGATATAGCAATAGTAGACATTACAGATCACAGATGAATGCATTGGATATACTAGCAATCCGCAATCCTTTCGAGCCTGAAACGAAAAGCGGATAACACGGTCGCGGTGAATAGCCAAATACCCCACCCAAGACCCCTACGGGTGCGGCAAACTACCCGCCAAGTACCCGAAGCGTAGCAACCTCCCTCATCTCCATGAGTAGGCCACTCGACACTTCGGCATACACGGTAGTTCGTGCACCCCTCCATGGGTCTATCCTAGGAGCAAAAACAGTAAAAAGAATTATACAATGACGGCTACAACCCCGACCCGGTTGTGCGGCCAAAAAAAAATATTATTACATCAATTTACATTTACAATGAATGAAAGAAAAACAAAAGCTCATCTCACATCCACCCCGGCTATTCACCCGCGACAGTCCAACACATTCATATACACATTCCAGCACATTACAGATCATGTATAACCCCGACTAATCGTCTTATAGCGATTAGCCGACGTTCAATACATGCAAGCATCACAGATATAACCATCATAGTCAAAGTGCAGTGAAGTTCGGAAAAATACGGAATTATAGGACCCCAAAAGGAAATTTCTTTTCTGGAAAATCTGGGCACATATAATATATTTTAAAAATCCCAAAACCAACACACAAACACACTGCACGAAAAACGATGCAGAAAAGACGACAAAGCGCGGCGGTTGCGCGGCACGAGCTTACCTCGCGCGGCGGAAGGGCGGCGCTTTGAGCTCAACAGTGGATCGTTTTTCATGGGTGTTCTTAGAAAACCCTGAGACGATTTTACAAGTATAAAGTTTTTCATTTTGAGCCAAAAAAATTTCAACAGAAACTCAGGTTTTGAAAAATATGGTTTTTTGGGTTTTTTACGGTTCCGAACTTCGTTACACTTCACTACCAAGCTAGTTTAAGTTTAGTTAGGCTCTGATACCACTGTAAGTCCATATTGCGACCCCCGGTTCTTACGGGGAGGCGGAAACGGTATAAAATCAAATTTTTAGTGCAAGAGGCAACATGGACTAAACTAGGTCGGGATCGTTGTCTAAACTAAAACTAGCAAACTAGCTAAAGATATTTAGCTACTCGGATAAAGATGATTATACCTAAACTTGAACTCCTTCTTCTTCAAACTTTGTTGTAGAGGTTGATGGTTCTCCTTTGTCGCCTTCTCCCGTCGAAGATGGATCCACCTCGAAGGCTCGACCTTTGGGCTCTTTCTCGTACTTGGAGTGAACTAGAATCACCGGCTTGCTAGACCCTTGATCCTAGAGTGAGTAGAGAGTGTCTAAGGGTTGCTTTTGTTTTTCAAGAGAAGGATTCTCAACTCATGAGAAGGTTTCTCTTGACTAGAGGAAGAAGAAGATGAGAATGAAGAGAGAGAGTGAATATGATAGAATGAGCTCTCTTTTTTCTTTTGCAACCATATCAAAAGAAAAAAGAATAATCAAATAATAATAATAATCAAAATGAAAAAGGTTTGATGGAAAGTTTAGGAATGACTAATATCATTACAAACATTAAATGAAAAAGCAAGAATGAAAAAGCATCTTGCATTTGTAATGATGGTAGTCAAATGTTCAACCATGGTCAACAAGTCAACCATGGTCAACAAGTCAACAAAAACTAACCATGACACAATTTAATTTTATTATATATTATTAAATGATGTAATACAAATCCATTAGGGTTTGGAAAAAGACGACTGTCAACTGTGCATACGCACCCGTTCCGAAACCCTAATGAAAGTCATCTTCCTCCTCCTCAAATAACTGTGCATACACACCTGCATTCTTGTTCCGAGGAACATGAATACTGAAAGATAAAAGCAACCCCAAATCATATACCAGTATCCGGCTCAAACCAGAGCCCGCTGGCAATATCCGTCCGGACTCCAAACGTGCACAAGTGCGCGGATGAGAACGAACCCTGTCGCAAAACCATGCGACCTCTACTCTGTTTTGCCCATAGGCGAATACCCTCTGTGTGGGACTCTAAAGACTCGACACTACGCTGGCAGTGGGTTTAACCACAGACCGCAAGCGGCACTAGCTGTGCGTAACGGTCCCCAGGTAGATGTCGACAAGAAGGCTGACGAGGTGAAACCCCATCTGTACTCCTACTGAGTCTGAATGTGACAGTCTCCGTACAGTCCGGTCTGTTCGTCTGATACATCGCATGGCGGGCCTAGGGGGCGGTAAACGTCAGTCCCCCAATAGCGGTACAAGTCGTGCCGGAGCGAAGCCCAAAACACCCTGAGATGACACTGGAAACCTACCAGTATATCTCGTTTGCCCTGGCCAGGGACTACTCGTGTAATGGCTCTCCTAGACACAGCGCGATGTCAACCCCCAATACCGGGAGAGACGAATCCTGTCTAACCGTCACTAGCCTCCAAGTGCTTCGGGACTGCACCCAACCACCACCTGTTTGCACGACTCCTTTGAGCCGTGGTAGGGTAGTGATCAAAGTGCAGTGGGAATACACTCGAGGCGAAGTGCCAGTGTCAAGTCAGCGGACTAAGCTGTACTCATGTCACCTGGGAACTGATGACTGACGATAGGTACAATACCAACCTGTCAGTTCCCGACGAGTCCTGTCCAGTGTACTCGTAACCCAACGAGCACCCGTATACTATCTCCAGTACGACGTACTGATGGCTATGGGACAGACCATCTCCCACACTGGGATGAGAAGCGCATACGCTAGTCTACTCCGGAGTATCGATGCCCTGTCTCGATAGTCCTGCGACTAGGGATCTGTATAAGGATGTGCTTATAGATTACCCAGCCCCCACTAGTGTGACTGCCATCACAACGCTGGTAATCAAGCAAAGATCCTAAGGGCTCCACTAATGCGTATAAGTGATATACTGAAATAAACACATGTACACATTGAAGTAGAAACAAACCAAGTAGCATACTACTATTTTGAGCAAGATTGTATATACAAGGTGAATATCCCAAGCATCCATTACGTAATATACAAACTAGTATGATACAGTAATGGCCTCTAGGGCATATACACTAACAACTAGTGTGTACAGTCGAGACCCCGACGAGGGGCGGTGGCCAGTCTCACAAGCCACTGGTGTCAGTTGGATCACCTAAGATGTATACAGGTGCTCATTGGGTTATGAGTACACCGGACAGGACTCGCCGGCAATCTGCTAGTTAGTATTATATCTACCGTCAGATAGCAGTTCCCTGGTGACATGTGTACAGGTTAGTTCATCGACCTGAGGTCGTCATTTGTCTCGTGTGAGTTCCCACTGTGCTTTGATTTCTACCCTACCACGGCTCAAAGGAGTCGTGCAAACAGGTAGCTTTTGGGTACAGTCCCGAGCCATGTGGAGGCACGTGAGCGGATCGGCAGAGGATTCGTCTCTCCCGGTATTGGGGGCGAGGTCGTGCTGTGTCTAGGAGAGCCATTACACAAAGTCCATGGCCATGGCAGGAGATTTACTGGTAGGTACTCCAGTAGTATCTCAGGGTGTAATTGGGCTTCACTCCGACACGACTTATACTGCTATTAGGGGTCTGACGTTGCTAGCCCCCTAGACAGATATGCGATACTCATTGACGAACGGACCAGACTGTATATACATTGTCACTGTTAGGCTCAGTAGGGTTTTCGGAGGAGTTCGCTCATCGGTCTCCCTTGAGTTCGCTCCTCGGCCACCCTTGAGGTCAGTCCATGGGCAGCCGTTACGCATAGCTAGTGCCGCTGACGGTTTGTGGTTAAACCCACTGCCAGGGTGCTGACGAGTCATTAGAGTCCCCCACAGGCAGTTTCCCAAGTTTGGGCGAAACATTGTAGAGGCCGTATGGTTTTATGGCAGGGTTCGGAAAACGCACGTGCGTTTACGCACGTGTCGATTTTCGGACAGATGATACTGGTCGGCTTTGGTTTAAGCCGGATCCGAATATTATATTGAGTAGGTATAATATCTTTGTCTCAGTTGCATTTGTATTCGGTCGTAATATAAATGCGGGTATATTTATACAGTTTCGGGGTTATCCTGAAAGTTGTTTCAGGATCACTTTTGGAAGTTGCCAGTTTCCAGTTTTCTATCAGCCGTCTTTTAACATTCGGTTAAAGACGGATTTATCTTTTCTTCAGATATGAGTGAGTCATCATTCTAGAAGCTTCTAGAAGTGATGAAGTGGCTAATGAGTCATCTTGGCTTTAATGGTGCATTTATTAAGTGATGACTATGTTAATTTGAGTCATGCTTTGATTTTAACCATTTCTTGTTTAGCTAAAGATCTTTATGCTTGATATTTCTTCATGATATTTATCATATGGTCACCCCCCTCTCCTACGGTCACCTCCCTCTTCACTATAAGAGGCCGGACCCTCTCTCTCTCTCATGGTTGTTGATTTCATCGGTTAGAAAAGATATGATAGTTTTGGAGTGTATGGAATTCACGGTTCATTTCATTCCATCACCCGATTTCCACGGCAACTTCATTAACCGATCGTCCACGGATTTGGACGAAGTGAGACAAAGTCATCTACTCATTCTCTACATCAATCTTGGTCGTCTCTTTTAGCAAACTTGACGATCGAGTTGCCTCGAGTTAGAGGCGGGAGCCCGTTTAAAGAACCGATCATGTGGTGCCACCTCGACGAGGATATCGGAGATCGACGAGATCGGAGCAGCCGCAACGGAGCGTGGGATGATGGTTGAAGAACGAAGGACTCGGATCGTTCGGTACAATCTTCCTACACTCTTTACAGTTTGTTAGTTTAGCAATAATGGCAGATCCGGGTTAAAGTATACGATAGCGCCAGTTTAAAAGTTTTGTTCCGCATTTGGCGTCTGTAGACTGCCGGGGCGCTAGCGTAGACTTACAAGAACATTCTCAAGTACCTGAGAAGGACTAAGGAGATGTTCTTGGTGTATGGCGGAAAAGACCTCCAGATCGAGGCCTTTGCTGACTCCAGCTTCCAGAGTGACAAGGATGATTCCAAGTCCATGTCGGGTTTTGTCTTTACCCTCAATGGAGGGGCGGTGTGTTGGAAGTGTTCCAAACAGGAAACCGTTGCAGACTCGACGATGGAAGCGGAATACATCGCTGCATCTGATGCCGTAAAAGAAGCTGTCTGGATGAGGAAGTTCTTGAAAGAACTTCAGGTGGTTCCGTCCATTGTTGATCCAATACCTCTGTATTGCGACAACAACGGGGCTATAGCTTTAGCGAAGGAACCCAGGTCCCATCAGAGATCCAGACACATCTTGAGGCGGTATCACCTAATCAGGGAGATCGTGGATCGCCAGGAGATCGAGGTTCGGAGGGTCGCTTCAGAAGATAACACTGCAGATCCATTTACCAAGGCCTTGCCCCAGACTCCGTTCGAGCAGCTGATCGAGATGATAGGTCTTCGATACGCCAGTACATGGCCTTAGTGCAAGTGGGAGTTTGTTAGTGTATATGCCCTAGAGGCCATTACTGTATCATACTCTTTTGTATATTACTTAATGGAAGCTTGGGATATTCACCTTGTATATACAATCTTGCTCAAAATAGTAGTATGCTACTTGGTTTGTTTCTACTTCAATGCGTACATGTGTTTATTTTAGTATATCACCTATACACATTAGTGGAGCCCTTAGGATCTTTGCTTGATTACCAGCGTTGTAATGGCAGTCACACTAGTGGGGGAGGGTAATCTATAAGCACATCCTTATACAGGTCCCTAGTCGCAGGACTATCGAGACAGGGCATCGATACTCCGGAGTAGACTAGCGTATGTGCTTCTCATCCCAGTATGGGAGATGGCTGTGGGAGATGGTTTGTCCCACAGCCATCAGTACGTCGTACTGGAGATAGTATACGGGTGCTCGTTTGGTTACGAGTACACTGGACAGGACTCGTCGGAACTGACCGGTTGGTGTTATACCTATCGTCAGTTATCAGTTCCCAGGTGACATGAGTACAGCTTAGTCCGCTGACTTGACACTGTCACTTCGCCTCGAGTGTGTTCCTACTATACTTTGATTACTACCCTACCACGGCTCAAAGGAGTCGTGCAAACTGGTAGTAGTTGGGTACAGTCCCGAAGCACTTGGAGGCAGTGACGGTTAGACAGGATTCATCTCTCCCGGTATTGGGGGTTGACATTGCACTGCGTCTAGTAGAGCCATTACACGAGTAGTCCCTGGCCAGGGCAATCGAGATATACTGGTAGGCTTCCAGTGTTATCTCAGGGTATTTTGGGCTTCACTCCGACATGACTTGTACCGCTATTAGGGGACTGACGTTTACCGCCCCCTAGGCCCACCATGCGATGTATCAGACGAACAGACCGGACTGTATGGAGACTATCACATTCAGGCTCAGTAGGAGTTCAGATGGGTTTCACCTCGTCAGTCTTCTTGTCGGCATCTACCCGGGGACCGTTACGCACAGCTAGTGCCGCTTGCGGTCTGTGGTTAAACCCACTGCCAGCGTAGTGTCGAGTCTTTAGAGTCCAACACAGAAAGCTATTCGCCTTTAGGCAAAAGAGTAGAGGTCGCATGGTTTTGCGACAGGGTTCGGTCACATCCGTGCACTTGTGTACGTACAGTGTCCGGACAGTTAACACTAGCGGGCTTTGGTTTAAGCCAGGTCCTAGTGTACGTTTTGGGATTGGTTTTATCCAGTATGTGTTCGTGTTCCTCGGAACGTGGATGCGGGTGTGTAAGCACAGTTGACGGAGAGACAGAGGCAGAGGATTCTCATTAGGGTTGTTGACTGTTGACTGTTGACTTTTTGCTCAACCCTAATGAGAATATGATATGTAATTAACAATAATATTAATTAAGTATTATGGTGACATGGTTGTTGAGGGGTTGACTTTGTTGACTTGTTGACTTTGTTGACCGGTTGACTAGGTTGGACTAGTTGACCATCATGATGACAACGGCTATCATTTCATGGCAAAGACTTTTTACTTGCTTGTTTCTCTTATGAAAAATGAGTGCATGAAATGATATGGCTATTGTAGCTTAAACCATCACATAATACTTGATTGCTATGATTTGTGATGATGGCTTTGGATTATGAGAGCCAAGAGAGAAAAGTCTTTCTCATTCTATCATTCTCATTCTCTCTCTTGTGTTCTTGAGCTCTCATCTCCTTCCTCTTGCTCTCCCTCTCTTTAGTCTATGGTTCACTTGTCTCATGAGTTGAGAACCAAGAACCATAGAGAAAATCCCAACACACTCTTCTCTACTCACTCTAGTTCACAAGGTTTAGCAAACCAAGTGAACTAGTTTCTTCAAAGATCGAAGAAGAAGCCAAAGGTAGAAGCTTTCAGGTGGATCGATCTTCGGCGCAAGGAGACGACGGGGTGAAGCCGATCCGGACAACCATCGAGGCTTGAAGACGAAGGAGTTCAAGAAAGAAAGGTATAACCCCCTAACCGAGTAGTTAACAACTCCTAGTTAGGTTGTTAGTTAGATGTTTAACAAAGATCCGGTTTTGAGTCCATGTTACCACCTCTAGAAAATTGTTTTTCGTCAAATTCCGCATGCCCGAAAGTACCGGGAGAGGTAGCATGGACTTACAATTTGTGAAGTGGCCAATGGTTAAACCAGATTGAATCTTTAGGCTCCTATCAAATCTTCAGTAATCGTTTGTGGTTCTGGAATCACTTCCAGTTCTACCATACTCCCACTACTATTTTCTGAAAAAAAATAATTTTATTTAAAACTGTGGCGAGTCTACAACAATATCACTATTGATCTTCCAGATGGTAGAAAGTCAACCCTCGTCATAGCCTGGGTCAACCCACAAACAGCCATTACAAAAACGTGCCTTGAGTTATCCAGAGTCTGGTTTTAAGCATAATCCGGACAACTCCCCATACCATAACATCGTTAAGATATGAATTGTTCTATATCCAATATAGAACCAGAGGCATTGATTTAATTGAACCAGATTCAAATCATGCAGCTATCTCCAGTGCATGTTAACTAAATGGAAGGAGGCCGATCAGCGTTGCTCAACTTAGGAATGCTTCCAATTATGAGTAACCTGAAAGAGAAGCAAGTTCTCTTAATCACTACTATCAACTGAATACCATACACAAGTATCTACATCTTCGATCACCTTGAAGAATTCCGATACTTGCAATACCTGCTTCTCTACTTTATTCATATACCTATAACTTCTCAAAATTCGGACCCTGTGTTTCCACGAAACACCTGTCTAAAAACTAGAGAAGTCATAAGTAAACCGAATATAGTACGAGGACCAACCCTATGTCCTAATGGACACTGGACAACATACAATACTCTGTACAAGTCCTTTGAGTCTAATAACTCACTCCCTGTGTATTGCAGGTCGAAAACTGTACTTATGGTTAAGAAGAATTACACCGCTGTTTAATACTCCTTACCTAACCATCCACTGATATAGGTAAATGTCGTAGACATAATTTCAAAAAGGTATATCTCACTCTATGAAAATAGACGTACAGATATATCAATTTGAAATTGGTGCACAACAACGGATATTCAAAACCAAATATTTGCCATCCGGCAAACAACCCAGGTGACTTCCTCAAATATCATCGATTACAACGAATCCCGATATAATGAGGATGATCACCCAATTCCCAATAACTTACTCTCACTCATCATCTGTAAAACCATACAGATGTAAAAATCATACCTGGTAAATACATACCCTGGAGTAAGGACTAATTGGGAAATCAGTTTTCCTTTAACAGTACACAGTGAAACTGAAACATTGAAATGTTTCGATGGGGTATCCCGGTATTCCTAGTAATGCCTCTTCCAGATTCACGACTGTAACCGTATAATTCTTTGCCACCTCTCCAAATCCCTTCATATGTCTTTAGTCTTTACCTTCTGTACACCCCTTTAGGCCAAATGGTTTTCTTCCTTCCCTACCGTTCGGCACCAGTCTATGGTTTGGAAGAAAACTATCCAATAAGCATAATGGGTGTACTGTCCTAATCCTAGGAGCACTCGCAATGCGAGAGAAGGTGAAGATAAAAGACAACCGAATAAACCTTATTCCTATTTCTCCTGAACCAGAATCCATCCCCGAACTGGAACAAGTTCCTTTCGAGTTCGTATATAACCATACGATGGAGTATCCAATAAACTGTGGATCTTCGTAGTGATATGGAGTGTTCTGGAGAAATACAAAGGTGATTTTAGGATTGGCGAAGAAATACTTGGTCTGGTCGTGAATAGCAGTCGCAGTTTACTTTGCCCTCTTACTAATCCCTTCCTTTGTCTTAACTTAATACCTTCTGCACACCATCATTATGCTAATTGGTTTTCTTCATTCCCCACCGTTCGACACCAGCCTAAGGTTTGGAAGAAGACTATCCAATTTGCGTAATAGGTGTACTATCTCCTAAACCAAGGAGTATTCGCAACCTGAGAGAAGGTAAAAGGAAAAAACAACTGAAATAGTCCTATCCGTTTCCTCCAGAACCTGAAACCATCCTCGAATAAATTCTTTCGAGATCGTATCTAACCATACGATGGTTTTGTCCAATGGAAGTGGACGTTCGTAGTAATACGGGGTGTCCTGGAGAAAAGGGTAAAAGTAGGAATGGCAATAAGGTTAGCAACTCTGACAATCCAAAAGCCAGTGTTAAAGAAGGTTCGGTTAATATTGGTCACTGAGTCATAGCCTTAAGGTCAGGTCAATGGTCGCTGCCGAAGAGAGAGAGAAAAGAACACTCAGTGTGTACTCTAACCTAGATCAGAATGGTTACCAATTTATCTAATCTGGTAACCTCCCACTGTCACCTCAAATTCTCCTCCAAACCTGAAAGAAGAATTAGTCGGGGTTACTCGAGGAGTAAACTAACTCATCAGTGGGAATCGGGATCCAACTATCATCGCATGATAACGTGACGGAATCCGCTCACGTCATCACACTCCAGAAGGTATGCGCATATCTGGCAAGTTTCAGTTTCTTTAGAAACTCCCGATGAGATTTATGCCCCATGCTCTTATGACCTTGACGAAGGCCAACAAATCATAAGTCACATGTCAAGTTCTACCCGTCATTGTCCAGGTTAATTTGAACCCACCCGTACAAGCCCTTGACGAAGGCCAACAAGGCTATACGACTGTCCCAAACCAACGCATCTATCTATGCAGCAGAAAGGTAACAAGCAGCTACCATACACTATGCCTTGACGAAGCCCAACAAACATAGCATGAATACTACGTGCTACCCGTCTGAAACGACGGAGGGCTACGAATGGTTTCTGGCGAAAACCTTTAACGTAATGAACTTGATATCGTTGAAGGAACTGGATAGCTTTATAAAAATATAGTGACGAAAACCTTTGCTAAAGAGGTCACTCCCGGTGAAGGGATCTCGGCTCTTTCCCCGTAGAATGAGGTGCAGGATATTCCAACTGAATACCACGGTGCAAAGCAATAGTAATCGGCTATAGTGAAGTTATTGCCCTGACGCAAACTTTTTGTCCAAGGGGTCACTCCCGTTGAAGGGATCTCGGCCCTTGCCTCGTCGACTGAGGAGCGGGATATTCCAACTGAATACCACGATGCAAAACAAAAGAGAGCGTCCTTGCAATAACAGCTTTTTGAAAAAGTGTTCCAACAACATCAAAATAGGTTTGTTTTTAACTTGCATTGATCCGAATCAACGCAGTCCCATCAATTGATCACACCACAAAGAACGAAAATATACTGATGTACGTATATGCCATCCGCATTCGCCACTGGGTCCCGTCATTACCCGTTAGGTTAGCTAACTAACGACAGAGCGGGGACTGGACTAGCACGGATGCAAAACATATACAACATCTACTAATATATATATCAATATATAATTTTCGCTCAAGGCGTGATAAAATACAACATCACAGAAATGTACAGCATCACAGAACAATACAGATATCTGGGATCCCCGGGTTTCACAGAGCCACTACTGAAACCCGACGTTCCCCTGGTCGTGTGGATAGCCTATGCAATGAAATCCTAGACTCCTACGGGCGCGGCAAGTTACCCGCCAAAACCTGAAGCGAGGCAGCCCCCTTCAGAAACGTGAATGGACCACCCAGCACTTCACGGAATCCGGTAACTTGGGCACCCCTCCTGGGTCAACCTGTACCCCCTACGAGTGCGGCGAATAGCCCGCTAATTCTAGAGTGAAGCCCCCTCAGTCTCAATGCCATGATATGCGGGCCCGTTGCCCTCTAGAACCCGGCTATCCGTGCACCACTCCGCGGGGTAATCCTAGTACAGAAGTAAAATATACATACAACAGGTACATCGACCGCAACCTGGTCGTGCCCCAAAACAATAATACAAACAGGCAGTGACGGCAGTCCAAATGTCGGACGCTCGTCCCGCAATATCAAATGTACATAATACAACAAAACTGTACTACCACTGCAACCAGGCTATCCCCCACGACCGATCCGCAACATCACAGCATAACCCAGAACATCAACGTGAATGTCACGTTCGCAAATCCGTCTAACCGGGCTATAGCAGTTAGACAGGATTTACCGATCAAGTGACATTCACGGTCGCAGATATAATGTAAATACTGTGAACTAATGTGTTTAAAATATCCGATCGATTAAATTTTACCAAGTGGGCCCCCAAGTACTACTGTAGCACATCAAGAAATTCTGGGCCCAAAATTAATATTCCAAAACCCCTATTTTCATCACAGGAGCTCTCTGTAAAAATTTGGCACACTGATCTGCAAATACTGCGGCGGAACCGCGGCCCAAGCATGGGTTTGGCCGCGGTTCCGCGGTCGTATAGAGTGATCACGTGATCAAATTTCTACAGAATTCTTATAATTCCCTGCACATGATTCTGCAATGTACTGAAAAAATTTTCGAGGCAGAAAAAAATCGACAGAAACTGATGCATGAGAAAACGCGGATTTTGGAATTTTGTTCGATCGGAAATGTAAACACATTAGACAAAGCTAAACAAGGTTAATGGCGAGGATTTAATACCACTGTAAGTGCACGGTGGCGCCCCGGCCGTCAATCCGACGCCGGAATGCGGAATCGATGCTTAACTTTAATTTTTCAAACTGGAACCACCGCGCACTATAAACCCGGATCGTGCCATTAAACTAGTCCTAGCTAACTACAAGATGGGAAGAGAGATATACCGAGTGATCCGTGTCCTCCGGTCTTCTCGTCGTCGTCCTGATCTCCCGCGGAGTGTCCGGTCTCCACCTCATCGCCGGAAGGGCACCACTTCGCCGGCTTCTTTTACGGGCTCCCACCTCTATACCGAGGCAACTCGGGCACGAAGTTTGCAAGCCGACGTGCCCAAGGGTTGCTGTAGAATGTGTGTAGAACTCATGTCTCATTTGGGGTAGTGGAGTTGCCTTTGTGGTGGAGGAAATGATATGAACTTTTGAGATGGAGATGTGGGGATTTTACCAAGCCCAAGATGTCAAAAATCCCCACCACAATTCTTTGGACCGCCCTCTCATGGCTTGGCCGGCCATGCAAAGTGTGAAGGTTGAGAATGGAGTGAGATGATGAGGGAGTGAGTAAATTAGCCAAAAATGCAAGAGGGAATCAAATGATATCATCGAAGAAAATGATCACAAACACAAACCCACACTCCGCCAACCTCATCATCTCATCACAAAGTCAAGCCATCATGAAAGAAGAAGTCAAATGGTTAAGGGATGGTGCAACCATCATGATCCAACAAAATGCAAAGAACACCCTCCACAAATGCTTATTTGCACAAATGCAAATAAGCCTTCCTCCACCAATCTTCGGCAAATGAAAGATACAAAGGAAAATGGTCGAAACGGAAAGCAAACTGGCAACTCCATAAAACTGGTCCCGAAATAAATTACAGGAAAACCCTGCTACTATGTATACACGCCCGCATTTGTATTCCGACCGAAATACAAATGCAATGAGACAAATCTACACTGTACTATACTAGGATCCGGCTTAAACCAATTCCGGCTTGTATTATCCGTCCGATCCTGATCCGTGCAATACCGCACGTATCTGATCGAACCCTGCCATATCTCCATACGGCCTCTAGTACTAACCTTCCGATCCTGATCCGTGCAATACCGCACGTATCTGATCGAACCCTGCCATATCTTCATACGGCCTCTACAGCGTTTCGCCCGAAAACTTGAGCAACTGAATGTGGGGGACTCTAAAGACTCGTCAATACTATGGCTGTGGATTTAACCACTAGCACGTCAGAGGTATTAGCCATACGTGACGGGCTACCAGCTATTGACCAAAAGGGACGTCGATGAGCGAACTCATCCTGACACCCTACTGATCCTGTCAGTGACAATATCCGTATAGTCCGGTCCGTTCGTCTACGAGAATCGCATGACGGGCCTAGGGGGTTGGTAAAAGTCAGACCCCCAAAAGCGGTACAAGTCGTGTCAGAGATCAGCCCAGAACACCCTGAGATACTACAAGAATACCTACCAGTAAATCTCCTGCCTTGGCCAATGACTTTTCATGTTCTTGCTCTCCTAGACACAGCGCGACCTCACCCCCAATACCGGGAGAGACGTGTTAGTGTATATACCCTAGAGGCCATTACTGTATCATACTAGTTTGTATATTACTTAATGGATGCTTGGGATATTCACCTTGTATATACAATCTTGCTCAAAATAGTAGTATGCTACTTGGTTTGTCTCTACTTCAATGTGTACTTGTGTTTATTTTACTCTATCACTTATACGCATTAGTGGAGCCCTTAGGATCTTTGCTTGATTACCAGCGTTGTGATGGCAGTCACACTAGTGGGGGCTGGGTAATCTATAAGCACATCCTTATACAGGTCCCTAGTCGCAGGACTATCGAGACAGGGCATCGATACTCCGGAGTAGACTAGCGTATGCGCTTCTCATCCCAGTGTGGGAGATGGTCTGTCCCACAGCCATCAGTACGTCGTACTGGAGATAGTATACGGGTGCTCGTTGGGTTACGAGTACACTGGACAGGACTCGTCGGGAACTGACAGGTTGGTATTATACCTATCGTCAGTCATCAGTTCCCAGGTGACATGAGTACAGCTTAGTCCGCTGACTTGACACTGGCACTTCGCCTCGAGTGTGTTCCCACTGCACTTTGATCACTACCCTACCACGGCTCAAAGGAGTCGTGCAAACAGGTGGTGGTTGGGTGCAGTCCCGAAGCACTTGGAGGCAGTGACGGTTAGACAGGATTCGTCTCTCCCGGTATTGGGGGTTGACATCGCTCTGTGTCTAGGAGAGCCATTACACAAGTAGTCCCTGGCCAGGGCAATCGAGATATACTGGTAGGTTTCCAGTGTTATCTCAGGGTGTTTTGGGCTTCGCTCCGGCACGACTTGTACCGCTATTGGGGGACTGACGTTTACCGCCCCCTAGGCCCGCCATGCGATGTATCAGACGAACAGACCGGACTGTACGGAGACTGTCACATTCAGACTCAGTAGGAGCACAGATGGGGTTTCACCTCGTCAGCCTTCTTGTCGACATCTACCTGGGGGCCGTTACGCACAGCTAGTGCCGCTTGCGGTCTGTGGTTAAACCCACTGCCAGCGTAGTGTCGAGTCTTTAGAGTCCCACACAGAGGGTATTCGCCTATGGGCAAAACAGAGTAGAGGTCGCATGGTTTTGCGACAGGGTCCGTTCTCACCCGCGCACTTGTGCACGTTTGGAGTCCGGACAGATATTACCAGCGGGCTCTGGTTTGAGCCGGATACTGGTATTGTATTTGGGGTTGCTTTTATCTCTCAGTATTCATGTTCCTCGGAACAAGAATGCAGGTGTGTATGCACAGTTTTTGAGGAGGAGGAAGATGATTTCCATTAGGGTTTCGGAACGGGTGCGTATGCACAGTTGACAGTCGTCTTTTTCCGAACCCTAATGGATTTGTATTATATCATTTAATAATATATAATAAAATGAAATTGTGTCATGGTTAGTTTTTGTTGACTTGTTGACCATGGTTGACTTGTTGACCATGGTTGAACATTTGACTACCATCATTACAAATGCAAGATGCTTTTTCATTCTTGCTTTATTCATTTAATGCATGTAATGATATTAGTCATTCTAAACTAACCATCAAACCTTTTTCATTTTGATTATTGTTATTATTTGATTTTTCTTTTTCTTTTGTTATGGTTGCAAAAGGAAAAGAAAGAGCTCACTTTATCATTCTCACTCTCTCTCTTCACTTCATCTTCTTCTTCCTCTAGTCAAGAGAAACCTTCTCATGAGTTGAGAATCCTTCTCTTGAAAAACAAAAGCAAACCCTAAACACTCTCTACTCACTCTAGGATCAAGGGTCTAGCAAGCCGGCGATTCTAGTTCACTCCAAGTACGAGAAAGAGCCCAAAGGTCGAGCCTTCGAGGTGGATCCATCTTCGACGGGAGAAGGCGACAAAGGAGAACCATCAACCTCTACAAAGTTTGAAGACGAAGGAGTTCAAGTCTAGGTATAACCATCTTCATCCGAGTAGCTAAACTTCTTTAGCTAGGTTGCTAGTTTTAGTTTAGGTATCGATCCCGACCTTGCATAGTCCATGTTGCTTCTTGCACTAAAAATTTGATTTTTATACCGTTTCCGCCTCCCCGTAAGAACCGGGGGTGGCAACGTGGACTTACAGTGGTATCAGAGCCTAACTAAACTTAAACTAGCTAGGTAGTGAAGTGTAACGAAGTTCGGAACCGTAAAAACCCAAAAAACCGTATTTTCAAAAACCTGAGTTTCTGTTGAAATTTTTTTGGCTCGAAATGAAAAACTTTATATCTGTAAATTCATCTCAGGGTTTTCTAAAAACACCCATGAAAAACGACACAGAGATTCGTCTAATCCGCCGCGCTTCCGCCGCGTGAGCCTTCTTGGCCGCCGCGGATCCGCCGCGACTTGATGTCCTCTCTGCCTCGATTTTCGTGCAGTGTCTTTATTTGTTGTTTTTGGGATTTTTAGGATATATATTATATGCCCAGATTTTCCAGAACTAAAATTTACTTTTGGAGGCCTATAATTCCGTATTTTTCCGAACTTCACTGCACTTTGACTATGATGGTTATATCTGTGATGTTTGCATGTATTGAACGTTGACTAATTGCTATAAGACGATTAGTCGGGGTTATACATGATCTGTAATGTGCTGGAATGTGTATATAAATATGTTGGATTGTCGCGGGTGAATAGCCGGGGGTTGTGAGACGAGAGTTTTCTTTTCTTGCAATTCATTGTAAATGTAAATTGATGTAATAATTATTATTTGTTTGGCCGCACAACCGGGTCGGGGTTGTAGCCGTCATTGTATAATTCTTTTACTGTTTTTGCTCCTAGGATAGACCCATGGAGGGGTGCACAAACTACCGGGTATGCCGAAGTGTCGAGTGGCCTACTCATGGAGATGAGGGAGGTTGCTACGCTTCGGGTACTTGGCGGGTAGTTTGCCGCATCCGTAGGGGTCTTGGGTGGGGTATTGGCTATTCACCGCGACCGTGTTATCTGTTTTTTTGTTACAGGCTCGTACAAATTACAGATTACTAGTATATCCAATGTATTTATCTGTGATCTGAAATGTTTATCATTGCTTTCTATTTAGGCGTTGCTTATGTTTTACAGACGCGCTAGCCCAGCCCCCGCTCTGTCGTTAGTTAAGTAACCTAACGGGTAATGACGGGGCCCAGTGGCGAATGCGAATGGCATAAGCGTACGTCATATTTTGGTTGTTTTCTGCAATGGTAGGATTTAAATGATGGGACGCATTAAAAGTACTAATGCAAGAATATCACGCATTAAAAGAACTAATGCAAGATAATAAACCAAGTTAAAGTCGTTGGAACACTTTCGAAAAACCACTCGGTTCTTTTCAAAACTAACTTTTAAAATGCGGAGCTTGAGCCACTCCATTTAAAAGCTATCTCGTTCCATCGACCAAATCAAGTTCACTACGTTCACGGTTTTGCCAAAACCATTCGTAGCCCTCCGTCGTTTCATATGAATATTCAACGGTATTCAAGCTGTGTTTGTTGGCCTTAGTCAAGGCACAGTGTTTGGTAGCTGGTGGGTATTCATATGTTGCATAGATAGAATGCGTTGGTTTGGAACAGTCGTATTGCCTTGTTGGCCATAGTCAAGGGTAGATGCGGGTGGATTCAAATTAACCTGGATAACGACGGGTAGAACTTGACATGTGACTTATGATTTGTTGGCCTTAGTCAAGGTCATAAGAGCATGGGGCAAAAATCCACATCGGGAGTTTCATAAGAACTGAAACTTGCTAGATTTGCATACCATTTGGAGTGTGGTGATTCTGGTAGGATTCCTTCAGTTTCGTCACACGATGATATTTGGATCCCGATCCTACTGTGAGTATATGCTACTCCTCGGGAAATTTCTCACTTAACGATCAATGCTATAAACCTAGTAGGTGCCTAGAAAGGTGTTAGCGGGGCTACGCCCCCAGGGAAAAGAGGTTCTTTAATTAAGGAACTTCGCGAAAGCATTGGAAAACCTCCCTCGAAGTACCGACACCAGCCTGGCCGAACGGTTAAGCAAGTATTGTACGGTGGGATTGATCCTGAGTAATTCTTCCTTTATGGTTTGAGGAGGGATTCGAGAAACAGTGGGAGCCATCCTGTTTAGACAAACTAAAAACCACTCTAAACTTGCAAGAGCATCATGCTGAGTGTTTCTTCTTCTCTCTCCTAATTGCAGCGACCAATCAACATGACTGGACTTAAGTTACTCCTAGATAAAAACAAGCTGACAGGGCCAAACTACAAAGATTGGCTCAGGAATGTCAAGATAGCAATCACTTATGACAAGCTGGGGTATCTTCTTACCACCAAAGCTCCCCCTGTCCCTGGTCCAACTTCCAGCGTCGCGGATAAGGAAATCCGCAAGACTTGGGAGATTGATAGCGCGAAGGCCAAGTGCCTCCTGCTTGCCTCGATGGACAACGAACATCAGAGGAGGCATGAGAATATGGACATGGAGTCCATATTGCTTCATACAAAAGAACTGTATGGAGAGCAATCACGTATCGCAAGATACGAAGCGTCGAAAAAGTTGTTTTCGACAAGAATGGCCGTCGGATCATCAGTAGCCGAGCACGTGCTAAAGATGATCGGCTACATTGAGGAGCTCGCTGACCTAGGGATCACATTGGAGAGTGAGCTATATACGGATATAGTTCTCCAGTCCCTTCCTTCCACTTACGCCCAGTTCATAATGAATTTCAACCTACAAGAAAAGGAGGTTGAACTTTCGGAGCTCCTCAACCTGCTGAGGAGCGCAGAGGGCACCCTACAGAAAGGTAGGGAAACATCCACTTTGTTTGTAGGAGGATCATCTTCTTCTAGGTCCAAGGCGAAAGCCAAGGGAAAGAAGAAGAAAGCCCCCGCCAAACCAAGGGGCGGTGTTAGTAAAGTGGATACGAAGGGAAAAGGAAAAGCAACAAAGATAGCGGGGAAGCTTGTGGATAAGGAAGAATGCTTCTTTTGTCATAAGAAAGGACACTGGAAGAATGATTGCAGGGCCTGGAAGGCCATAACACAGGAATTGAAGCAGGTTGCAGCTTCAGCTTCAGGTGTGTATGTTATTGAAAACTGTCTTTCTATAAACTCTACTTCCTGGGTATTGGATACCGGATCAGGATCTCATATCTGTAATTCTTTGCAGGCGTTGAGAAACCGTAGTGTTTTGAAAGCAGGTGACATGACCCTCAGAGTTGCAAACGGAGCTAGCTTGGATGCTAAAGCCGTGGGGGACTATCACCTGGGAATGTCAGATGGACATGTTTTGGTTTTGCGTAATTGCTTTTTTGTACCCAACGCAACTTGTAATATCATTTCTGTATCTTTAGTTTCTAAAGAAGGTTATGAATTTGCGTTTGTAAGTAATGTTGTAAACATTCGCCTTAATCAAGTTCTGATTGGGTCAGGTACATTGAGTAATGGTATATACGTGTTAAACCAACCACAGATTTTTAATGTCCAGAATACACACAAAAGAAAGTCTCTAGATATTAATCGAGCTTTCTTATGGCATTGTAGACTGGGTCACATCAATGAGACACGGTTGACTAAGTTACATAAAGAAGGATACTTGGATCCGTTCGAGTATCAGTCTTATGCCACTTGTGAATCTTGTCTCATGGGAAAGATGACAAAGACTCCGTTCACTGGACACGGAGAAAGAGCGAGCGAGCTCTTGGGACTCATACACAGTGACGTATGTGGTCCAATGTCTACACATGCGCGAGGCGGTTATTCATACTTCATTACTTTCACAGACGATTTCTCTAGGTATGGACATGTCTTCTTAATGAAGCACAAATCCGAGGCCTTTGAGAAATTTCAGGATTACAAGAATGAAGTTGAAAAACAAACAGGCAAAAGTATTAAGATTCTAAGATCGGATCGAGGTGGAGAATACTTGAGTGCCGAGTTCCTGGACTATTTAAAAGAGAATGGAATTCTCTCTCAGCGTACTCCTCCATACACTCCGCAACATAACGGTGTATCGGAAAGGAGGAATCGAACCCTATTGGATATGGTTCGTTCCATGATGAGTAAGGCTGAGTTGCCGCGATCTTTCTGGGGTTATGCACTGGAAACAGCTGCACATCTCTTGAACCAAGTTCCTACTAAGACAGTGCCTACCACACCATATCAGATGTGGAGTGGGAAGAAACCCTGTCTTAAATCCTTTAAGACATGGGGATGTCCGGCTTTTGTGAAAAAGCAGCATGCGGACAAGCTCGAGGCACGCTCAGTACAGTGCAAGTTTGTGGGATACCCAAAGAACTCCAAGGGGTATCTTTTCTACTACGAAGAGGAACAAAAAGTCCTTGTTTCTCGTCATGCCTACTTCTTGGAAACTGAGTTTTTGGAAAACCAGATAAGTGGGAGCGCAGTAGAACTGGAAGAAATTCCAGAACCACAAAACATTACTGAAAGCTTAGAGGAACCAGAGGGTTCGAAAGAACAGGACATTCCTACGCCGCTCCGCAGGAGTAGTAGGCAGTCTCATCCGCCCGAGAGATACTGCGGTTTTCTCATAGACGGGGATAGAGAGGATTGCATCATAGATTATGATGAGCCTACTAGCTTCCAGCAGGCCGTTCAGAGCGTTGACTCAGTGAAATGGCTGGATGCAATGCGGACCGAAATGGAGTCCATGTACACCAACAAGGTATGGACGTTGGACATTGCTCCAGACGGGGTAAAACCCGTAGGATGCAAGTGGATCTTCAAAAGGAAGATTGGTGTAGATGGACAGGTTGAGACCTATAAAGCTAGGCTGGTAGCGAAGGGTTTCCGTCAAAGACCTGGCTTGGACTATGACGAAACCTTTTCTCCAGTAGCCATGCTGAAATCCATTCGGATCCTTCTTGCCATCGCTGCCTTCCACGATTATGAGATCTGGCAAATGGACGTAAAGACAGCTTTTCTAAATGGAAATTTAGAGGAGTGTGTCTATATGGACCAGCCAGAGGGCTTCATTCAGAGTGGGAGCAGCGGAAAGGTGTGCAAGTTGCTTAAGTCCATCTATGGACTGAAGCAGGCATCGCGGAGTTGGAACATCTGTTTTGATGAGACGGTCAAAGAATTTGGCTTTATCAAAAATCCAGATGAACCATGCATCTATAGTAGATTTGTAGCGAGAACTGTAGTATTCCTCGTTTTATACGTGGATGACATTCTCTTAGTAGGAAATGACATTCCTATGCTACAATCTGTCAAGGGGTTCTTGTCACACAGGTTCTCCATGAAAGACCTGGGTGATGCCTCATACATCCTGGGGATCCGGATCCATCGTGATAGATCCAAGAGGATATTGGGACTTTCTCAGTCCAGGTACATCGACACCATAGTGAAGAGATTCAGTATGGAAGATTCCAAGCGCGGTAACCTACCGGCTTGTCACGGGATCACCCTCTCTAAAGAGATGTCTCCCAAGACTGATTTGGAGAGGGATCGCATGTCGATTATACCCTACGCTTCTGCGGTAGGCTCTATAATGTATGCGATGTTGTGTACCAGACCGGATGTAGCTTATGCACTGAGTGTGGTAAGCCGGTATCAGTCAAACCCTGGGGAGAAACACTGGATAGCGGTAAAGAACATTCTCAAGTACCTGAGAAGGACTAAGGAGATGTTCTTGGTGTATGGCGGAAAAGACCTCCAGATCGAGGCCTTTGCTGACTCCAGCTTCCAGAGTGACAAGGATGATTCCAAGTCCATGTCGGGCTTTGTCTTTACCCTCAATGGAGGGGCGGTGTGTTGGAAGAGTTCCAAACAGGAAACCGTTGCAGACTCGACGATGGAAGCGGAATACATCGCTGCATCTGATGCCGCAAAAGAAGCTGTCTGGATGAGGAAGTTCTTGAAAGAACTTCAGGTGGTTCCGTCCATTGTTGATCCAATACCTCTGTATTGCGACAACAATGGGGCTATAGCTTTAGCGAAGGAACCCAGGTCCCATCAGAGATCCAGGCACATCTTGAGGCGGTATCACCTGATCAGGGAGATCGTGGATCGCAAGGAGATCGAGGTTCGGAGAGTTGCTTCAGAAGACAACACTGCAGATCCATTCACCAAGGCCCTGCCCCAGACTCAGTTCGAGCGGCTGATCGAGATGATAGGTCTTCGATACGCCAGTACATGGCCTTAGTGCAAGTGGGAGATTGTTAGTGTATATGCCCTAGAGGCCATTACTGTATCATACTAGTTTGTATATTACTTAATGGATGCTTGGGATATTCACCTTGTATATACAATCTTGCTCAAAATAGTAGTATGCTACTTGGTTTGTCTCTACTTCAATGTGTACTTGTGTTTATTTTACTATATCACTTATACGCATTAGTGGAGCCCTTAGGATCTTTGCTTGATTACCAGCGTTGTGATGGCAGTCACACTAGTGGGGGCTGGGTAATCTATTAGCACATCCTTATACAGGTCCCTAGTCGCAGGACTATCGAGACAGGGCATCGATACTCCGGAGTAGACTAGCGTATGCGCTTCTCATCCCAGTGTGGGAGATGGTCTGTCCCACAGCCATCAGTACGTCGTACTGGAGATAGTATACGGGTGCTCGTTGGGTTACGAGTACACTGGACAGGACTCGTCGGGAACTGACAGGTTGGTATTATACCTATCGTCAGTCATCAGTTCCCAGGTGACATGAGTACAGCTTAGTCCGCTGACTTGACACTGGCACTTCGCCTCGAGTGTGTTCCCACTGCACTTTGATCACTACCCTACCACGGCTCAAAGGAGTCGTGCAAACAGGTGGTGGTTGGGTGCAGTCCCGAAGCACTTGGAGGCAGTGACGGTTAGACAGGATTCGTCTCTCCCGGTATTGGGGGTTGACATCGCGCTGTGTCTAGGAGAGCCATTACACAAGTAGTCCCTGGCCAGGGCAATCGAGATATACTGGTAGGTTTCCAGTGTTATCTCAGGGTGTTTTGGGCTTCGCTCCGGCACGACTTGTACCGCTATTGGGGGACTGACGTTTACCGCCCCCTAGGCCCGCCATGCGATGTATCAGACGAACAGACCGGACTGTACGGAGACTGTCACATTCAGACTCAGTAGGAGCACAGATGGGGTTTCACCTCGTCAGCCTTCTTGTCGACATCTACCTGGGGGCCGTTACGCACAGCTAGTGCCGCTTGCGGTCTGTGGTTAAACCCACTGCCAGCGTAGTGTCGAGTCTTTAGAGTCCCACACAGAGGGTATTCTCCTATGGGCAAAACAGAGTAGAGGTCGCATGGTTTTGCGACAGGGTCCGTTCTCACCCGCGCACTTGTGCACGTTTGGAGTCCGGACAGATATTACCAGCGGGCTCTGGTTTGAGCCGGATACTGGTATTGTATTTGGGGTTGCTTTTATCTCTCAGTATTCATGTTCCTCGGAACAAGAATGCAGGTGTGTATGCACAGTTTTTGAGGAGGAGGAAGATGATTTCCATTAGGGTTTCGGAACGGGTGCGTATGCACAGTTGACAGTCGTCTTTTTCCGAACCCTAATGGATTTGTATTATATCATTTAATAATATATAATAAAATGAAATTGTGTCATGGTTAGTTTTTGTTGACTTGTTGACCATGGTTGACTTGTTGACCATGGTTGAACATTTGACTACCATCATTACAAATGCAAGATGCTTTTTCATTCTTGCTTTATTCATTTAATGCATGTAATGATATTAGTCATTCTAAACTAACCATCAAACCTTTTTCATTTTGATTATTGTTATTATTTGATTTTTCTTTTTCTTTTGTTATGGTTGCAAAAGGAAAAGAAAGAGCTCACTTTATCATTCTCACTCTCTCTCTTCACTTCATCTTCTTCTTCCTCTAGTCAAGAGAAACCTTCTCATGAGTTGAGAATCCTTCTCTTGAAAAACAAAAGCAAACCCTAAACAATCTCTACTCACTCTAGGATCAAGGGTCTAGCAAGCCGGCGATTCTAGTTCACTCCAAGTACGAGAAAGAGCCCAAAGGTCGAGCCTTCGAGGTGGATCCATCTTCGACGGGAGAAGGCGACAAAGGAGAACCATCAACCTCTACAAAGTTTGAAGACGAAGGAGTTCAAGTCTAGGTATAACCATCTTCATCCGAGTAGCTAAACTTCTTTAGCTAGGTTGCTAGTTTTAGTTTAGGTATCGATCCCGACCTTGCATAGTCCATGTTGCTTCTTGCACTAAAAATTTGATTTTTATACCGTTTCCGCCTCCCCGTAAGAACCGGGGGTGGCAACGTGGACTTACAAGACGAACCCCCGAAGATCCGCTCACTGCCTCCATGTGGCTCGGGACTGTACCCAACTAAAACCTGTTTGCACGTCTCCTTTGGGCGTGGTAGGGTAGTAATCAAAGTACAGTGGGAACTCACACGAGACAAATGACGATCCCCAGGTCGATGAACTAACCTATACACATGTCACCAGAGAACTGCTATCTGACGTCAGGTATAAGACCAACTAGCATGTTCCCGGCGAGTCCTGTCCGGTGTACTCATAACCCAATGAGCACCTGTATACATCTTAGGTGAACCAACTGATACCAGTGGCTTATGAGACCGGCCACCGCCCCACGTCGGGGTTTCGACTATATACACTAGTCTACTCTGGAGTATCGATGCCCTATTTCGAAACTCCCACGTCTAGGGACCTTTTAAGGATGTGCTTATAGACTACCAGCTCCCACGTATATGATCGCCCTCATACTGCTGGCAGTCAAGGAAGAATCCTAGGGGCTCTATCAACGTGTAATAGCGACCTGTCAGGTCACCTAAAGCAGTATATGATGATAAAGATAAACCAGATAGCATACTATCATCTCGAGTAAGACTGTCCTGCCGGGATAGGTCCTCCCCCAATCATTGCAATCACATGCCTGTGATCCAATAATTGACTCTAAGGGCACTATCTCCAACACATTTATGACTAAGTGAATACGAAATACAACCTTTGTAGATCGGTCCTTCACTTCTAAAGCTCCTTGTTGCAGTCCCTTCGCTGCAATCATAGTTCTCCTAGGCTCTTGCATGTCTTCACGAGGTGAAAGAAGCGTCCTTGCTTGAAGTCTTCGAAGCCGAAGATGATCTACGTCGAGAGAATACCAACTCAAGCTACTACTTCACTAACTAGAGAATTAGTGAAGAAAATGTAGGGTTCCTAGGCACACTCAAGAGGTTCCACAACTGATCAACCATGGCAAAATCAAATTTTTCTTATGCCGAGAAACCCTAATGATAGATCGATAACTAGAGGCAAAGGCGAAACATGCAATTAAACAACTTTATTGCTAAGTGAATGGAAATACAACCTTTGTAGATCCGGTCCACCACTTCTTTAGCTCCGTGTTGACGTCCCTCCGCTGCGATCATCGGAATCCCGGACTCTAGCATTGGTTTCATCGGAGGAATGGTCAGGCTAGGTCGTTGACTTCGATGCCGAAGATGATCTACGTCGTAGCGACTCAAACTCAAGCTCCACTTTCACTAGGTCATGGAACTTGTGAAGATAACACACTCTACTACATGGCAAGTGGTAGAGGATGAAGAAATAGGAAGTGGGTTCACTTTGGATTTGGATTTCTCACTTGGATTCATCACTTGATAATTTTCAATCAAGCTTTCTTTTTCTTCATGAAGAAGATGAAGAAGAAGAAGAGAATGAAAAAGAATTAAATCAATAATAAAAATCAAGTGATCTTATCATAATGCAACCATGGGTGAAGCTAACACATGTAGAGAATAAACTAGGGTTTAGGTTTAATGGTTAGGTTAAGGCAAAAGACAAAATGGCTAAAGCTTTTCAAAACTTCATGAAGCTTCAAGTAAAAACAAATTTAGCCACCATTTTATCCTTGCCAAAATAAATGAATAAAAGAATAAATAAATAAGTAAAGATAACAAAACCCTAACCATTAACCTAAACATGGTTTAAATCAAACATACACCCAAGTTTGCATGTATCATCAAACATGAGACAATCAAGTGCACAAAAATATATCACATATACAACGTGCACATCAAGTGAGAAAATCATCTTAAGTGAACCAATACTAGTTAATGTAAAGTAATACATCAAATATATAATTATACATTAAATCATTAAATCAACACTTGATTTAATGATCCGGTCATACTGCATATAACCGACTAATATCAAGTGTATCAATGTATCGAATCAACACTTGATTCGGTAACCCGGCTATATCATATATAACCTGCCGATGATACAAATCGCGAGAATAGAATACAGTATCACATACTGGTATTATTCTAGGTCCCGCACATATCTCATATGCGCTCCTATTTCGTTTCGCTTGAGCTAGGAAACCTCTGTATAGGACTCTAAAGACTCGTCAATACGCCGGAAGCAGGTGATGATCATATCAAACACCCACAAGCCGCAAGCGGTCTGCTAAACGTAACGGCCACCCGGGTATTGAGCGATCAGAAGATCAATGAGCAAGCCCGCTCACACTCCTGTGAATCCAACCAGTAACACTTACCGTACAGTCCAGTCTGTTCGTCTGATATGTCACATATCTTGCCTAGGGGTGGTAAACGTCAGACCCCAGTAGCTCGATAAGTCGTGTCGATATGAGGTCTATAACAGTTTAAGAAACTACTGGTAACACTTACTAGTAAATCTCAGCAACCCTGGCCAGGGATTTTCGGTTATAGCCAATCGAACACAGCGCAACATCAACTCCCTATACTGGGAGAGACGAATCCCCTCCTATCGCTCATTGCCTCCATGTGATTCGGGACTGTACCTAAAAACCACCGTTTTGCACGCCCTCTTGGACGTGGTAAGGTGGAAATCAAAGCACAGTAGGAATCACACAAGACTCTATGACAATCTCGGGTCTACAGACTAACCTGTACCAGTGTCACCAGAGAACTGCCATCTGACGTAAGGTATAATACCATCTGGGAGTTCTCGGCGAGTCCGTCCAGTGTACCCAGTCTCCAATGAGCACCCGTATATCATCTCTGATGTCAAACACCAATGGATATGGGATCATCCATCGCCCATCTGTATGGGTCGAGAAGCTATACGCTAGTTTACTCTGGTATATCGATGCCCCGTCTCGATACTCCCACGACTAGAGACCTTACAGGATGTACTTATGGACTACCGTGTCCCCACCAGTATGATCCGCATCATAGTCCCGGTAGTCAAGTACACATCCTAAGGGCTTTACCAACATGTAACAGAGAGACAATCAGTATACACGTTAAGGTAAAGAGTAACCAGATAGCATACTATCATGTCGAGCAAGAAAGTCCTCCCTATATATGTCCTACATCCACTACAATATACATCCAATGTACAGTAATGGCCTATAGGGCATACATATAACTAACAATCTCCCACTTGCACTAGGTCCATCTGTAGCAGTGGTTGTAGTATCTCATACTCAACCATCTCATAAAAGTCTCTCTCTGGGAAAAGGCTTTTGTGAGTGGATCCGCCGTGTTGTCGTCTGAGTCTACTCTCCTAACCTCGATCACCCTAGAGATCAAATATCTCTATGATCATGTGATACTGCCTTAGAATATGTCTGGATGACTGATGGGACGGACGTTCCTTGGCATAAGCCACAATTCCATTGTCACAAAATGGGAGGAACTAAGTTCATCTCATGAAAAAATATACATCCAGACTGCCTCTTTGGTAGCATCTTAAGTAGCGATATATTCAGCCTTTATCGTCTAGTATGCCACGGTTTCTGGCTTGGAACTCTTCCAACATACCGTCCTTTTACTGTGGGTAAAGACAATGCCTGTGACTGACTTCCAGTCGTCCTTATCACCGTGGAACCTTTCCAGTGATTCTCCCCTGGATCAACTGATACCATCTCACTATAACTAGTGAGTATCCTAACATCCAATTAGATCTATCTCATAGATCCAAAACCCAGGATTTAGGAGGTATCACTTTGATCCTATATGGAGAATCATTGTGATAAGCGGAGATTTACCGAGCGTAGCATAGGAAACTCCCTTCTTATCAAGAGTATGTCATCCACGTATTCTACGAGGATCACCACCATACTCTATACAACCCTTTTGTTTATACAAGGTTCATCTACCATTTTGATGATGTCAAACTCTTTAACTAACACATCAAAACAGACGTTCCAACTCCGCGATGCTTGCTTTATCACATAAAACATCTTGCTCGCGTTTCTGCTGCTCCCACTGTCTACGAGGCCCTCTGGCTGTGTACTTATAGACGCACTCTTCTAAAACATCACTTAGAAAAGCAGTCATGGCACCCAACCGCCAGATATCGTAGTCATGGTATGTAGCCATGGCAAGTAGGATCCGGATGGACTTAAGCATAGCTACTGGAAAAGGTTTCATCATTTTCCACGCCTGGTCGATGATGAAAACCTTTAACAAGTCTAGCTTCGAAAGTCTCATCTTTTCCATCTACACCAAGTAATCTTCTCAAGATATACTTGCTCCTGATGGGGATTTAACCCTTCAGATAAAGCAACCAAAGTCCATACTTTATTGGTGTATAAGGATTCCATCTTAGATCGATAAGCATCCAGCCATTCTTATAGAGTCCCACTCCTGATGGCCAGCTCAAAACTAGTTGGGTCATCATCTCATGATGCAATCCTCGCTCCCACTGTCATAGAGAAACCGAAGTAACTCTCAGGTGGGTGAGGAACCCTACTAGATCGGCGGAGAGGCTGAGGTTCGTTGGAATCTATTGAATCCTTTGGCTCTACCAAATCATCAGCTGCAGTTTGTATAGCTGGAACATTTCCAGTTCTACATAACAGACCTTGCCTCGAGCTTGTCCGGATTTTGCTTTTTAGACATAGGCCGGACAACCTCAAATCTTAACAAACTTAAGATATGGGCTCTTCCCTTTCCATATCACATATGAAGCGGTAGGCAACTATTTTGATTTGAACCCTATTCAATAGGTATGCAGCTTCTCAAGAACATAACTCGGAAAAGGAAATAGGAAACTTAGTAGTACTCATCATAGAGCGCACCATATCATATAGGGTGTGATTGCTCCGCCCCGATACACCGTTGTGCTGTGGTGTATTCAGAGGAGTAACACTGAGAGAGAATCTCATTCTCTTTTAGAATAGTCCAAGAATTCCATGCACAAGTATTCTCCTCCCTGATCTCATCATAGGACATAATACTTATACCCGTATTTTGGTTCTCTACTTCTAACTTATATTCTGTGAATATCTCAAAAGGTTCGGACTTATGTTCCAACAGGAACATATATCTGAATCTTGAGAGATTATCAGAGAATGTAATGAAATACAAAGAACCAGGCTTGGCATGTGTAGACAGGGGACCTACATACATCAACATGTATCATCCCAAGAGTTCACTAACTCTTTCTCTGTTTCTAGTAAACAGAGCTATGGTCATCTTATCTCTGTGACATGACTGGCAAGTTTCACAAGATGTAAATTCAAACTAATTTAAATATGCATCTAAATGTAACTTCAGCCAGTCGGGTCGCATTGACTTGACCTAGTCTACGATGCCTCAAGAAGGATTCGTTCATTTTTGAACTCTTCCTCTTGTGTGTGTTCCGTATACTAAGAACTGTAGTTTGATTTAGAACATCAATACTTTTAGATAACGTGCCTGAACCGATCAACTTTTGATATAGGAAATGTTTAAAACATTATCCAACAATACAAAATTTTATCATTTCTTTACTGATAAAGAGACTGATATGATTTTGTATATCAGGTTCGGTATTTAATAGCATTTGTTCAAAATCAATGTATTCTGGAATACAGGGTGACAGTGACCAACAGACTTGGCTGCAACACTTGCACCGTTTTCTGTCTCATGAAACTTATCACCTGTTCTCAGTTCTCTACCTTTCTGCAGCTCTATGTAATAGATTACATATCTGGGATCCTGATCCGGTATCTAATACCTAGGACGTAGAGGATACTGAGAAACAGTTCTTTATAATGAACACACCCGAAAGAGATGCATTATATGCACTTTCTTCGTTTGGGCGGCATAGGAATTCATGTATTCCTCTATTTCCTGCTCTGACTTATAACAATTATAAGTTGGAGCGGGACCAACGTTCCCCATCTCAGTATAACAAACGGGTTCGGTCAATATATCCGTTTTATTATCTTGATTAAGGCGTGCTATGGTCGCTACCTGGAGAGAGAGAGAAGAAAACACATTGCGTGCGCTCTTGCAAGATCAGATTGGTTATTATTTTATCTAATCAGAATGGCTCCCACTGTTTTTATCAAATCTTCCTTCAAACCTTAAAGGAGAGACTAGCCGGGATTAATTACACGCTACAAGTTCGCCAATCTTTCAGCCAGGCCAGTATCGGTACTTTGAGGGAGGTTCCCCGTGCTTTCGCACGGACCTAATTAAAGTAAACCTCGTTTTCCCAGAGGCGTAACCCCGTTGACACCTTTCTAGACACCAACTTAATCGGCTAATTGTAATGTGCAAAACTCTCCCAGGAGTAACAATTACTCGCAGTGGGTATCGGGATCCAACTATCTCATAGAAGGTATGCAATCTTATTGCAAATTTCAACACTTGAAATTCCCGATAATTTTGCCCCTAACGTGCTATGACCTTGACGAAAGCCAACAAACCATAGCCCGCTAGTCAAGTTCAACCCGTACATTTCTTGGTTGAATTAAACCCACCCGCACGACCCTTGATGAAAGCCAACAAAGCCGCACGACTACCCTAATCCAATCGCGTCGTATGCAGCAGATAAGCAGCATATAGCTACCGCACACTACACCTTGACGAAAGCCAACAAATGTAGCACGAATACTATATACAACTTATCTGAAATGACGGAGGGCTACGACAGGTTTTTCTGAAAACCTATTGCATAATGAACTTGATATCGTTGTATAATCAAATGATTTTAAAATGGAGTGTTTTTTAGGCTTTTCTTGTTTTGCTAAAGGGGTCACTCCCGGTGAAGGGATCGTCGGCCCTTTCCTTATGGAATAAGGTGCAGGATATATCATATATACCGCTGTGCAAAGCAAAAACTATAGAAGCAATCAAAAGACAAACCGAGGGGTGTAGCATTTGCCAGTTATTGCTAAAGGGGTCACTCCCGGTGAAGGGATCTCGGCCCTTTCCTTATCGAATAAGGTGCAGGATGTTCTACAAGGAACACAGCGATGCAAAGCAAGAACTGTAGCTACCTGTTTATTTGAAAATTTGATTCTACAACATCTTTTAGGTTTCTTTTCTTTCATTAATCACATTAATGAAGTCCCATCATTTAAGCACCTAAACATCACAGATAAATACGACGTACACTTATGCCATCCGCATTCGCCTCGATGTCCCCTCATGCACCGTTAGGTTAGGTAACTAACGACAGAGCGGGGCAGGGCTAGCGCGGGTGTAAAACATAAGTAACGTCTATAATATATCATATATACTATATACAATATCCATCATAGCATATCAAATGATCACATCACAGATATCGCAGCAGAAGAAACATATGAAATATTAGATATACTAGGACGTCCGTGTTTTCATTACGAGCCAGTATAAAACACGGATTCCACGGTCACGATGAATAGCCAAACCCACACCCCTAGACCCCTACGAGAGCGGCAAGCAACCCTACCAATTCTAGAGTTATGAGACCCGGACTCGACTCCTCGAGTTGGTCTCCCACTGGACTCCAGAACCCGGTTACTTATGCCCTCCTCCTTGGGTCTATCCTAGTGCGGAAAAGTAAATAATATACAAATGGTGACAACTTCCGCAACCTGGAAGTGCCCCAGTAAAAGAATATTACATACAAGTTTTTACATGAATGAAAAGGAAAAACACTCATCTCACATAAAAACACCCCGGCTATTCAAACACGACGATCCAATATAACATATCCAGCAACACATTACATCACATGTCATCAACGTAAGTAAACATGCGTATCCCAATTGTCGTTGACATATAGCAACGAAACCAGCGATATCACATATTACACTTACGGTCACAGGAAAGAAAGTGTAAAACTACAACAGTTGGAATCCGCAACCTCTTTAGACATCGCATGCCTAACCATCTGAATTCCTTAGACATCACATGCCTAACACTTATAAACCCCGCATTTTATTCTCATTATCGAAAACACTTTTCAATATCAAGTCGGGCAATTCAACAAGATTCCCGACATTTTGATCGAATGCTCCTCGCAAACTTTAGTAGGCGGCCGCACCCCCGATGCCGTCGACGAAGTGCACTAAGGCGGAACACCGCTGCCGCGAACACCCGAACGGATGCTTTCGGCGACGGGGTTCTCCTACAGTCACTTGGTCGGGGCTATGGGGTGTAGCTGTCTATTATGTTTACCCGGCGAGTATCCGCGTACGCTACGTGATTGCGACGGACTTTTGATCACCTCAAAATTCCGTAGCAACCGATCAAGTGAGACTAAAGTGCTATGTTTATAACATTCATTCAGTTATCTCATAACTACTTGTGGATTCCAAATATTGTATCACATTCCAGATAAACAGAAAATGTTAAACTTTTCGATCGAACAGTCAAACACCCAAGTTTTCCCGAAACAGCTCAACACATGAAATAAGTTTTAAAACATTCACTTCATGCCTCAGTACCAACGGTCCAGCCATAGAAGGGTCAAGCCAACGTCTCACATGTGGCACTCCGTACTGCCCCAAACCCTAAGGTTCAAAGGGCATTTCAAGACGGTCACATAATCGAGTTAAGGTTTGTTGTCTTCTAGAGGGTCCATCGCATTACTTTCACTACTTAGAACGTTCTTAAACTACGGAAAAATCCAACAATTGGAAATTTCCCGACAGGGGAAAATGTGGATATTTATATCCGGTCGAACATTTCAACATTTTCTAAAATTATCCGGAAAATCACATAGACGCAGTTAAAGTTTCCGATCGAATCATCGAATCCCTTAAAGACCCCAGATTACTCAACTCTTGTGTGAAGATTAAAATTACCCAGAAAACACAGGAGTCCAATAGAAACATTACTGTGCAAAGTGTGGTCAACGAAGCAACAGTATGGCCGCGGAACCGCCGCGCCACGTGGGGTACGGCCGCGGTTCCGCAGCTCTTTGATGGAATTAGGACCTCGTTTTGCACAGTAATTCTTATAAAACCCTGCTTATTTTTCTGCATATTTTTAATTAGGAAAAATGCATAGTTTTGAAAAATGTAAAAATGCATAGTTTTGAAAAATGTACAGAGAAGGGGTCGGATTAGGGTTTCGTGTTTCGATCGGACCTAAAACATCGTCTACACTTCGCCTAAGTCTCTAGCTAGGCTCTGATACCACTGTAGGGTTCCTAGGCACACTCAAGAGGTTCCACAACAGATCAACCATAGCAAAATCAAATTTTTCTTGTGCCGAGAAACCCTAATGTTAGATCGATAACTAGAGGCAAAGGCGAAACATGCAATTAAACAACTTTATTGCTAAGTGAATGGAAATACAACCTTTGTAGATCTGGTCCACCACTTCTCTAGCTCCGTGTTGACGTCCCTCCACTGCGATCATCAGAATCCCGGACTCTAGCGTCGGTTTCATCGGAGAAATGGTCGGGCTAGGTCGTTGACTTCGATGCCGAAGATGATCTACGTCGTGGCGACTCAAACTCAAGCTCCACCTTCACTAGGTCATGGAACTTATGAAGATAACACACTCTACTACATGGCAAGTGGTAGAGGATGAAGAAATAGGAAGTGGGTTCGCTTTGGATTTGGATTTCTCACTTGGATTCATCACTTGATAATTTTCAATCAAGCTTTCTTTTTCTTCATGAAGAAGATGAAGAAGAAGAGAATGAAAAAGAATTAAATCAATAATAAAAATCAAGTGATCTTATCATAATGCAACCATGGGTTAAGCTAACACATGTAGAAAATAAACTAGGGTTTAGGTTTAATGGTTAGGTTAAGGCAAAAGACAAAATGGCTAAAGCTTTTCTAAGCTTCAAGTAAAAACAAATTTAGCCACCATTTTATTCTTGCCAAAAATAAATGAATAAAAGAATAAATAAATAAGTAAAGATAACAAAACCCTAACCATTAACCTAAACATGGTTTAAATCAAACATACACCCAAGTTTGCATGTATCATCAAACATGATACAATCAAGTACACAAAAATATATCACATATACAATATGCACATCATGTGAGAAAATCATCTTAAGTGAACCAATACTAGTTAATGTAAAGTAATATATCAAATATATAATTATACATTAAATCATTAAATCAACACTTGATTTAATGATCCGGTCATACTGCATATAACCGACCAATATCAAGTGTATCAATGTATCGAATCAACACTTGATTCGGTAACCCGGCTATATCACATATAACCTGCCGATGATACAAATAGCGAGAATAGAATACAGTATCACATACTGGTATTATTCTCGGTCCCGCACATATCTCATATGCGCTCCTATTTCGTTTCGCTTGAGCTAGGAAACCTCTGTGTGGGACTCTAAAGACTCGTCAATACGCCGGCAGCAGGTGATGATCATATCAAACACCCACAATCCGCAAGCGGTCTGCTAAACGTAACGGCCACCAGGGTATTGAGCGATTAGAAGATCAACAAGCAAGCCCGCTCACACTCCTGTGAATCCAACCAGTAACACTTAACGTACAGTCCGGTCTGTTCGTCTGATATGTCGCATATCTTGCCTAGGGGTGGTAAACGTCAGACCCCAGTAGCTCGATAAGTCGTGTCGATATGAGGTCTATAACAGTTCAAGAAACTACTGGTAACACTTACCAGTAAATCTCAGCATCCCTGGCCAGGGATTTCCGGTTATAGCCAATTGAACACAGTGCAACATCAACTCCCTATACCGGGAGAGACGAATCCCCTCCTATCGCTCATTGCCTTCATGTGATTCGAGACTGTACCCAAAAACCACCGTTTTGCATGCCCTCTTGGACGTGGTAAGGTGGAAATCAAAGCACAGTGGGAATCACACAAGACTCTATGACGATCTCGGGTCTACAGACTAACCTGTACCAGTGTCACCAGAGAACTGCCAACTGACGTAAGGTATAATACCATCTGGGAGTTCTCGGCGAGTCCGTACAGTGTACCCAGTCTCCAATGAGCACCCGTATATCATCTCTGATGTCAAACACCAATGGATATGGGATCATCCATCGCCCATCTGTATGGGTCGAGAAGGTATACGCTAGTCTACTCTGGTATATCGATGCCCCGTCTCGATACACCCACTACTAGGGACCTTGAAGGATGTACTTATGGACTACCATGTCCCCACAAGTATGATCCACATCGTAGTCCAAGTAGTCAAGTACACATCCTAAGGGCTTTACCAACATGTAACAGAGAGACAATCAGTATACACGTTAAGGTAAAGAGTAACCAGATAGCATACTATCATGTCGAGCAAGAAAGTCCTCCCTATATATGTCCCAGCATCCATTACAATATACATCCTATGTATTGTAATGGCCTCCAGGGCATACATATAACAAACAGAAAACACCCTAAACTAAACTGCTAGTCTAGTAGAGGATGGAGAAATAGGAAGTGAGTTCACTTTAGAATTTATTTTTTCACTATATTTCTCACTTTGGATCAAACCCTAGAGAGCTTTTTAGCTCATGGAAGAAGATGAAGAAATAAAGAGAGAAAGATAATGATCAAGTCAAGTAAGCTAACCATGGGTGAGAGAGTATCATATACTAACTCATGTAGAGACATAACCATGGCTAATCCAAAATGGTTAGGTTAATATAAATCTAAAGTAAAACAAAGTTAGTGGACTTTGTCAAAGCATCCACAAGCTTCCACAAGCTTCATGCTTGTGACAAAAGCTCCACTAATTTTTAATTACCTTAAATAATTATAAACCACCATTTAAAATAGAATGGTGTATGTCTTGCACACCCATGCATGATGTATCAACAACCATGATACAAAATGTAAACACATTTTAATATATATCACATATATATTAAAGTTGTGCATATATGAGAAAAATCCTTAAGTGAACATATGTTAGTTAATGTAAATTAGTATATCTAATATACAATTATACACTAAATTATTAAATCAACACTTGACTTAATAATCCGGTTATATCTCATATAACCGACTAACATCCAATGTATCGACTTATCGAATCAACACTTGATTCGATAACCCGGCTATATCACATATAACCGACCGATACAAAAAGTCGCGAGAATGGAATACGGTATCACATACACGTATTATTCTCGGTCCTGCACAGATCACATACGTGCTCCTATTTCGTTTTGCCTGAGCCAGTAAAACCTCTATGTAGGACTCTAAAGACTCGTCAATACGTCGGCAGTAGGTGATGATCGTATCAAGCACCCACAAGCCGTCAGCGGTACTAGCTGGACGTAACGGCTACCTGGGTATTGAGCGATCAGAAGATCAGAAAGCAAGCCCGCTCCAACTCCTGTAAAAGCCTGCCGGTAACACTTCCGCCGGTCTCCTCGTCTGATATGTCGCATATCAAGTCTAGGGGTGGTAAACGTCAGACCCCAATAACCGATAAGTCATGCCGATGTGAGGCTCATAACGGGTCGAGAAACTACTGGTAACACATACCAGTAAATCTCTAAATCAGCCCTGGCCAGGGACTTCCTTGTTATGACCAATCAAGCACAGCGCAACATCAACCCCCAATACCGGGGGAGATGAAACCCCTCCTATCGCTCATTGCATCCATGTGACTTGGGACTGTACCCAAAAACCACCGTTTTGCATGCCCTCTTGGACATGGTAAGGTGGAAATCAAAGCACAGTGGGAATCACACAAGACTCTATGACGATCTCGGGTCTACAGACTAATCTGCACAAGTGTCACCAGAGAACTACCATCTGACGTGAGGTGTAATACCATCTGGGAGTTCTCGGGAGTCCGTCCAGTGTACCCAGTCTCCACTGAGCACCCGTATACCATCTCTGATGTCAAACACCAATGGATATGGGATCATCCATCGCCCATCTCGTGGATCGAGAAGCGTATACGGTAGTCTACTCTGGTATATCGATGCCCTGTCTCGATACACCTACGACTAGGAACATTAAAGGATGTACTTATGGACTACACTGTCCCCACTAGTATGATCTGCATCATAGTCCAGGTAGTCAAGTACACATCCTAAGGGCTTTACCAACATGTAACTATAAGACAGCATCAAAAGATAAGTATACATGTTAAGATAAAGAGCAACCAGATATCATACTATCATATCGAGCAAGAAAGTCCTCTCTCTATATGTCCAAGCATCCAATATAATATACATCATCTGTACAATACTGGCCTCTAGAGCATAATACAACTAACAATCTCCCACTTGCACTAGGGCCAGCTGCTGTAGTATCGCATACCAAGCATCCCGAAGAGTTTCTCAAACTGTATCTAAGGAGTGGATCCGCTGTGTTGTTCTTCATGTCAACCCTCCTGACCTCGATCTCCCGGAGATTAACAATCTCCCGGATCAGGTGATACCGCCTCAGAATATGCCTGGATCGCTGATGGGACCTGGGTTCCTTCGCCAAAACCACTGCTCCATTGTTATCACAATACAAAGATATTGGATGCTCAGTGGATGGAACCACTCCAAGTTCAGTAATGAACTTCTTGATCCAGACAGCCTCTTTGGCAGCATCGTTGGCAGCGATGTATTCAGCCTCCATCGTCGAGTCTGCCACGGTTTCCTGCTTGGAACTCTTCCAGCTAACCGCCCCTCCGTAAAGGGTAAAGACAAATCCCGAGTGCAACTTAGAGTCGTCCTTATCACTCTGGAAGCTCGAATCGGTAAAGGACTCCACTTGGAGTTCTCCGTTACCATACACCAAGAGATTCTCTTTAGTCCTTCATAAGTATATGAGAATGCTCTTCACAGCTGTCCAGTGACTCTCTCCAGGATCAGCTTGATACCTACTCACTACATTTAGTGAGTGTGCTACATCGGGTCTGGTACATAGCATCGCGTACATGATAGAGCCTACAGCCGAAGCATAGGGTATCCCTTGCAAGCGAGCTCTCTCCAAATCAGTCTAGGGAGACATCTCTTTGGAGAGAGTGAGTCCAGAGATCGTGGGTAAGTTCCCACGCTTGGATTCTTCCATACTAAACCTTTTTAGTATGGTGTCAATGTACCTGGATTGGGACAATCCCAATATCCATTTAGATCTATCTCTATAGATCATAATTCCCAGTATGCAGGAGGCATCACCTAGATCTTTCATTGTGAATCTTTGTGATAAGAAGAGCTTGACCGATTGCAGCATAGGAATGTCATTTCCTATCAAGAGTATGTCGTCCACGTACAATACGAGGAAGACAACCTTACTCTCTGCCACCTTCTTGTAGATACAAGGTTCATCTACGACGAAATCAAACTCTATGATAACGACGTCAAAGAAGATGTTCCAACTCCGCGATGCTTGCTTTGATCCATAAATGTATTTAAGCAGCTTGCACACCTTCCCGCTTCTCCCACTAGTTACGAAGCCCTATGGCTGAGTCATGTATACGCCCTCTTCTAAATCACCGTTTAGAAAGGCGGTCTTAACATCCATTTTCCAGATTTCGTAGTCATGATATGCAGCGATGGCAAGCATGATCAGGATGTATTTAAGCATAGCCGCTGGAGAAAAGGTTTCGTCATAGTCCACACCGGGTCTTTGACGAAAGCCCTTTGCAACAAGTCTAGCTTTGAAAGTCTCCACTTTCCCATCAACACCAAATTTTTTCTTGAAGATCCACTTGCTTCCAATGGGTTTTACCCCTTCAGGAGCATCTTCCAAAGTCCATACTTTGTTGGTGTAGATGGATTCCATCTCGAACCGCATTGCATCCAGCCATTTCACTGAGACCCCACTCGTGATGGCCTGCTCGAAGCTAGTTGGGTCATCATCTACCATGATGCAATCCTCGATCCCACCATCCATGAGAAAACCGTAGTATCTCTCAGGTGGGTGAGGAACCCTACTTGATCGGCGAAGTGGCTGGGGTTCATCGGGAACTATTGAATCCTCCGGTTCCATCTAATCTTCTGTTGTAGTCTGTATTGCTGGAACCTCTTCCAGTTCTACCTCCTTGCCACTAATCTCTTTTTCAAGAAATTCCTTTTCTAAAAAGGTGGCATGTCGAGAAACAAATACCTTTTGTTCCTCGGTGTGGTAGAAGATATACCCGCGCGAATGTTTGGGATATCCAATAAACTTACACAGAATTGACCTTGCCGCGAGTTTGTCCGGATTTTGTGTTTTTACATATGCCGGACAACCCCATATCTTAACATAATTAAGACATGGTCACTTTCCTTTCCATATCTCATACGGAGTGGTTGGCACAGATTTGGTGGGACCCATATTCAATAGGTCTGCAGCTGTTTCCAGTGCATACCACCAGAAGGAAATAGGTAACTCAGCTGTGCTCATCATAGAGCGCACTATATCTAATAGGGTGTGGTTCCTCCGTTCCGATACACCGTTGTGCTGTGGTGTATATGGAGGAGTCAGCTGAGAGAGAATCCCATTCTCTTTTAGGAACTCCAGGAATTCATTGCTCAAGTATTCACCTCCTCGATCAAATCGAAGGATTTTAATACTTTTCTCGGTTTGGTTCTCGACTTCTTGTTTATATTCTCTGAATTTCTCAAAAGCTTCTGATTTATGTTTCATCAGGAACACATACCCGAATCTAGAGAGATCGTTAGTGAATATAATGAAGTACGCAGAACCATTCCTGGCATGTGTAGACATGAGGCCGCATACATCACTATGTACCAGTCCCAAGAGTTCCGTAACTCTTTCTCCGTGTCCCGTAAACGGAGTTTTGGTCATCTTGCCTTTGAGACATGACTGGCAAGTGTCATAAGATGAAAATTCAAACGGATTCAAATATCCATCCTTATGCAACTTAGCTAGTCGTGTCGCATTGATGTGACCCAGTCTACAATGCCACAAGAAGGATTCGTTCATTTCTTAACTCTTCCTCTTGTGTGTGTTTGTTTTGCTCAGAACTATTGATTGATTAAGAACATAAATGCCATTGCACAGTGTGCCTGATCCAACTAACTTTTGGTTCTGGAAAATGTTCATAACATTATCCTGTAATACAAAATTATATCCCTCTTTACTTAATAAAGAAACCGATATAATGTTGCATATCAGGTTCTGCATGTAATAGCATTCATTCTGAATCAATGTATTACCAGTTGATAATACAAGGTGATATTCCCCGACGGTTCTAGCTGCAACAATTGCACCATTTCCAACCCTTATGTTTTTATCACCTTCTCCAAGTTCTCTACCTCTCCTCAGCCCATGTAACTGATTACATATATGGGATCTTGACCCGGTATCTAATACCCAGGACGTAGAGCAAACGGAGAAACAGTTCTCTGTAACGAACACACCCGAAGAAAATGCATCAACATGTACTTTCTTCATTCGGGTGGCATGGGAATCCTGGTATTCCGCTATATCCTGTTCAGTCTCATAACTTTTATAAGAAAGAACGGAACCAACGTTCCCCGACATAGTATAACATGCGGGTTCGGTTAATACATCCATATTATTATCTTTATTAAGGCATGATATGGTCGCTACCTGGAGAGAGAGAGAAGAAAACACTTTAGCGTATTCTCTTGCAAGATCAGATTGGTTATTATTTTATCTAATCAGGATTGCTCCCACTGTTTTTGTCAAATCTTCCTTCAAACCCAAAAAGGAAAGACTAGCCGGGATTAATTACACCCTACAATTTCGCCAATCTTTCAGCCGGGCCAGTGTCGGTACTTTGAGGGAGGTTCCCCGTGCTTTCGCACTGACCTAATTAAAGTAAACCTCGTTTTCCCAAAGGCGTAACCCCGTTGACACCTTTCTAGACACCTACTTGATCGGCTAATTGTCCTGTGTAAAACTCTCACAGGAGTAACTATTACTCGCAGTGGGTATCGGGATCCAACTATCTCGTAGAAGGTATGCAATCTCATTGCAAATTTCAACACTTAAAATTCTCGATAATATTTTTGCCCCTAGCGTCCCATGACCTTGACGCAGGACAACAAACCATAGTGCGCTAGTCAAGTTCAACCCGTCATTTCTTGATTGAATTAAACGCACCCGCACGACCCTTGACGCAGGCCAACAAAGTCGCACGACTACCCTAATCCAATCTGCATCATATGCATAAGCAGATAAATACTAGTTAGCTACCGCACACTACGCCTTGACGCAGGCCAACAAACGTAGCACGAATAATAAGTAGGACTTATCTGAAATGACGGAGGGCTACGCCAGGTTTTTTTGAAAACCTATTGCGTAATGAACTTTATATCGTTGTAGAATCGAGTGTATTTTGAAATGGAGTGATTTTGAGGATTTCATTAGTTTTGCTAAAGAGGTCACTCCCGGTGAAGGGATCTCGGCTCTTTCCTTATGGAATAAGGTCCAGGATATATCATATATATCGCTATGCAAAGCAAAAACTCCAAAAGCAATCAAAAGACAAACCGAGTGTTGTAGTATCTGCCAGTTTTGCTAAAGTGGTCACTCCCGGTGAAGGGATCCCGGCTCTTTCCTCATCGAATAAGGTGCAGGATATATCATATATATCGCTATGCAAAGCAAAAACTATAGCTACCCTTTTTGAAAATTTGATTCTACAACATCTTTTAGGTTTCTTTTCTTTCATTAATCACATTAATGAAGTCCCATCATTTAAGTTACCTAAACATCACACATAAATACGACGTACACTTATGCCATCTGCATTCACCTCGATGTCCCCTCGTGCACCGTTAGGTTAGGTAACTAACGGCAGAGCGGGGCAGGGCTAGCGCGGGTGTAAAACATAAGTAACGTCTATATAATATATCATATATACTATATACAGTATCTATCATCATATATCAAATGATCACATCACAGATATCACAGCAGAAGAATCATATGAAATAATGGATATATTAGGAGGTCCGTGTTTTATTTTGAGCCTCTATAAAACACGGATTCCACGGTCGCGATGAATACCCAAACCCATATCTCTAGACCCCTAAGAGAGCGGCAAGCAACCCTACCAATTCTAGAGTTAGGAGACCCGGACTCGACTCCTCGAGTTGGTCTCCCACTAGACTTTAGAACCCGGTTACTTGTGCTCTCCTCCTTGGGTCTACCTAATGCGGAAAAGTAAATAATATATAATGGTGACATCATCCACATCTCGGAAGTGCCCCAATAAAAGAATATTACATACATTTAATTTTACATGAATGAAAATAAAAAAACTCCCATCTCACATAAAACCCACGGCTATTCAAAAACGCGACGATCCAATATAACATATCCAGCAACTCATAACATCACATGTCATCAACGTAAGTAAATATGCACATCCCAATTGTCGTTGACATATATCAACGAAACCGGCGATATCACATATTACACTTACGGTCGCAGAAAAGAAAGTGCAAAACTACAACATTTGGAATCCACAATCACTTTAGACATCGTAAATCCAAAATATCACATACTTCGCATTTCATGCCTAACTTTATGAATTCCACATATTGTATCACATTCTAGATAAATAGACAGTATTCAACTATCCGATCGAATAATCAAATACCCAAGATTTCCTAAATAGCTCAACACTTGAGCGGAGTTCAAAAATTCCATAATACGTCACAGTACCAACGGTCCAGCCGTAGAAGGGTCAAGCCAACGCCTCACATATGGCACGCCGTACTGCCTCAAACCCTAAGTTTTAGAGGTGGTTCAGATGGTCACATAATCGAGTTAAGGTTTGTTTTCTTCTAGAGGGTCCATCGGTTTACTTGCACGTTTTTCCGAAAGATTTAAACCGAAGAAAAATTAAACACTTGAAAGTTTTTCGTGCCGGGAAAAAATGAGTTAATGATATCCGTTCGAACATTTTAATACTTTCTAAATTATCCGGAAAACAAGAACGAAATTAAATTTTCCGATCGAATTAACGAATTCAGAATAATCCCCAGAACACTCAACACTTGAGTCAGATTAAAAATACCCAGAAATACACTTAATCACCGACGGATATAACTGTGGCAAAACTAGTCAATAAATCATCCGTACGGCCGCGGATCCGTGGCAGGTGCAAGGCATTGCCGCGGTTCCGCGGCGGTTTGTACGGATCATTGGCTCGTTTTTCACAGTTTTGCTTATATTTCCCTGCTGATATTTTTAGGTATTTTTAATTCAAAAAAAACCAAATTTTTAAAAAATGTCCAGAGAGGAGTTCATTTCGTTGTTTCGGAGTTCGATCGGAGTTTTAACTTCGTATGCACGTCGCCTAATGCTCTAGCTAGGCTCTGATACCACTGTTGGGTTACAAGGCACCCTAACAAGGTACTACAAGGCATCAACCATGCCCGGTTAAAATTTTAGCCGTGCCGAACAACCCTAAACAAGATCTTTGCTAGACTATTAGGGAAACACATGCAAGTAAATAACATTTACGACTAAGTGAATACGAAATACAACCTTTGTAGATCCGTCCTTCAGTTCTAAAGCTCCTTATTTTAGTCCCTTCGCTACGATCATGGTTCTCCCGGGCTCTTGCATGGCTTCACAAGGCGAAAGAAGCGTCCTTGCTTGAAGTCTTCGAGGCCGAAGATGATCTACGTCGAGGGAATACAAACTCAAGCTACTACTTCACTAACTAGAGAATTAGTGAAGCAAACACCCTAAACTAAAGTGCTAGTCTATTAGAGGATGGAGAAATAGGAAGTGGGTTCACTTTAGAATTTATTTTCTCACAATATTTCTCACTTTGGATCAAACCCTAGAGAGCATTTTAGCTCATGGAACAAGACGAAGAAATAAAGAGAGAAAGATAATGATCAAGTCAAGTGAGCTAACCATGGGTGAGAGAGTATCATATACTAACTCATGTAGAGACATAACCGTGGCTAATCCAAAATGGTTAGGTTAATAAAAATTTAAAGTAAAACAAAGTTAGTGGACTTTGTCAAAGCATCCACAAGCTTCATGCTTGTGACAAAAGCTCCACTAATTTGTAATTACCTTAAATAATTATAAACCACCATTTAAAATAGAATGGTGTAGGTCTTGCACACCCATGCAAGATGTATCAACAACCATGATACAAAATGTAAACACATTTTAATATATATCACATATATATAAAAGTTGTTCACATATGAGAAAAATCCTTAAGTGAACATATGTTAGTTAATGTAAATTAGTATATCTAATATACAATTGTAAGTCCATGCTACCTCTCCTGGTACTTTCGGGCATGCGGAATTTGACGAAAAACAATTTTCTAGAGGTGATAACATGGACTCAAAACCGGATCTTTGTTAAACATCTAACTAACAACCTAACTAGGAGTTGTTAACTACTCGGTTAGGGGGTTATACCTTTCTTTCTTGAACTCCTTCGTCTTCAAGCCTCGATGGTTGTCCGGATCGGCTTCACCCCGTCGTCTCCTTGCGCCGAAGATCGATCCACCTGAAAGCTTCTACCTTTGGCTTCTTCTTCGATCTTTGAAGAAACTAGTTCACTTGGTTTGCTAAACCTTGTGAACTAGAGTGAGTAGAGAAGAGTGTGTTGGGATTTTCTCTATGGTTCTTGGTTCTCAACTCATGAGACAAGTGAACCATAGACTAAAGAGAGGGAGAGCAAGAGGAAGGAGATAAGAGCTCAAGAACACAAGAGAGAGAATGAGAATGATAGAATGAGAAAGACTTTTCTCTCTTGGCTCTCATAATCCAAAGCCATCATCACAAATCATAGCAATCAAGTATTATGTGATGGTTTAAGCTACAATAACGATATCATTTCATGCACTCATTTTTCACAAGAGAAACAAGCAAGTAAAAAGTCTTTGCCATGAAATGATAGCCATTGTCATCATGATGGTCAACTAGTCCAACCTAGTCAACCGGTCAACAAAGTCAACAAGTCAACAAAGTCAACCCCTCAACAACCATGTCACCATAATACTTAATTAATATTATTGTTAATTACATATCATATTCTCATTAGGGTTGAGCAAAAAGTCAATAGTCAACAGTCAACAACCCTGATGAGAATCCTCTGCCTCTGTCTCTCCGTCAACTGTGCATACACACCCGCATCCGCGTTCCGAGGAACACGAACGCATACTGGATAAAACCAATCCCAAAACGTACACTAGGATCTGGCTTAAACCAAAGCCTGATAGTGTTAACTGTCCGGACACTGTACGTGCACAAGTGCACGGATGTGACCGAACCCTGTCGCAAAACCATGCGACCTGTCGCAAAACCATGCGACCTTTACTCTTTTGCCTAAAGGAGAATAGCTTTCTGTGTGGGACTCTAAAGACTCGACACTACGCTGGCAGTGGGTTTAACCACAGACCGCAAGAGGCAATAGCTGTGCGTAACGGTCCCCAGGTAGATGCCGACAAGAAGACTGACGAGGTGAAACCCATCTGAACTCCTACTGAGCCTGAATGTGACAGTCTCCGTACAATCCGGTCTGTTCGTCTGATACATTGCATGGCGGGCCTAGGGGGGCGGTAAACGTCAGTCCCCTAATAGCGGTACAAGTCGTGTCGGAGTGAATCCCAAAACACCCTGAGATAACACTGGAAGCCTACCCGTATATCTCGATTGCCCTGGCCAGGGACTACTCGTGTAATGGCTTTCCTAGAAACAGCGCGATGTCAACCCCCAATACCGGGAGAGACGAATCCTGTCTAACCGTCACTGCCTCCAAGTGCTTCGGGACTGTACCCAACTACTACCAGTTTGCACGACTCCTTTGAGACGTGGTAGGGTAGTAATCAAAGTACAGTGGGAACACACTCGAGGCGAAGTGACAGTGTCAAGTTAGCGGACTAAGCTGTACTCATGTCACCTGGGAACTGATAACTGACGATAGGTATAATACCAACCGGTCAGTTCCCGACGAGTCCTGTCCAGTGTACTCGTAACCTAACGAGCACCCGTATACTATCTCCAGTACGACGTACTGATGGCTGTGGGACAGACCATCTCCCACACTGGGATGAGAAGCGCATACGCTAGTCTACTCCGGAGTATCGATGCCCTGTCTCGATAGTCCTGCGACTAAGGACATGTATAAGGATGTGCTTATAGATTACCCAGCCCCCACTAGTGTGACTGCCATCACAACGCTGGTAATCAAGCAAAGATCCTAAGGGCTCCACTAATGTGTATAGGTGATATACTAAAATAAACACATGTACACATTGAAGTAGAAACAAACCAAGTAACATACTACTATTTTGAGCAAGATTGTATATACAAGGTGAATATCCCAAGCTTCTATTAAGTAATATACAAACTAGTATGATACAGTAATGGCCTCTAGGGCATATACACTAACAATCTCCCACTTGCACTAAGGCCATGTACAGGCGTATCGAAGACCTATCATCTCGATCAGCCGCTCGAACTGAGTCTGGGGCAAGGTCTTGGTGAATGGATCTGCAGTGTTATCTTCTGAAGCGACCCCTCCGAACCTCGATCTCCTGGCGATCCATGATCTCCCTGATCAGGTGATACCGCCTCAAGATGTGTCTGGATCTCTGATGGGACCTGGGTTCCTTCGCTAAAGCTATAGCCCCGTTGTTGTCGCAATACAGAGGTATTGGATCAACAATGGACGGAACCACCTGAAGTTCTTTCAAGAACTTCCTCATCCAGACAGCTTCTTTTGCGGCATCAGATGCAGCGATGTATTCCGCTTCCATCGTCGAGTCTGCAACGGTTTCCTGTTTGGAACTCTTCCAACACACCGCCCCTCCATTAAGGGTAAAGACAAAACCCGACATGGACTTGGAATCATCCTTGTCACTCTGGAAGCTGGAGTCAGCAAAGGCCTCGATCTGGAGGTCTTTTCCGCCATACACCAAGAACATCTCCTTAGTCCTTCTCAGGTACTTGAGAATGTTCTTTACCGCTATCCAGTATTTCTCCCCAGGGTTTGACTGATACCGGCTTACCACACTCAGTGCATAAGCTACATCCGGTTTGGTACACAACATCGCATACATTATAGAGCCTACCGCAGAAGCGTAGGGTATAATAGACATGCGATCCCTCTCCAAATCAGTCTTGGGAGACATCTTTTTAGAGAGGGTGATCCCGTGACAAGCCGGTAGGTTACCGCGCTTGGAATCTTCCATACTGAATCTTTTCAGTATGGTGTCGATGTACCTGGACTGTGAAAGTCCTAATATCCTCTTGGATCTATCACGATGGATCCGGATCCCCAGGATGTATGTGGCATCACCCAGGTCTTTCATGGAGAACCTGTGTGACAAGAACCCCTTGACAGATTGTAGCATAGGAATGTCATTTCCTATTAAGAGAATGTCATCCGCGTATAAAATGAGGAATACTACAGTTCTCGCTACAAATCTACTATAGATGCATGGTTCATCTGGATTTTTGATAAAGCCAAATTCCTTGACCGTCTCAGCAAAACAGATGTTCCAACTCCGCGATGCCTGCTTTAGTCCGTAAATGGACTTAAACAACTTGCACACCTTTCCGCTGCTCCCACTCTGAATGAAACCCTCTGGCTGGTCCATATAGACACACTCCTCTAAATTTCCATTTAGAAAAGCGGTCTTTACGTCCATCTTCGAAATCTCATAATCGTGGAAGGCAGCAATGGCAAGAAGGATCCGAATGGATTTCAGCATAGCTACTGGAGAAAAGGTCTCGTCATAGTCCAAACCAGGTCTTTGACGAAAACCCTTTGCAACCAGTCTAGCTTTATAGGTCTCAACCTGTCCATCTACGCCAATCTTCCTTTTGAAGATCCACTTGCATCCTACGGGTTTTACCCCGTTTGGAGCAACGTCCAACGTCCATACTTTGTTGGCGTACATGGACTCCATTTCGGTCCGCATTGCATCCAGCCATTTTATCGAGTCAACGCTCTGAACGGCCTGCTGGGAGCTAGTAGGCTCATCATAATCTATGATTCAATCCTCTCTATCCCCGTCTATGAGAAAACCGTAGTATCTCTCGGGCGGATGAGACTGCCTACTACTCCTGCGGAGCGTCGTAGGAATGTCCTGTTCTTTTGAACCCTCTGGTTCTACTAAGCTTTCAGTAATAGTCTGTGGTTCAGGAATCTCTTCCAGTTCTATTTCGCTCCCACTTGTTTCCTTTTCTAAGAACTGGTGTTCCAGAAAATGGGCATTACGAGAAACAATGATCTTTTGTTCCTCTGCGTAATAGAAGAGATACCCCCTGGAGTTCTTTAGGTATCCCACAAACTTGCACAGTACTGAGCATGCCTCGAGTTTGTCCGCATGCTGCTTTTTGACAAAAGCCGGACATCCCCGGATCTTCAGATCTTGAAGATAGGGTTTCTTCCCACTCCATATTTCATATGGTGTGGTAGGCACAGTCTTAGTCGGAACTCGGTTCAAAAGGTATGCAGCTGATTCTAGCGCATACCCCTAGAATGATCGCGGTAACTCAGTGTTACTCATCATGGACCGTACCATATCCAATAGGGTTCGGTTCCGTCTCTCCGATACACTGTTATGTTGCGGAGTGTATGGAGGAGTAAGCTGAGAGAGAATTCTGTTCTCTTTTAAATAATCCAGGAACTCGGCACTTAAGTATTCTCCACCTCGATCCGATCTTAGAATCTTGATACTTTTGCCGGTTTTTTTCTACTTCATTCTTATAGTCCTGGAATTTTCCAAAGGCTTCGGACTTATGTTTCATTAAGAAGACATAACCGTACCTTGAAAAGTCATCCGTAAAAGTTCTGAAGTAAGAATAACCGCTTCGCGCATGTGTAGACATTGGACCGCACACGTCGCTGTGTACGAGTCCCAAGAGCTCGCTCGCTCTTACTCCATGTCCAGTGAACGGAGTCTTTGTCATCTTTCCTTTAAGACAGGATTGACAAGTGGCATACGATTGATATTCGAACGGATTCAAATATCCTTCTGTATGTAACTTCATCAACCTTCTCTCATTGATGTGACCTAGTCTACAATACCATAAGAAAGTCTGATTTATTTCCGGAGACTTTCTTTTGTGTGTATTCTAGACATTGAAAATCTGTGGTTGGTTTAATACGTATATACCATTGCTCAATGTACCTGACCCAATCAGAACTTGATTAAGGTGAATGTTTACAACATTGCTTACAAACGCAAATTCATAACCTTCTTTAGAAACCAAAGATACATAAATGATATTACAAGTTGCGTTGGGTATAAAAAAGCAATTACGCAAAACCAAAACATGTCCATCTGACATCTGTAAGTGCACGGCGGCGCCCCGGCCGTCAAACCGACGCCGGAATGCGGAAGCGGTGATAAACTTAAATTTTTGCGGACTTAGCAAACCGGCACCACCGCGCACTTTAACCCGGATCGAACCACTAACTAGTCCTAGCTAACTAACAAGATAGGGAAAAGAAGTATACCGACAGATCTGAGTCCTCCGGTCTTCTCGTCGTCGTCCCGATCTCCTGCGGAATGTGTCGTCTCCTCCTCGTCGCCGGAAGTGCACCACATCGCCTATTTCATTTACGGGCTCCCACCTCAATGCCGAGGCAACTCGGGCGCGAAGCCGGCTACTCGACGTGCCCAAGATATGCTGTAGAATATCTAGAGAAGAAGTCTCATTTGGGGTTTTTGGAGCTTTGACATTTTGTGGAGGAAGAAGAACTTGGAGAGGGGTGAAGGAAAAATGTGATATATAAAGGAAATGAGCATAACAATTTTTCCCCCCACCAAAAGAAAATGAATCCCATTCCATCTAAAGGAAAGGCCGGCCCCCACCCCCTCTTTGTGTGATTGGAGAGAGAAAGAGAGAGCAAGGTCAAGGGGTGGGTGGAATGCAATGATCACAACAAATCCAACACTCCAAGGCAACCATCATCTCATGCATGATGGCTTCAAAAAGTCAAGCCATCATGAGAAGAAGAAAGTCAAGTGATGGTGCTCATCATGAAAACCATCATGATGCAACAAGATGCAAAGAACCCCCTCCACTAATGCCTATTTGCAACAATGCAAATAAGCCCTCCTCCACCAATCTTCAGCCAATGAACGGAACAATGGAAATCGGCCGAAACGGAAAGCAAATTGGCAACTCCAGAAAACTGGTCCCGTAATAAATTACAGGAAAACCCCAATACTGTGCATACACACCCGTATCTGTATTTCGACCGAAATACAAATGCCATAAAACAAAATCTCCACTGTACTATACTAGAATCCGGCTTATACCAAAACCGGCTTGTAATATCTGTTCGATCCTGATCCGTGCAATACCGCACGTATCTGATCGAACCCTGCCATATATCCATACGGCCTATAGTACAAAATGTCCGATCCTGATCCGTGCAATACCGCACGTATCTGATCGGACCTTGCCATATCTCCATACGGCCTCTACAACCTGTCAGATCCTGATCCGTGCAATACCGCACGTATCTGATCGGACCTTGCCATATCTCCATACGGCCTCTACAACCTTTCGCCCGAAAGCTGAGTAACTGAATGTGGGGGACTCTAAAGACTCGTCAACACCTTGGTTGTGGATTTAACCACTAGCACGTCAAAGGTATAAGCCAATACGTAACGGGCTACCAGGTACTGACTAAAAGGGATGTCTGTGAGTGAACTCAGCCTGACAACCCTACTAAGCCTGTCAATGACAATATCCCTACAGTCCGGTCCGTTAGTCTATGAGCATCGCATGGCGGGCCTAGGGGGTTGGTAAAAGTCAGACCCCCAAAAGCGGTACAAGTCATGTCGAAGTGTAGCCCAGAACACCCTGAGATACTACCGGAATACCTACCAGTAAATCTCCTTGCCTCGGCCGAGGGCTTCGTGTAATGGCTCTCCTAGACACACCACGACCTCACCCCCAATACCGGGAGAGACGAACCTCTGAAGATACGCTCACTGCCTCCATGTGGCTCGGGACTGTACCCAACTAAAACCTGTTTGCACGACTCCTTTGAGCCGTGGTAGGGTAGTAATCAAAGTACAGTGGGAACTCACACAAGACAAATGACGATCCCCAGGTCGATGAACTAACCTGCACACATGTCACCAGGGAACTGCCATCTGACATCTGGTATATGACCAACTGGCATGTTCCCGGCGAGTCCTGTCCGGTGTACTCATAACCCAATGAGCACCTGTATACATCTTAGGTGATCCAACTGACACCAGTGGCTTGTGAGACCGGCCACCGCCCCTCGTCGGGGTCTCGACTGTATACACTAGTCTACTATGGAGTATCGATGCCCTGTCTTGAAACTCACACGACTAGGGACCATTTCAGGATATGCTTATAGACTCCCAGCTCCCACTTATATGATCGCCCTCATACTGCTGGTGGTGAAGCAAGAATCCTAGGGGCTCTATCAACGTGTAATAGCGACTTGTCAGGTCACCTAAAGCAGTACACGATGATAAAGGTAAACTAGATAGCATACTATCATCTCGAGTAAGACTGTCCTACCGGGATAGTTCCTCCATCAATCATTGCAATCACGTACCTGTGATCCAATAATTGACTCTGAGGGCACTATCTCCAACAATCTCTCACTTGCACTCAAGGCTAATTATTGCGATGTCGCATACTCATAGCCCGTGTGATACCGAACACCCAACTCCTCTACTAGTCAGTCTCACAAATCCCGTTTGTGAAACTATTGCGGTCGAGGAATAGCCTCAGTGAGTGGATCCGCTTTGTTGTTTTTTCTATGTCTCTCTATATCTCAAGTTCGCGGAGAAACCCATCTCCCGAAATGAGCAATACCTGTCTTAGAATGTGCCTGGATGTCTGATGGGACATAGCTCATAAATGAACTCCAAATCCAAACTTCTTAGACTGTATCGTCAACTGAACTTAATCAGTATCCTGTGCCATGCCTCCCTCAGTATTGCCTTGGACCACCTGTCCAAAATACTGCCCCTCGTCAGAAGGAAAAACTATAACTCTGACAACCTCCTTGTCGTCCATGTCACCTTGGAAGCCTGGAATGATAACTGTCTCACGAATGAGGCTGTCGTTATCATATCCCTAGAACATCCACTTATGTTCTAAAACTGCTTCCGACTGTTTCTCCAGGATTGGATCAAAGTCAACTTATTGCATCTAGTGCAAGAACAACATCTGGTGTGGTACTTGACATCTCATGATTGACTCATTTGCCTGAGCAAGTGATCTGCCAATCATGCACGTCCCTCTCCCCTTTAGTCTGTAAGACACCGTTAGAGAGGGTGACTCCATTACCTGCAGGTACACCACCATGCTAGGAGTCGTCCATTCTAAATACTCTTAGAATGCTGTCAAAGTACCCTGATTGGGAAACCACCCAAATCTAGATCTAAAACCATAGATCTAGTAACCAGTATGTCTGATATAAAATCCATTTCCTTTGTGGAGAAACCACTGTGTGACGACCAAAGTATAACCGATTGTAGTATAGGAGTTTCCTTTCCTACTTTGTGTATGTCATCCAAATACCAGGATATCACACCCTACTACCTTCTCAACAGATCCATCCCCTATTCTGATGAAGTCAAACCCATGACTGTCACATCAGAAATAGATGATCTATCTCCGCTACATCTGCTTTAGTCTATAAATAGACATAAGCTACCTGTCCACCAATGCTTCCGCTGCTCCCACTGTCTACGACAACCCTCTGGCAGAGTCATATACACGTACACTTCTGAAGTGAGTTCAGAACGACGCTATACTCATCCTCCCGCCGGGTCTCGCAGCCTGGAACAACAGCAATGGTAATTGTGGGTAAACAAGAACTTCCCTGTCACCGTCCTTGAGGCTACCGTAGTACCTCTCGGGTGCCTGAAGTTACCCACCTCATCTGCGGAGTGGTCAATGGAATGTCAATCCAGATTGAATCTTTAGGTTCCTTGTCAAATCTTCAGTAATCGTTTGTTGTTCTGGAATCACTTCCAGTTCTACCATACTCCCACTACTGTTTTCTGAAAAAATCCATTTTTAATAAAACTGTGGCGAGTCTAGAACAATATTGCTATTGTTCATCTAGATGGTAGAAAGTCAACCCTCGTCATAGCCTGGGTCAACCCACAAACAGCCATTACAGAAATGTGCCTTGAGTTGTCCAGTGTCTGGTTTTAAGCATAAACCGGACAACTCCCCGTATCTTAACAACGTTAAGATATGAACTGTTCTATATCCAATATAGAACCAGAGGCACTGATTTAATTTAACCAGATTCAAATCATGCAGCTGTCTCCAGTGCATGTCAACTAAATGGAAGGAGGCCGATCAGCGTTACTCAACTTAAGAATGCTTCCAATTATGAATAACCTGAAAGAGAAGCAAGATCTCTTTATCATTACTATCAACTGAATACCATACGCAAGTATCTACATCTTCGATCTCTTTGAAGAATCCCGATACTTGCTATACCTGGTTCTCTACTCTATTCAAATACCTATAACTTCTCAAAATTCGGACCCTGTGTTTCCACGAAACACTTGTCTAAAAACTAGAGAAGTCATAACTAAACCGAATATAGTACGAGGACCAACCCCTCTGTCCTGATGGACCCTGGACAACATACAATACTCTGTATAAGTCCCTTGAGTCTGATAACTCATTCACTGTGTGTCGTAGGTTGAAAACTGTACTTATGGTTAAGAAGAATTACACCGCTGTTCAATGCTCCTTACCTAACCATCCACTGATATAGGTAAATGTCGTAGACATAATTTCAGAAAGGTATATCTCACTCTATGAAAATAGACGTACAGATATATCAATTTGAAATTGGTGCATAACAGCGGATATTCAAAACCAAATATTTGCCGACCGGCAAACAACCCAGGCGATTTCCTCAAATATCACCGATTCCAACGAATCCCGATATAATGAGGATAATCACCTAATTCCCAATAACTTACTCCCACTCATCATCTGTAAAACCATACAGATGTGAGAATCATACCTGGTAAATACATACCCTGGAGTAAGTATCTAATCTGGATATCAGTTTTCTTTTAACAGTACACAGTGAGACTGAAGCATTGAAATGTTTCGATGGGATATCCTGGTATTCCTAGTAATGCCTCTTCCATATTCACGACTGTAACCGTATAATTCTTTGCCACCTCTCCAAATCCCTTCATATGTCTTTAGTCATTACCTTCTGCACACCCCTTTAGGCCAAATGGTTTTCTTCCTTCCCTACCGTTCGGCACCAGCCTATGGTTTGGAAGAAGACTATCCAATAAGCATAATGGGTGTACTGTCCCAATCCTAGGAACACTCGCAATGCGAGAGAAGGTGAAGATAAAAGACACCTGAATAAATCTTATTCCTATTTCTCCTGAACCAGGATCCATCCCCGAACTGGAACAAGTTCCTTTCGAGTTCGTATATAACCATACGATGGAGTATCCAATAAACTGTGGATCTTCGTAGTGATACGGAGTGTCCTGGAGAAATACAAAGGTGATTTAGGATTGGCGAAGAAAAAATTGGTTTGGTCGTGAATATCTGTTGCAATTTACTTTGCCCCCTTACTAATCCCTTGCTTTGTCTTAACTTAATACCTTCTGCACACCATCGTTATGCTAATTGGTTTTCTTCATTCCCTACCGGTCGGCACCAGCCTAAGGTTTGGAAGAAGACTATCCAATTTGCGTAACAGGTGTACTACTCCTAAACCAAGGAGTACTCGCAACCTGAGAGAGGGTGAAAAGAAAAGACAACTGAATAGTCCTATCCGTTTTCTCCAGAACCTGAAACCATCCTCGAATGAAATCCTTCGAGTTCGTATCTAACCATACGATGGTTTTGTACAATGGAAGTGGACGTTCGTAGTAATACGGGGTGTCCTGGAGAAAAGGGTAAAAGTAGGAGTGGCAATGAGGTTCGCAACTCTGACAATCCAAAAGCCAGTGTTAAGAAGGTTCGGTCAACTTGGTCACTGAGTCATAGTCTTAGGGTCAGGTCAATGGTCGCTGCCAAAGAGAGAGAGAAAAGAAACACCCAGCGTGCACTCTAACCTAGATCAGAATGGTTACCAATTTATCTAATCTGGAAACCTCCCACTGTACCTCAAATTCTCCTCCAAACCTGAAAGAAGAATTAGTCGGGGTCACCCGAGGAGTATACCAACTCATCAGTGGGAATCGGGATCCAACTATCATCGCATGATAACGTGACGGAATCCGCTCACGGTATCACACTCCAGAAGGTATGCGCATATCTGGCAAGTTTCAGTTCTTTTGAAACTCCCGATGAGATTTCTGCCCCATGCTCTTATGACCTTGGCGTGAGGTCAAAATATCATAAGTCACATGTCAAGTTCTACCCGTCATTATCCAGGTTAATTTGAATCCACCCGTACATACCCTTGACATAGGCCAAAATAGTAGTACGACTGTCCCAAACCAACGCATCTATCTATGCAACAGATAAATACCCGGCAGCTACCAATCACTATGCCTTGGCGTGAGGTCAAAATACATAGCTTGAATACTACCGAATATTTAACTGAAATGACGGAGGGCTACGAATGGTTTCTGGCGAAAACCTTTAACGTAAAGAACTTGATATCGTCGAAGGAACGGATAGTTTTTTAAAAATATAGTGACGAAAACCGTTGCTAAAGAGGTCACTCCCGGTGAAGGGATCTCGGCTCTTTCCCCGTAGAATGGGTTGCAGGATATTCCAAATGAATACCGTGATGCAAAGCAAAAGTAATCTGCTATAGTGAAGTTAATGCCCTGATGCAAACCTTTTGTCCAAGGGGTCACTCCCGGTGAAGGGATCTCGGCCCTTGCCTCATCGACTGAGGAGCAGGATATTCCAACTGAATACCTCGATGCAAAACAAAAGTGAACGTCCTTGCAATAACAGCTTTTTGAAAAGTGTTCAAACAACATCAGATTAGGTTTGTTTTTAAACTTGCATTGATCCGAATCAATGCAGTCCCATCAATTGATCACACCAAAAAGAACGAAAATATACTGATGTACGTATATGCCATCCGCATTCGCCACTGGGTCCCGTCATTACCCGTTAGGTTAGCTAACTAACGACAGAGCGGGGACTGGACTAGCGCGGATGTAAAACATATACAACATCTACTAATATATATACCAATATATTATATTCGCTCAAGGTGTGATAAAAAATGCAACATCACAGAGAATGAACAACATCACAGAAACAATACAGATATCTGGGATCCCCGGGTTTCACAGAGCCACTACTGAAACCCGACGTTCCCCTGGTCGTGTGGATAGCCTGTGCAATGAAATCCTAGACCCCTACGGGCGCGGCAAGTCACCCGCCAAAACCTGAAGCGAGGCGGCCCCCTTCAGTGCCGTGAATGGACCACCCAGCACTTCACGGAATCCGGCAACTTGGGCACCCCTCCTGGGTCAACCTGTACTCCCTACGAGTGCGGCGAATAGCCCGCCAATCCTAGAGTGAAGCCCCCTCTGTCTCAATGCCATGAGATGCGAGCTTGTTGCCCTCTAGAACCCGGCTATCCGTGCACCCCTCCGCGGGGTAATCCTAGTACAGAAAGTAAAATATACATACAATGGGTACATCGACCGCAACCAGGTCGTGCCCCAAAATAATAATACAATCAGGCAGTGACGGCAGTCCACATGTCGGACGCTCGCCCCGCAATATCAAATTTACATAATACAACCACAACTGTACTAGCATTGCATCCAGGCTATCCCCACGACCGATCCGCAACATCACAGCAAAAACAGAACATCAACGTGAAAGTCACGTTCGCAAATCCGTCTAACCGGGCTATAGCAGTTAGACCGGATTTACCGATCGAGTGACATTCACGGTCCCAGATATAATGTAAATACTGTGAAATAATGTGTTTAGAATATCTGATCGATCGAATTATAACAAGTGGGCCCCCAAACAATACTGTAGCAGATCAAGAAATCCTGGGCCCAAAATTAATATTCCAAAACCCATATATTAAGCCCACAAAGACACTATAGAAATTGGGCGCAGAGATCTCAACAGTGCGCGGAGGAAACGCGGCCCAAAGGGGGTTTTGGCCGCGGTTCCGCGACTGCACTGTCGACTGAACATGTCGAATTTTTACAGTATCCTTGTAATCTCCAGTACATCAATTTTATACAACCTGAAAAATTTTTCGACACCAAAAATTTCCAACAGAAAACTGATGCGAACTAAAATGCAGTTTTGGAACTTTTTGATCGATCGGAAATGCAAACACATCAAACGAAGCTAGACTAAGTTAATGGCGAGGCTCTGATACCACTGTAAGTGCACGGCGGCGCCCCGGCCGTCAAACCGACGCCGGAATGCGGAAGCGGTGATAAACTTAAATTTTTACGGACTTAGCAAACCGGCACCACCGCGCACTATAACCCGGATCGAACCACTAACTAGTCCTAGCTAACTAACAAGATAGGGAAGAGAAGTATACCGACAGATCCGAGTCCTCCGGTCTTCTCGTCGTCTTCCCGATCTCCTGCGGAATGTGTCGTCTCCTTCTCGTCGCCGGAAGTGCACCACATCGCCTACTTCTTTTACGGGCTCCCACCTCAATGCCGAGGCAACTCGGGCGCGAAGCCGGCTACTCGACGTTCCCAAGATATGCTGTAGAATATCTAGAGAAGAAGTCTCATTTGGGGTTTTTGGAGCTTTGCCATTTTGTGGAGGAAGAAGAACTTGGAGAGGGGTGAAGGAAAAATGTGATATATAAAGGAAATGAGCATAACAATTTTTCCCCCCACCAAAAGAAAATGAATCCCATTCCATCTAAAGGAATGGCCGGCCCCCACCCCCCTTTGTGTGATTGGAGAGAGAAAGAGAGAGCAAGGTCAAGGGGTGGGTGGAATGCAATGATCACAACAAATCCAACACTCCAAGGCAACCATCATCTCATGCATGATGGCTTCAAAAAGTCAAGCCATCATGAGAAGAAGAAAGTCAAGTGATGGTGCTCATCATGAAAACCATCATGATGCAACAAGATGCAAAGAACCCCCTCTACTAATGCCTATTTGCAACAATGCAAATAAGCCCTCCTCCACCAATCTTCGGCCAATGAACGGAACAATGGAAATCGGCCGAAACGGAAAGCAAACTGGCAACTCCAGAAAACTGGTCCCGTAATAAATTACAGGAAAAACCCAATACTGTGCATACACACCCGTATCTGTATTTCGACCGAAATACAAATGCCATGAGACAAAATCTCCTCTGTACTATACTAGAATCCGGCTTATACCAAAACCGGCTAGTAATATCTGTTCGATCCTGTTCCGTGCAATACCGCACGTATCTGATCGAACCCTGCCATATATCCATACGGCCTATAGTACAAAATGTCCGATCCTGATCCGTGCAATACCGCACGTATCTGATCGGACCTTGCCATATCTCCATACGGCCTCTACAACCTGTCAGATCCTGATCTGTGCAATACCGCACGTATCTGATCGGACCTTGCCATATCTCCATACGGCCTCTACAACCTTTCGCCCGAAAGCTGAGTAACTGAATGTGGGGGACTCTAAAGACTCGTCAACACCTTGGTTGTGGATTTAACCACTAGCACGTCAGAGGTATAAGCCAATACGTAATGGGCTACCACGTACTGACTAAAAGGGATGTCTGTGAGTGAACTCAGCCTGACAACCCTACTGAGCCTGTCAATGACAATATCCGTACAGTCCGGTCCGTTCGTCTATGAGCATCGCATGGCGGGCCTATGGGGTTGGTAAAAGTCAGACCCTCAAAAGCGGTACAAGTCGTGTCGGAGTGTAGCCCAGAACACCCTGAGATACTACCGGAATACCTACCAGTAAATCTCCTTGCCTCGGCCGAGGGCTTCGTGTAATGGCTCTCCTAGACACAGCACGACCTCACCCCCAATACCGGGAGAGACGAACCCCTGAAGATACGCTCACTGCCTCCATGTGGCTCGGGACTTTACCCAACTAAAACCTGTTTGCACGACTCCTTTGAGCCGTGGTAGGGTAGTAATCAAAGTACAGTGGGAACTCACACAAGACAAATGACGATCCCCAGGTCGATGAACTAACCTGCACACATGTCACCAGGGAACTGCCATCTGACATCTGGTATATGACCAACTGGCATGTTCCCGGCGAGTCCTGTCCGGTGTACTCATAACCCAATGAGCACCTGTATACATCTTAGGTGATCCAACTGACACCAGTGGCTTGTGAGACCGGCCACCGCCCCTCGTCGGGGTCTCGACTGTATACACTAGTCTACTATGGAGTATCGATGCCCTGTCTCAAAACTCACACGACTAGGGACCATTTCAGGATATGCTTATAGACTCCCAGCTCCCACTTATATGATCGCCCTCATACTGCTGGTGGTCAAGCAAGAATCCTAGGGGCTCTATCAACGTGTAATAGCGACTTGTCAGGTCATCTAAAGCAGTACACGATGATAAAGGTAAACCAGATAGCATACTATCATCTCGAGTAAGACTGTCCTACCGGGATAGGTCCTCCATCAATCATTGCAATCACGTACCTGTGATCCAATAATTGACTCTGAGGGCACTATCTCCAACAACATTCCCAGGTGATAGTCCCCCACGGCCTTAGCATCCATGCTAGCTCCGTTTGCAACTTTGAGGGTCATGTCACCTGCCTTCAAAACCCTACGGTTTCTCAACGCCTGCAAAGAATTACAGATATGAGATCCTGATCCGGTATCCAATACCCAGGAAGTAGAGTTTATTGAAAGACAGTTTTCAATAACATACACACCTGAAGCTAAAGCCGCAACCTGCTTCAATTCCTGTTTCCTGGCTCTCCAAGCCCTGCAATCATTCTTCCAGTGTCCCTTCTTATAACAATAGAAGCATTCTTCTTTATCCACAAGCTGCCCCGCTTTCTTTGTTGCTTTTGCTTTTCCCTTCGTATCCACTTTACTAACACCGCCCCATGGTTTGGCGGAGGCTTTCTTCTTCTTTCCCTTGGCTTTTGCCTTGGACCTAGAAGAGGAAGATCCTCCTACAAACAAAGTGGATGTTTCCCTACCTTTCTGTAGGGTGCCCTCTGCACTCCTCAGCATGTTGAGGAGCTCTGAAAGTTCAACTTCTTTTTCTTGTAAGTTGAAGTTCAGGATAAACTTGGCGTAAGTGGAAGGAAGGGACAGGAGAATCAAGTCCGTATAGAGATCGTTCTCTAACGTGGTCCCAAGTTCCGCGAGCTCCTCAATGAAGCCAATCATCTTAAGCACGTGTTCCGCTACCGATGATCCGATGGCCAACCATGCCGAAAATAACTTTTTCGACATTTCGTATCTTGCGATACGAGATTGCTCTCCATACAGTTCTTTTGTATGGAGAAATATGGATTCAAGGTCCATATTCTCGTGCCTCCTCTGATGTTTGTTGTCCATAGAGGCAAGTACGAGGCACTTGGCCTTCGCGCTATCAATCTCCCAAGTCTTACGGATTTCCTTATCCGCGACGCTGGAGGTGGGACCTGGGACAGGGGGAGCTTTGGTGGTAAGAAGATACCCCAGCTTGTCGTAAGTGATTGCCATTTTGAAATTCCTAAGCCAATCTTTGTAGTTTGGCCATGTCAGTATGTTTTTATCTAGAAGTAACTTAAGTCTAGTCATGTCGATTGGTCGCTGCAATTAGGAGAGAGAAGAAGAAACACTCAGCATGATGCTCTTGCAAGTTTAGAATGGTTTTTAGTTTGTCTAAACAGGATGGCTCCCACTGTTTCTCGAATCCCTCCTCAAACCAAAAAGGAAGAATTAGTCCGGATCAATCTCACCGTACAATACTTGCTTAACCGTTCGGCCAGGCTGGTGTTGGTACTTCGAGGGAGGTTTTCCAACGCTTTCGTGAAGTTCCTTAATTTAAGAACCTCTTTTCCCTGGGGGCGTAGCCCCGCTAACACCTTTCTAGACACCTACTAGGTTTATAGCATTGATCGTTAAGTGAGAAATTTCCCGAGGAGTAGCATATACTCACAGTAGGATCGGGATCCAAATATCATCGCGTGACGAAACTGAAGGGATCCTACCAGAATCATCACACTCCAAATGGTATGCAACACTAGCAAGTTTCAGTTCTTTTGAAACTCCCGATGTGAATTTTTGCCCCATGCTCTTATGACCTTGGCGTGAGGTCAAAATGTCATAAGTCACACGTCAAGTTCTTCCCATCATTATCCAGGTTAATTTGAACCCACCCGTACATACCCTTGACGTAGGCCAAAATGGCAGTACGACTGTCTCAAACCAACGCATTCTATCTATGCAACAGATAAATATCCGGCAGCTACCAATCACTATGCCTTGGCGTGAGGTCAAAATACATGGCTTGAATACTACCGAATATTTAACTGAAATGATGGAGGGCTACGGATGGTTTTGGGAAAACCGTGAACGTAGTGAACTTGATATAATCGATGGAACGAGATAGCTTTTAAAAGGAGTGGCTCAAGCTCCGCATTTAAAAGTTAGTTTTGAAAAGAACCGAGTGGTTTTTCGAAAGTGTTCCAACGACTTTTACTTGGTTTATTTTCTCGCATTAGTTCTTTTAATGCGTGATATTCTTGCATTAGTTCTTTTAATGCATCCCATCATTTAATCCTACCATTGCAGAAAACAACCAAAATATGACGTACGCTTATGCCATTCGCATTCGCCACGGGGCCCCGTCATTACCCGTTACGTTACTTAACTAACGACAGAGCGGGGGCTGGGCTAGCGCGGCTGTAAAACCTAAGCAACGCCTAAATAATATCATATATAGATATACATTGCAATGATAGCCATTTCAGATCACAGATGAACATATTGGATATACTAGGAACCCGCAATTCGTACGAGCCATTAACGAAAAGCAGATTGCATGGTCGCGGTGAATAGCCAAAACCCCACCCAAGACCCCTACGGGTGCGGCAAACTACCCGCCAAGTACCCGAAGCGAAGCAACCTCCCTCAACTCCGTGAGTAAGCCACTCGGCACTTCGGCATACCCTGTAGTTTGTGCACCCCCTCCATAGGTCTATCCTAGGAGCAAAAATAGTAAAAAGAAATTATACAATGACGACTACAACCCCGACCCAGTTGTCCGGCCATACAAATAATTATTACATCAATTTACAAATTTACATGAACTGAAAGAAAAGAAAACTCTCGTCTCACAACCCCCGGCTATTCACCCGCGACAATCCAATGAATTCATATACACAAACCAATAACATTACAGATCACAGATTTGTATATCCCCCACTAATCGACATATAGCGATTAGCAGACGTTCAATGCAAATATCACATCACAGGAAAACCCGTCAGCTTAAGTCTTTAGAAGTTCGATCAAAAATACGGATTTTTAGGCCCCAAACACAAAATTTTCGTTCTGGAAAATCTGGGCTGAAAAGACATATTCCAAAAATCCCAAAAAACCTTAGAAATACACTGCACTAAATTTGGACCTCGGCCGAGTCAACTCGGCCGCGGAACCGCGGCGCTTTGAACGGTTCGTGGGACCAAATTTTGTGGTTATTCAATAAAAAGCCTGAGCCGATTTTTAAGATGAAATTTATCAATTTTTGAACAAAAAAAAATCGGCAGAAACTTGACATCTCGGGTTCGTTTCGTGACTTTTTCTTTGATCGGTCTTCTAGTTACTTTGCTAACATGTTAGATAGAGTTTAACTAGGCTCTGATACCACTGTAAGTCCATGCTACCTCTCCCGGTACTTTCGGGCATGCGGAATTTGACGAAAAACAATTTTCTAGAGGTGGTAACATGGACTCAAAACCGGATCTTTGTTAAACATCTAACTAACAACCTAACTAGGAGTTGTTAACTACTCGGTTAGGGGGTTATACCTTTCTTTCTTGAACTCCTTCGTCTTCAAGCCTCGATGGTTGTCCGGATCGGCTTCACCCCGTCGTCTCCTTGCGCCGAAGATCGATCCACCTGAAAGCTTTTACCTTTGGCTTCTTCTTCGATCTTTGAAGAAACTAGTTCACTTGGTTTGCTAAACCTTGTGAACTAGAGTGAGTAGAGAAGAGTGTGTTCGGATTTTCTCTATGGTTCTTGGTTCTCAACTCATGAGACAAGTGAACAATAGACTAAAGAGAGGGAGAGCAAGAGGAAGGCGATGAGAGCTCAAGAACACAAGAGAGAGAATGAGAATGATAAAATGAGAAAGTCTTTTCTCTCTTGGCTCTCATAATCCAAAGCCATCATCACAAATCATAGCAATCATGTATTATGTGATGGTTTAAGCTACAATAGCCATATCAATTCATGCACTCATTTTTCATAAGAGAAACAAGCAAGTAAAAAGTCTTTGCCATGAAATGATAGCCATTGTCATCATGATGGTCAACTAGTCCAACCTAGTCAACCGGTCAACAAAGTCAACAAGTCAACAAAGTCAACCCCTCAACAACCATGTCACCATAATACTTAATTAATATTATTGTTAATTACATATCATATTCTCATTAGGGTTGAGCAAAAAGTCAATAGTCAACAGTCAACAACCCTAATGAGAATCCTCTGCCTCTGTCTCTCCGTCAACTGTGCATACACACCCGCATCCGCGTTCCGAGGAACACGAACATATACTGGATAAAACCAATCCCAAAACGTACACTAGGATTTGGCTTAAACCAAAGCCCGCTAGTGTTAACTGTCCGGACACTGTACGTGCACAAGTGCACGGATGTGACCGAACCCTGTCGTAAAACCATGCGACCTCTACTCTTTTGCCTAAAGGCGAATAGCTTTCTATGTGGGACTCTAAAGACTCGACACTACGCTGGCAGTGGGATTAACCACAGACCGCAAGCGGCACTAGCTGTGCGTAACGGTCTCCAGGTAGATACCGACAAGAAGACTGACGAGGTGAAACCCATCTGAACTCCTACTGAGCCTGAATGTGACAGTCTCTGTACAGTCCGGTCTGTTCGTCTGATACATCGCATGGCGGGCCTAGGGGGCGGTAAACGTCAGTCCCCTAATAGCGGTACAAGTCGTGTCGGAGTGAAGCCCAAAACACCCTGAGATAACACTGGAAGCCTACCGGTATATCTCGATTGCCCTGGCCAGGGACTACTCGTGTAATGGCTCTCCTAGACACAGCGCGATGTCAACCCCCAATACCGGGAGAGACGAATCCTGTCTAACCGTCATTGCCTCCAAGTGCTTCGGGATTGTACCCAATTACTACCTGTTTACACGACTCCTTTGAGCCGTGGTAGGGTAGTAATCAAAGTACAGTGGGAATACACTCGAGGCGAAGTGACAGTGTCAAATCAACGGACTAAGCTGTACTCATGTCACCTGGGAACTGATAGCTGACGATAGGTATAATACCAAACGGTCAGTTCCCGACGAGTCCTGTCCAGTGTAATCGTAACCTAACGAGCACTCGTATACTATCTCCAGTACGACGTACTGATGGCTGTGGGACAGACCATCTCCCACACTGGGATGAGAAGCGCATACGCTAGTCTACTCCGGAGTATCGATGCCCTGTCTCGATAGTTCTGCGACTAGGGACCTGTATAAGGATGTGCTTATAGATTACCCAGCCCCCACTAGTGTGACTGCCATCACAACGCAGGTAATCAAGCAAAGATCCTAAGGTCTCCACTAATGTGTATAGGTGATATACTAAAACAAACACATGTACACATTGAAGTAGAAACAAACCAAGTAGCATACTACTATTTTGAGCAAGATTGTATATACAAGGTGAATATCCCAAGCTTCTATTAAGTAATATACAAACTAGTATGATACAGTAATGGCCTCTAGGGCATATACACTAACAACAATTATACACTAAATTATTAAATAAAGACTTGACTTAATAATCCGATTATATCTCATATAACCGACTAACATTCAATGTATCGACTTATCGAATCAACACTTGATTCGATAACCCGGCTATATCACATATAACCGACCGATACAAAAATTCGTGAGAATGGAATACGCTATCACATACACGTATTATTCTCGGTCCTGCACATATCACATACGTGCTCCTATTTCGTTTTGCCTGAGCCAGTAAAACCTCTATGTAGGACTCTAAAGACTCGTCAATACGCCGGCAGTAGGTGATGATCGTATTAAGCACCCACAAGCTATCAGCGGTACTAGCTGGACGAAACGGCTACCCGGGTATTGAGAGATCAGAAGATCAGCAAGCAAGCCCGCTCCAACTCCTGTAAAAGCCTGCCGGTAACACTTCCCGTACAGTCCGGTCTCCTCATCTGATATGTCGCATATCAAGTCTAGGGGTGATAACGTCAGACCCCAATAACCGATATGTCGTGCCGATGTGAGGCTCATAACGGGTCGAGAAACTACTCGTAACACTTACCAGTAAATCTCTAAATCAGCCCTGGCCAGGGACTTTCCTGTTATGACCAATCAAGCACAGCGCAACATCAACCCCCAATACCGGGAGAGATGAAACCTCTCCTATCGCTCATTGCCTCCATGTGACTCGGGACTGTACCCAAAATCCACCGTTTTGCACGCCCTCTTGGACGTGGTAAGGTGGAAATCAAAGCACAATGGGAATCACATAAGACTCTATGACGATCTCTGGTCTACAGACTAATCTGCACAAGTGTCACCAGAGAACTATCATCTGACGTGAGGTATAATACCATCTGGGAGTTCTCGGCGAGTCCGTCCAGTGTACCCAGTCTCCACTGAGTACCCGTATACCATCTCTGATGTCAAACACCAATGGATATGGATCATCCATTGCCCATCTCATGGATCGAGAAGCGTATACGCTAGTCTACTCTGCTATATTGATGCCCTGTCTCGATACACCTACGACTAGGAATATTAAAGGATGTACTTATGGACTACTCTGTCCCCACTAGTATGATTTGCATCATAGTCCAGGTAGTCAAGTACACATCTTAAGAGCTTTACCAACAAGTAACTATAAGACAGCATCAAGAGGCAAGTATACATGGTAAGATAAAGAGCAACCAGATAGCATACTATCATATCGAGCAAGAAAGTCCTCTCTATATATGTCCAAGCATCCAATATAATATACATCATCTGTACAATACTGGCCTCTAGGGCATACATACAACTAACACTGACGTCAGGTATAATACCAACTAGCATGTTCCCGGCGAGTCCTGTCCGGTGTACTCATAACCCAATGAGCACCTGTATACATCTTAGGTGAACCAACTGACACCAATGGCTTGTGAGATCGGCCACCGCCCTTCATCGGGGTCTCGACTGTATACACTCGTCTACTCCGGAGTATCGTTGCCCTGTCTTGAAAACTCCTACGACTAGGGACCCTTTTAAGGATGTGCTTATAGACCCCAGATCCCACGTATATGATCGCCATCATACTGCTGGCCGCCAAGCAAGAATCCTATGGGCTCTATCAATGTGCAATAGTGACCTGTAAGGTCACCTAAAGCAGTACACGATGATAAAGATAAACCAGATATCATACTATCATCTTGAGTAAGACTGTCCTACCAGTATAGGTCCTCCCTCAATCATTGCAATCACGTGCCTGTGATCCAATAATTGACTCTATGGGCACTATATCGAACAATCTTCCACTTGCACTTAAGGCTAATTATTGCGATTGTAGGGTTACTAGGCACTCTAAAAAGGTTCTACAAGGCATCAACCATGCCCGATTTAAAATTTAGCCGTGCCGAACAACCCTAAACAAGATCTTTAAACTAGAGATTAGGCGAAACAAAGCATGTTAAACACTTTAACATTAAGTGAGAGGGATTACAACCTTTGTATATCCTGTCCTTCACTTCTTAAGGGTTGAGGTCCCTTCGCTGCGATCATCGTGCATCCTGACTCTAGAGAGGCTCCACGAAGAGAAAGATGCAAGCTTGCTTCCGATCTTCGATAACAAAGATGATCTACCTTGAAGTTTCCTTAACCCAAGCTCTCACTCACTAATGAGGTGAACACCCTCATCTAAATGGCAAGGATAGATGAGGATGATGAAGTAGGATTTTTGCTCTCATTTGTTTTCTTATTCTCACTCACTTTCTTCACAAAAATCAAAGCACGCCTGTACATTCTCCTGTGAATCCAATCAGTAAGCTGCAAGCGTAGAATAGAATACGGTATCTCATATCGCATTATCCTCGGTCCTGCACATATCACATATGTGCCCCTACTCCGTTTTGCCTGAGCCAAGAAACCTCTATGTAGGACTCTAAAGAATTGTCAATACGCCGGTAGTAGGTAGTAGGTTATGATCATATCAAACACCCATAAGCTGCAAGCGGTCAGCTAAACGTAACAGCCACGCAGGTATTGAGCTCTCAGAAGATCAACAAGCAAGCCTGTACATTCTCCTGTGAATCCAATCAGTAACACTCCCATACAGTCCGGTCTCTTCGTCTGATATGTCGAATATCTCGCCTAGGGGTGGTAAACGCTAGACCCCTATAGCTTGATAAGTCGTGTCGATATGAGGTCTATAACAGTTCGAGAAACTACTGATAACACTTACCAGTAAATCTCAGCAACCCTGGCCAGGGATTTCCAGTTATAGCCAATCGAACACAGCGCAACATCAACTCCCTATACCGGGAGAGACGAATCCCCTCCTATCGCTCATTGTCTCCATGTGATTCGGGACTGTACCTAAAAGCCATCTTTTTGCACGCCCTCTTGGACGTGGTATGATGGAAATCAAAGCACAGTGGGAATCACACAAGACTCTATGACGATCTCGGGTCAACAGATTAACCTGTACCAGTGTCACCAGAGAACTGCCATCTGACGTGAGGTATAATACCATCTGGGAGTTCTCAGCGTGTCCGTCCAGTGTACCCAGTCTCCACTGAGCACCCGTACACCATCCTTGATGTCAAACACCGATGGATATGGGATCATCCATCGCCCATCATATGGGTCAAGATGCGTATACTCTAGTTTATTCTGGTGTATCGATGCCCTGTTTCGATACACCCTCGACTAGGAACAGTTATAGGATGTACTCGTCGACTACCGTGGCCCCACTAGTATGATCTCATCATAGTCCCGGTAGTCGAGTACACATCCTAAGGGCTTTATCAACATGTATATATAGAGATACTCAGAGTACATGTTAAGATAAAGAGTAACCAGATAGCGTACTATCATGTCGAGCAAGAAAGTCCTCCCTATATATGTCCAAGCATCCACTACAATATACTTTGTATGTACAGTAATGGCCTCTAGGGCATACATATAACTAACAATCTCCCACTTGCACTAGGGCCATCTGTTGTGGTATCGCATACCCAACAATTAGCCGCTGTTGAAGTATCTCATACTCAACCATCCCATAAAAAGTCTCTTCTGGGAAAATGGCCTTTGTGAGTGGATCCGTGCTGTTGTCCTCTTTGTCTACTCTCCTAACCTCGACCTCCCTGGAGATCAACCATCTCCATGATCAGGTGATACTGCCTAAGAATTATATCTGGATTTTTGGTGGGACGGGGGGGGGGTTCCTTGGCATAAGCCACAACTCCATTGTCACACAATGGTAGGAACGAAGTTCATTTCATGAACTTATATATCCAGACTGCCTCTTTGGTAGCATCCTTGGTAACGATGTATCTTGCCTTTAATCGTCTAGTATGTCACGGTATCTAGCTTGGAACTCTTCCAACATACCGTCCCTCCACTGAGGGTAAGACAATGCCTGCGACTGACATTCAGTGGTCCTTATCACCCTGGAACCTTTCTAGTGATTCTCCCCAGGATCGTTTGATACCATTGTTAGTTATATGTATGCCCTAGAGGCCATTACTGTACATTGGATGTATATTGTAGTGGATGCTGGGACATATATAGGGAGGACTTTCTTGCTCGACATGATAGTATGCTATTTGGTTGCTCTTTAACTTAACGTGTACACTGATTGTCTCTCTGTTACATGTTGGTAAAGCCCTTAGGATGTGTACTTGACTACCTAGACTATGATGCGGATCATACTAGTGGGGCATGGTAGTCTATAAGTACATCCTTCAAGGTCCCTAGTCGTGGGTGTATCGAGACGGGGCATCGATATACCAGAGTAGACTAGCGTATACCTTCTCGACCCATACAGATGGGCGATGGATGATCCCATATCCATTGGTGTTTGACATCGGAGATGATATACGGGTGCTCAGTAGAGACTGGGTACACTGGACGGACTCGCCGAGAACTCCCAGATGGTATTATACCTTACGTCAGATGGCAGTTCTCTGGTGACACTGGTACAGAGTAGTCTGTTGACCCGAGATCGTCATAGAGTCTTGTGTGGTTCCCACTGTGCTTTGATTTCCACCTTACCACATCCAAGAGGGCGTGCAAAACGGTGGTTTTTGGGTACAGTCCCGAATCACATGGAGGCAATGAGCGATAGGAGGGATTCGTCTCTCCCGGTATAGGGAGTTGATGTCGCGCTGTGTTCGATTGGCTATAACCGGAAATCTCTGGCCAGGGTTGCTTAGATTTACTGGTAAGTGTTACCTGTAGTTTCTCGAACTGTTATAGACCTCATATTGACACGACTTATCGAGCTATTGGGGTCTGACGTTTACCACCCCTAGGCGAGATATGCGACATATCAGACGACGAGACCGGACTGTACGGTAAGTGTTACTGGTTGGATTCACAGGAGTGTGAGCGGGCTTGCTTGTCGATCCTCTGATCGCTCAATACCCGGGTGACCGTTACGTTTAGCAGACCGCTTGCGGCTTGTGGGTGTTTGATATGATCATCACCTGCTGCCGGCGTATTGACGAGTCTTTAGAGTCCTACACAGAGGTTTCCTGGCTCAAGCGAAACGAAATAGGAGCGCATATGAGATATGTGCGGGACCGAGAATAATGCGTGTATGTGATACCGTATTCTATTCTCGCGATGAATGTATCGATTGGTTGTATGCGATATAACCTAGTTATCGAATCAAGTATTGATTCGATAAGCCGATACATAGGATACTAGTCGGTTATATGCGATATGACCGGATTATTAAATCAAGTGTTGATTTAATGATTTAATGTATAATTATATATTTGATATATTACTTTGCATTAACTAGTATTGGTTCACTTTAAATGGATTTTCTCACTTACATGTACGAGTTGTATATGTGATATACTTTTTGCACAAATGATTGTATCATGTTTGATGATACATGTTTACTTGGTTAAGTGTAAAGAATTAAACCATGGTTAAACTAATGATTAGGGTTTTGTTTATCCATTACTTATTTATTCATTTATTTATTTGTTTTTTCTTTTTGGAAAATAAATGGCATAAAGAGAAAATGGTGGCTTTCTTTGTTTGCATCTTGAAGCTTCATGAAGCTTTGACTAAGTGACCATTTTGTCTCATGCTTAACCCTAACCACTCCTTTTAACCCTAGTTCATTCTCTACACTTGACCATGGTTGTATTATGATAAGTATTGATTTTCTTTTCTATTTTGAAGATAACACTTATCATAATATTCATCTTCTTCTTCTTCCTCTTCAAGAAGAAAAGTATGCCACCATCAATGGCAACTTGTGAAAATGAGTGAGAAATCCAATTCTAAAGTAAACCCACCTCCTATTTCTTCATCCTCTACCTCTTGCCAAGTAGTATTGGGTGTTTTCTTGACAAGTTTCATGACTCGGTGAAGTTGGAGCTTGATCTAGTGATACCTCGTCGTAGATCATCTTCGGCATCGACTTCCTAGCCCGCTTATTTCTCCAATGAAGCCGATGCTAGAGTCATGGATTCAATTTGGACAGCGAGGAGACTTCATCGCGGAGCCATGGAGGTGGAGAAACGGATCTACAAAGGTTGTATGTTCGTTCACTTAGTTAAGTAGTTAACTAGTTTCTTTTGTCGCCTAAAATTCTAGTTAACGATCCGTATTAGGGTTTCTAGGCACTTGTAAAATTTATAAATTGGCATGGTTGATGCCTTGTGAGACCTCTAATGTGTGCCTAGGAACCCTACAACCATCTCACTACAACTAGTGAGAATCCTAACATCCAATTAGATCTAACTCATAGATCCAAAACCCAGGATTTAGGAGGTATCACTTTGATCCTATATGGAGAATCCTTGTGATAAGAGGAGATTGACCGAGCGTAGCATAGGAAAATCCTTCCCTATCAAGAGTATGTCATCCACGTACTATAAGAGGATCACCACCATACTCTCCACTTTCTTTTTGTATATACAAGGTTCATCTACCATTTTGATGAAGTCAAACTCTTTGACTACCACATCAAAACAGATGTTCCAACTCCGCGATGCCTGCTTTATCACATAAAACATCTTGCATACGTTTCCGCTGCTCCCACTGTCTATGAAACCCTCTGGCTGTGTACTTATAGACGCTCTCTTCTAAATCATCATTTAGAAAAGCAGTCATGATACCCAACCGCCAGATATCGTAGTCATGGTAAATAGCCGTGGCAAGTAGGATCTGGATGGACTTAAGCATAGCTTTGAAAGTCTCAACCATTCCATGTACACCAAGTAATCTTCTCAAGATATATTTGCTCCTGATGGGGATTTAACCCTTCAGATAAAGCAACCAAAGTCCATAGTTTGTTGGTGTATAAGGATTCCATCTCAGATCACTAAACATCCAGCCATTCTTACAGAGTCCCACTCCTGATGGCCAGCTCAAAACTAGTTAGGTCATCATCTCATTATGAAATCCTCGCTTCCACTGTCATAGAGAAACCGAAGTATCTCTCAGGTGGATGAGGAACCCTACCAGATCGGCGGAGAGGCTAAGGTTCATTGGAAACTATTGAATCCTTTAGCTCTACCAAATCATCAGCTGCAGTTTGTATAGCTAGAATTCCTTCCAGTTCTACCTCATGGCCACTAATTTCTTCACAAGAAATTTCCTTTCACAAAGGTGGCATGTTAAGAAACAAAACATCTTTTGTTCCTCGGTTAGGTAGAAGATATTCCCTTGCTAATGCTTGGGATATCCAACAAACTTCTACAGAACTGACTTTGCCTCGAGCTTGTCCGGATTATGCTTTAAGACATAGGCTGGACAACCCCAAATCTTAACAAACTTAAGATATGGGCTCTTCCCATTCCATATCACATATGAAGTGGTAGGCATCTGATTTGATTGGAACCCTATTCAATAAGTATGCAGCTTCTTAAGTGCATAACTCTCAAAAGGAAATAGGCAACTCAGTAGTACTCATTATAGAGCACACCATATCACATAGGATGTGATTGCTCTGTCCCGATACACCGACTTGCTATGGTGTATACGGAGGAGTAATGCTGAGAGAGAATCTCATTCTCCTTTAGAATAATCCAGAAATCCTGTGTTTAACAACCCTAATTTTTCTATACCAAAATTTTTCAAATATTTTTTTTCAAAAATCCACAAAGGGGTATTTTAGCATGAGCACAAGATTTAGGTAATTATTTTGTTTTTAATTACAAGCTACAAGAATGTAATAACTCCATTTTTAGTGTACAAGAAATTGCTTTAAATTTAATGTATACTAGGAGTATTTATTCTTGCTGCTATCAGTTTAAGTAATTAAAAACCATAATAATTACAAGAAGGAGCTTGTAGGTCATTGGTAATACCTTGCACTGCTGAACCAAGCCACCGGAGTTCAAATCCCTTGCCCCACATTATTTTTGTATTTATTTTGTTTTAATTTTTTTTGGAAGTCAACGGTAAAAAGGCCATAACTCCCAAAATATGTACTGGACTTGAAAAGGTAAATATACCAAATTGTACCCCAGGAAAATCCCCGGCGAATCGGTCGACTCGGTCCGGCGCCGCCGGCCGGACTTGGCCGGACGGCCGAGTCACCAACTGAAAGTTGGCTCTTGACTTGGTCAACCCTCTTGCACACTTATTATACCTGGATCGGTTTTAAATTGGCCAATAAATCCCTTTTACTCTTAGGTTTAATGATTTTTAATGATTTTTATATATATTTTTATATATATTTTTATTAAAACCCTAACCCTAGCCTAACCCTATATAAACCCCCATACCCTCTACCTTCTCATCCAAAATTCCTAAGTCCACTCTCCCAAAATCTCAAGAGAACTTGGTACGTCGGAAAACGAGCGAAAGGCGAAGCGCTGCCGAAATCGACGACGAATCCCGGCGATCGTACTAGGACTCTTCACGACGTTTCGACGCACCGAAAACCCACTACCTTCCTAGCACTCTCTAGCTTGTCCAAACCCGTAAGTCCCACTCTTTCTATCTTTCTTTTGTTTTAAGAAAAATACGACTTTTTAAAACCCGACGGAAATCGGAACAAACCGATTTCCGATTCGGTTTTCTATCAATTCTTACTTGTCACCAATTCCATAATACTTAAACTTATTCATGTTGACTATTAATCACATAACAACCAATTTGGATAAAGTTTCTCACATGAAATGATAACGTTTCCATTTATCGTATTTCTTTCACTTAAATACCACAATGTTTAGTTATCACATTTAACCTTTAACAATTGCTATACCTTAACGTAGATCACGAGGTAATGACCTACCTCCACACACACGCAAATACAACACTAATTGACATCATCAAAACTTAGAATACGATAATACAAGACTTTACATTAAAATACCATTTTCTTATTAAACCTTTTCTGAAAGTTCTAAGTTGTTTACAATTTTAAAACAAAATCTTTTAATAGGAAAATACGATATGTCATGGACATCGATCATTTATCTAAACTGACTTTGTGGTGTCTAGGCTAGGCAAGTGAGCTTGGGTAACTTTAAAAGGCCTGCCTCTCGATTCATGAGCGGATCCCTCCCTCCTCACTTATACTTACCTGGCCGCAATTGACGGTGAAGAGGCGATTTGAGGCTTCTAATGACTTATCGTTTAGACCTTTAGAAATAGTCTAGTTGGCTTAGGAAACCCTAGAAACTAAAATACGAAAATTTACACCTTTTACAAATAAATACCTCATCTTTATAAAACCGTTTTCTAAATGATTAGTATTTATTAAATCTATGCAAAGCGCCACTACAACCCGCCTTTGGGGAACTCGTTAGGGATAGTACGGTTTATCGTGCACCCTCGAGCTTAGTAGTGCGAGATTCAGACCTCCGCATGGAGCATTCGGTCTCGAAAGGTTTAAAATACGACATTTAAGAAAAATGAGATTTTGGAGAATAAAATATTTATTTAAAATTATTCTTGTATTAACATATATATAATTATCATTTAAACGCCTATTTTGTTATAAGATAAAGTTTCCACCTTTTTCTAAAAAATTACAAGATTAAAAGTTACATTAAAATACCATGAATTTCACATAAATCAATATTATAAATTAATACTTTTATTAGGATATATTCACTAGAATATCACTAAATAAAATCATGCTCATTATAACCATAAAGACAAATAATAAATACTTGAGGTGTATCTTGAAAACTATGCAAAAGTACTTTTTACATAAAACCCCCTCAAGTTTTATAATTTACAATAAGGACCCTAACAAATATAGAACTTCGATTTGCATTTCTTTTAGTCTGACTCGGGTTTGAGACTGACTATTCCTGACTTGAATATGATTCAAGTCATTCAATATTTTTTAATATTCCAACTCAATATGAACACATGAATTCCAGAATCCAGTTATCAATCTATATTCTTTAATATTCCAACTCAATATGAATACATGAATCCCAGAATCCTGATAACAATCATTACAACTTGATTGAATCAAACCATGGATATACATCAATTATTCCGTTATTCCATTTACCTGATTATGCAGTTACAACATGTTTACTGATATCATGGTTTTGATCAGTCATCCAACTTATACAATACAATACTACAATACAATCATAACACTACGGGGTTTAAGGGGTAGACTGGTACGGAATATGTTAAAGGTGGCACGAGGTGGTCACTTAAGACGTAATTACATCCATGTCGTTGTTCCGTGGTATTATCGACGGAGCCTTGTACTACAGGTTATCAAGGTCCCCGGTGTAAGTGGGACTCCCTTCGTATACACTGGCATCTTCTGTACCAGGCTACAAACAACAACGTTAATACAATATTACAATATTATAACACAACATTAAAAGCTCTTTCTCTCCCTCTCTCTTTCTCTCTCTCTCTCTCTTCCTTACTTTCTGTCTATTTCTCCCTTATCTTTGGGACTTACCGAGCGACCTGTTCGCTGACGACATTCTATTTCTTTCTTCTTTGAATGTCGTCAGGTGCTTTGGACCCAGCAGAGATCGAGCCCACCGGTGAAGACTTGGAGCAGTTTCACGAAGACCCCGAGCTCTAGATATTGTACCTTGTTCTATTCATTATTTTCATTTCCTGTTATGCCACTGTTTAGGCATCGCTTTTCATTTCAGTTGTATTTACTTTTCATGCATTGTACAAAAGAATGTTATTAATAAAGTTGCTGTTATTTCTATATCTCTTGTCTCTTGTGATTTACTTTTATATTGCGTAGATACGCTTAGCGTATGTACTTCTGAGTAATACGTATCAGGCCTCGTCGCGTCCCCTTCGCCGTACACTGGGAAGCGGGGCGTGACACTGTGCGGAAGTATTCTTCTCTCTGATCTCATCAAAAGACATAATACTTATACCCAGTTTTTGGTTCTCTACTTCCAACTTATATTCTGTGAATATCTCAAAAGCTTCGGACTTGTGTTTCAACAGGAACACATGTGCGAATCTTGAGAGATCATCTGTGAATATAATAAAGTATAAAGAACCGGTCTTGGCATGTGTAGACAGGGGACCTTCATACACCAGCTTGTATCAATCCCAAGAGTTCACTAACTCTTTCTCTGTTTCCAATAAACGGAGCTGTGGTCATCTTATCTCTGTGACATGACCGGCAAGCTTCACAAGATGTAAATTCAAACTAATTTAAATATGCATCTGTATGTAACTTCAGTTAGTCGGGTCGCATTGTATGACCTAGTCTACAATACGTCAAGAAGGATTCGTTCATTTCTGAACTCTTCCTCTTGTGTGTGTTCTGTATACTAAGAACTGTAGTTTGATTTAGAACGTTTATGTTTTTAGATAACGTGCCTGAACCGATCAACTCTTGATATAGGAAATGTTCAAAACATTATCCAAAAATACAAAATTATATCCTTCTTTACTAATAAAGAGATTAATATAATTTTGTACATCAGGTTTGGTATCTAATAACATTCGTTCAGAATCAATGTATTCTGGTAATACAGGGTGATAACTACCAACAGACTTGGCTACAACACTTGCACCGTTTTCTATCTTATGAAACTTATCACCCGTTCTCAGTTCTCTACCTATCTGTAGCCAATGTAAAAAATTACATTTGCGGGATCCTGATCTGGTATCTCATACCTAGGACATAAATGATACTGAGAAACAGTTCTCTGTAATGAACACACCCGAAGATGATGCATCAACATGCACCTTCTTCGTTTGGGCGGCATAGGAAATCTGGTATTTCCCAATTTCCTGCTCTGTCTTATAACAATTATAAGTTGGAGTGGGACCAACGTTCCTTAGCGCAGTATAACAAGCGGGTTCGATCAATACATCCGTATTATTATCTTGATTAAGGCGTGACATGGTCGCTACCTGGAGAGAGAGAGAAGAAAACACTCAGCGTGCACTTTTAAAAGATTAGATTGGTTATCAATTTATCTAATCAGGATGTCTCCCACTGTTTTAGTCAAATCTTCCTTCAAACCCTAAAAGGAAAGACTAGCCGGGATTTATTATACCCTACAAGTTCGCCAATCTTTCAGCCAGGCCAGTGCCGGTACTTTGAGGAAGGTTCCCCGCGCTTTCGCACGGACCTAATTAAAGTAAATCTCGTTTTCCCAGGGGCGTAACCCCGTTAACACCTTTCTAGACACCTACTTGATCGGCTAATTGTAATGTGTAAAACTCTCCCAGGAGTAACTCTTACTCGCAGCGGGTATCGGAATCCAACTATCTCATAGAAGGTATGCAATCTCATTGCAAATTTCAACACTTGAAATTCCCAATAATATTTTACCCCTAGCGTCCTATGACCTTGACGGAGGTCAACAAACCATAGGCTGCTAGTCAAGTTCTACCTGTCATTTCCTGATTGAATTAAACCCACCCGTACGACCCTTGATGGAAGTCAACAAGGCCGCACGACTATCCTAAAACAATCTGCATCATATGCATAAACAGATAAATGCTAGTTAGCTACCGCACACTACGCCTTGACGGAGGTCAACAAACGTAGTACGAATACTAAGTAGAACTTATCTGAAATGACGGAGGGCTTCGACAGGTTTTTAAGAAAACCCTTTGCGTAATGAACTTGATATCGTTGTAGAATCGAGTGATTTTGAATGGAATGTTTTTTGAGGCTTTTCTAGTTTTGCTAAAGAGGTCACTCCCGGTGAAGGGATCGTCGGCTCTTTCCTTATCGAATAAGGTGCAGGATATTTCACAAATATCGCTATGCAAAGCAGAAACTATAAAAACAATCAAAAGACAAACCGAGTTTGCAGCATCTGCTTGTTTCACTAAAGAGGTCACTCCCGGTGAAGCGATCTCGGCTCTTTCCTTATCGAATAAGGTGCTGGATGTTCTACAAGGAACACCGCTATGCAAAGAAAGAACTAGAGGTACCGTTTTTTAAACAAGTTTCTACAACATCTTTAGGTTTCTTTTAGTTTCATTAATCTCATTAATGAAGTCCCATTTTATTATGCTTCACAAGCATCTCATTAGAAACGAAATCTGCAATATAACATATATCTCATATATATATATATAAACATTCGTCTCAGGCAGTAACATGGTCTCATCACAGAACATTGTAGCAGAAGAACATATATGAAATATTGGATATACTAGGTGTAGGGTTCCTAGGTACACCCATGAGGTTCCACAAGGCATCTACTATGCCAAAATCAAAATTTTTCCATATGCCGAGAAACCCTAATTTAGATTGCTACTAGAGGTAAGGCGAAAAACAACAAGTTAACAACTTAACTACATGTGAAAGGGGAATACAACCTTTGTAGATCCGGTCCTCCACTTCTTTAGCTCCGTGATGACGTCTCTCCACTGCGATCATCGGGATCCCGGACTCTAGCGTTGGTTTCATCGGAGAAATGATCGGGTTAGGTCGTTGACTTCGATGCCGAAGATGATCTACGTCGAGACGACTCAAACTCAAGCTCCATCTTCACTAGATCATGAAACTTGTGAAGATAACACACTCTACTACATGGCAAGTGGTAGTGGATGAAGAAATAGGAAGTGGGTTCACTTTAGAATTGGATTTCTCACTTGATTTCTTCACTTGGAATTTTTCAAGAAAAGGTTTTCTTCTTCATGAAGAAGAAGAAGAAGAAGGAAAGAAAATGAATTATTTTTAAAAAGAAAATTCAAGCGAAGACTTATCAGTTAGCAACCATGGGTGAGTAAACTCATGTAGAGATTAAACTAGGGTTTAGGCTAATGGTTAGGTTAATGAACAAAACAAAATGGTTAGACTTTTCAAAGACGCTATGAAGCTTCAAGCCAAAACAAGAAAAGCCACCATTTAGTTTTTCCAAAATAAATAAAGAAAATGAATCCTAACCATTAACCTAAACTTAGTGTAAGTCATACACAAACCCAAGTTTGCATGTATCATCAAACATGATACAAACTAGTGCACAAAAATATATCACATATACAACTTGTGCACATCAAGTGAGAAAATCAATCTTAAGTGAACAATACTAGTCAATGTAAAGTAACATATCCAATATATAATTATACATTAAATCATTAAATCAACACTTGATTTAATGATCCGGTCATACTGCATATAACCGACTAATATCAAGTGTATCAATATATCGAATCAACATTTGATTCGGTAACCCGGCTATATCTTATATAACCGTCCGATGATACAAATCGCGAGAATAGAATTCAGTATCACATAGTGGTATTATTCTCGTTCCCGCACATATCTCATATGCGTTCCTATTTCGTTTCGCTTGAGCCAGGAAACCTCTGTGTAGGACTCTAAAGACTCGTCAATACGCCGGCAGTAGGTGATGATCATATCAAACACCCACAAGCCGCAAGCGGTCTGCTAAACATAACGGCCACCCGGGTATTGAGTGATCAGAAGATCAACGAGCAAGCCCGCTCACACTCGTATGAATCCAACCAGTATCACGTACCGTACAGTCCGGTCTGTTCGTCTGATATGTCGCATATCTCGCCTAGGGGTGGTAAATGTCAGACCCCAGTAGCTTGATAAGTCATGCCGATGTAAGGTCCATAACAAGCATGAAATTACTGATAACACTTACCAGTAAGTCAGTGCAACCCTGGGCAGGGATTTCCAGTTATGGCCAGTCGGGCATAGCGCAATATCAACCCCCAATACCGGGAGAGACGAATCCCCTCCTATCGCTCATTGCCTCCATGTGAATCGGGACTGTACCCAAAAACCACCTGTTTGCATGACTCAGTAGAGCCGTGGTCGGGTGGAAATCAAAGCACAGTGGGATACACACAAGACTCCATGATGATCTCGGGTCAACAGACTAAACTGTACCAGTGTCACCAGAGAACTACCATCTGACGTGAGGTATAATACCATCTTGGAGTTCTCTGCGAGTCCGTTCAGTGTACCCAGTCTCCACTGAGCATCCGCATACCATCTCTGATGTCAAATACCAATGGATATGGGATCATTCATCACCCATCACATGGGTCGAGAAGATATACGCTAATCTACTCTGGAATATCGATGCCCCGTCTCGATATTCCCACGACTAGGAACATTGAAGGATGTACTCATGGACTACCTAGGCCCCACTAGTATGATCTGCATCATAGTCCTCGAAGTCGAGCACATATCCTAAGGGCTTTATCAACATGTAATCGAGAGACAGTTATATACATGTTAAGATAAAGAGCAACCAGATAGCGTACTATCATGTCGAGCAAGAAAGTCTTACCTACATATGTCCCAGCATCCACTACAATATACATCCTATGTACAGTAATGGCCTCTACGGCATACATATAACTAACAATCTCCCACTTGCACTAGGGCCATCTGTAGCAGTGGTTGCAGTATCTAAAACTCAACTATCCCATATAAGTCTCTCTCTGGGAAAAAGCCTTTGTGAGTGGATCCGTCGTGTTATCCTCTAAGTCTACTCTCCTAACCTCGATCACCCTGGAGATCAATTATCTCCATGATCAGGTGATGCTGCCTCAGAATATGTCTGGGTCACTGATGGGACCGGGGTTCCTGGGCCAAAGCCACACTTCTATTGTCACACAATGGTAGGAACCTAGTTCATCTCATGAACCAATATACACCCAAACTGCCTCTTTGGTAGTATCTTTGATAGCGATGTCACCAGCCTTTATCGTCTAGTTTGCCACGGTATCTAGCTTGGAACTCTTCCAACATACCGTCCCTTTAATGAGGGTAAAGACAATGCCTGCGAATGACATTCAGTCGTGCTTATCAGTCTGGAACTTTTCCAGTGATTCTCCCCAGGATCGATTGATACCATCTCACTACTCCTAGTGAGAATCCTAATATCCATTTAGATCTATCTCATAGATATAAAACCTAGGATTTAGGAGGTATCATATAGATCCTATATGGAGAATCTTTGTGATAAGAGGAGATTGACCGTGCATAGTATAGGAAACTCTTTTCCTATTAAGAGTATGTTGTTTACGAACAATACGAGGATGACCACCTTACTCTCTACTACCGTTTTGTATATACAAGGTTCATCTACCATTTTGATGAAGTCAAACACTTTGACTATCACATCAAAATAGACGTTCCAACTCCGCAATGCCTGCTTTATTCTGTAAAGCAGCTTGCACACGTTTCCGCTGCTCCCACTGTTTACGAAGCCCTCTGGCTGTGTTCTTATAGACGTTCTTTTCTAAATCGTTATTTAGAAAAGTAGTCATGGCACCCAACCACCAGATATCGTAGTCATGGTATGTAGCAATGGCAAGTAGGATCCGGATGGACTTAAGCATAACCACTGGAAAAAGGTTCATCATTATCCATGCCAGGTCGATGACGAAAACCTTTAACAAGTATAGCTTTGAAAGTCTCAACTTTTCCATCTACACCAAGTAATCTTCTCAAGATATACTTTCTCCTGATGGGGATTTAACCTTTCAGATATAGCAACCAAAGTCCATACTTTGTTGGTGTATATGAATTCCATCTCAGATCGCTAAGCATCCAGCCATTCTTACAGAGTCCCTACTCTCGATGGCCTGCTCGAAACTAGTTGGGTCATCATCTCATGATGCATTCCTCACTTCCACTGTCATCGAGAAACCGAAGTATCTCTCAGGCGGATGAGGAACCCAACCAGATCGGCGGAGAGGCTGAGGTTCGTCGGGGACTATTGAATCCTTTGGTTCCGTCAAATCTTCAGCTGCAGTTTTGTATAGCTGGAACCTTTCCAGTTCTACAGAACTGACCTTGCCTCAATCATGTCCGGATTTTGCTTCTGACATAGGTCGGACAATCCCAAATCTTAACTTACTTAAGAGATGGGCTCTTCCCATACCATATCTTATATGGAGTGGTAGGCACTGATTTGATTCGAACCCAATTCAATAGGTATGCAGCTTCTCAAGTGCATAACCCCTTAAAAGAAACTGGTAACTCAGTAATACTCATCATAGAGTATACCATATCGAAGATGGTGCGATTGCTCCGCCCCGATACACCGTTGTGCTGTGGTGTATTCAGAGGAGTAACACCGAGAGAGAATCTCATTCACCTTTAGAATAGTCCAGCAATTCTGTGCACAAGTATTCTCCTCCTTGATCTCATTAAAGGACATAATACTTATACCCTTATTTTGGTTCTCTACTTCTAACTTATATTCTGCGAATATCTCAAAAGCTTCGGACTTGTGTTTCAACAGGAACATATGTCTGAATCTTGAGAGATCATCAGAGAATGTAATGAAGTACAAAGAACCGGTCCTGGCATGTGCAGACAGGGGACCTTACATACATCATCATGTATTAGTCCCAAGAGTTTACTAACTCTTTCTCTGTTTCCAATAAACAGAGCTATGGTCATCTAATCTTTATGATATGACTGCCAAGTTTCATAAGATGTAAATTCAAACTGATTTAAATATGCATCTAAAATGTAACTTAAGCTAGTCGGGTCACATTGATATGACCTAGTCTACAATACCTCAAGAAGGAATCGTTCATTTCTGAACTCTTCCACTTGTGTGTGTTCTGTATACTAGGAACTGTAGTTTGATTTAGAACGTCAATGCTTTTAGATAACGTGCCTGATCCGATCAACTTTTGAAATGTTCAAAACAATATTCACAATACAAAATTATATCCTTTCTTTATTAAATAAAGAGATTGATATGATTTTGTATATCAGGTTCGGTATCTAATAGCATTTGTTCAGAATCAATGTATTGGTAATACAGGGTGACAGTGACCAACAGACTTGGCTGCAACACTTGCACCATTTTCTGTCTCATGAAACTTATCACCCGTTCTTAGTTCTCTACCTTTCTGTAGCCCATGTAACGGATTAAATTAACGGAATCCTGATCCAGTATCTAATACCCAGGACGTAGAGGATACTGAGAAACAGTTCTTTATAATGAACACACCCGAAGGAGATGCATCACATGCACTTTCTTCGTTTAGGCGGCATGGGAATTCTGGTATTCCCCTATTTCCTGCTCGGTCTTATAACAATTATAAGTTCGAGCGGGACCAACGTTCCCCAGCTCAGTATAACAAGCGGGTTCGGTCAATACATCCATATTATTATCTTGATTAAGGTGTGATTTGGTCGCTACCTGGAGAGAGAGAGAAGAAAACACTCTGCGTGCGCTCTTGCAAGATTAGATTGGTTATTTATTTCATCTAATCAGGATGGCTCCCACTGTTTTTATCAAATCTTCCTTCAAACCTTAAAATGAAAGACTAGCCGGGATTAATTACACTCTACAAGTTCGCCAACCATTCAGCCAGGCCAGTGTCGGTATTTTGAGGGAGGTTCCCCGTGCTTTCGCACGGACCTAATTAAAATAAACCTCGTTTTCCCAGGGGCGTAACCCCGTTGACACCTTTCTAGACACCTACTTGATCGGCTAATTGCAAAGTGCAAAACTCTCTCAGGAGTAACAATTACTCGCAGTGGGTATCGGGATCCAACTATCATATAGAAGGTATGCAATTTCATTGAAAATTTCAACACTTGATACCCCCGATATAGGTTTTTACCCCTATCACTTATGACCTTAACTATGGTCAACAAATCATAAGCACTATTCAAGTTCTACCCGTCATTTCGTGATTAATTAGACCCACCCACATGACTCTTAACTAAGGTCAACAAAGTCACGTGACTGTCCTAACTAATCGCATCATATGCGGTGTAGGAAGACATCACTTAGCTACCGTACACTGTGTCTTGACTATGGTCAACAAACACAGCACGAATACTAAGTACTCTACTTCCTAAAATGACGGAGGGTTGCGGATGGTTTTTAAGAAAACCTTTAACGCTTTGACTCGTTGCGGAATCAAATAGTTTTTAAATGGAGTGTTTTTTAGGCTTTTCTAGTTTTGCTAAAGGGGTCACTCCCGGTGAAGGGATCGCCGGCCCTTTCCTCATCGAATAAGGTGCAGGATATATCATATATACCGCTGTGCAAAGCAAAAACTATAGAAGCAAGTAAAAGACAAACCGATGGTTGTAGCATCTGCCAGTTATTGCTAAAGGGGTCACTCCCGGTGAAGGGATCTCGGCCCTTTCCTTATCGAATAAGGTGCAGGATGTTCTACAAGGAATACCGCGATGCAAAGCAAGAACTGTAGCAGCCTGTTTTTGAAAAATTCGATTCCACAACTCTTTTAGGTTTATTTTCTTTCATTAATCACATTAATGAAGTCCCATCATTTAAGTCTACCTAAACAACACAGATAAATATAGCGTACGCTTATGCCATCCGCATTCGCCTCGATGTCCCGTCTGCACCGTTAGGTTAGGTAACTAACGCCAGAGCGAGGCAGGGCTAGCACGGGTGTAAAACATAAGCAACGTCTATATAATACATCATATATACTATATACAATATCTATCTGAACAAATCACATGATCACATCACAGATAACGCATTAGAAAATATCATATGAAATATTGGATATACTAGGACGTCCGTGTTTTATTTTGAGCCTGTATAAAACACGGATTCCACGGTCATGATGAATAGCCAATCCCACACCCCTAGACCCTTATGAGAGCGGCAAGCAACCCTACCAATTCTAGGGTTAGGAGACCCGGACTCGACTCCTCGAGATGGTATCCCTCTGGACCCTAGAACCCGGTTACTTGTGCTCCCCTCCTTGTGTCTATCCTAATGCGGAAAAGTAAATAATATACATCAACGGTGACATCTTCCGCAACCTGGAAGTGCCCCAATAAAAGAATATTACATATAAGTTTTTACATGAATGAAAATGGAAAAACACTCATCTCACATAAAACCCCCCGGCTATTCAAACACGATGATCCAATATAACATATCCAGCAACACATAACATCACATGTCATCAATGTAAGTAAGTATGCATACACCGATTGTCGTCGACATATAGCAACGAAACCGGTGATACAACTACATACTACACTTACGGTCACAGAAAAGAAAGTGTAACTACAACAGTTGGAATCCGCAATTTCTTTAGACATCGCCTGCCTACCAATTACAAACCCCGCATTTTAGTCTCATTATCGAAAACTCTTTTCAATATCAAGTCGGACAATTCAACAAGATTCCCGACATCCTGAACAAATGCTCGTCGCAAACTTTAGTAGACGAGCGCACCCCCAATACCGTCGACGAAGTGCACTAAGGCGGAACACCGCTGCCGCGAGCACCTGAACGGATGCTTTTGGCGACGGGGTTCTCCTACAGTCACTTGGTCGGGGCTATGGGGCGTGGCTATCTAATAAGTTTACCCGGCGAGTATCCGCGTACGCAACTTGATTGCGACGGACTTTTGATCACATCAAAATCCCGTGACAACCGATCAAATGAGACTAAACTGCTATGTTTATAACTTCCAAATCAGTTATCTCATAACTACTTGTGGATTCCAAATATTGTATCACATTCCAGATAAATAGAAAATGTTAAACTTTCCGATCGAACAATCAAACACCCAAGTTTTCCCGAAACAGCTCAACACATGAAATAAGTTTAAAAACATCCACTTCATGCCACAGTACCAACGGTCCAGCCGTAGAAGGGTCAAGCCAACGCCTCACATGTGGCACGCCGTACTTCCCCAAACCCTAAGGTTCAAAGGGCAGTTCAAGATGGTCACATAATCGAGTTAAGGTTTGTTGTCTTCTAGAGGGTCCATCGCGTTACTTGCACTACTTCGAACGTTCTTAAACTACGGAAAAATCCAACACTTGAAAATTCACGGCAGGGGAAAAAGTGGGTATTTATATCCGGTCAAAGTTTTTAACACGTTCTAAAATTACCCGGAAAAACACATAAACAAAGTTAAACAATCCGATCGAATCATCGAGTCCCCAAAACAACCCAAAAAACTCAACGGTTGAGTATAGATTAAAAATTTCCAGAAAACAGAGGAAACAAATACTGGTATAACTGTAGAAAATCGAGACACTAATCAGTACATATGGCCGCGGAACCGCCGCAAAAAGTTGGTTAAGGCCACGGTTCCGCGGCGCTACAATAGAATTAGGGTTTCGTTTTCTGCCATTATTCTTAGAATTTCCTGCTCTATTTCCTGAGCATTTTTAATTAGGAAAAATCCACAGTTTCAAAAATTATACAGAGAGAGGTCAAGTTTAGGGTTTCGGGGTTCGATCGGGTTTCTAACATCGTCTACACTTCGCCTAAAACTCTAGCTAGGCTCTGATACCACTGTAGGGTTCCTAGGCACACCCATGAGGTTCCACAAGGCATCTACCATGCCAAAATCAAAATTTTTCCATGTGCTGAGAAACCCTAATTTAGATCGCTACTAGTGGTAAGGCGAAAAACAACAAGTTAACAACTTAACTACAAGTGAAAGGGACTACAACCTTTGTTGATCCGGTCCTCCACTTCTTTAGCTCCGTGATGACGTCCCTCCGCTGCGATCATCGGGATCCCGGACTCTAGCGTTGGTTTCATCGGAGAAATGATCGGGCTAGGTCGTTGACTTCGATACCGAAGATGATCTACGTCGAGGCGACTCAAACTCAAGCTCCATCTTCACTAGGTCATGAAACTTGTGAAGATAACAAACTCTACTACATGACAAGTGGTAGAGGATGAAGAAATAGGAAGTGGGTTCACTTTAGAATTTGATTTCTCACTTGATTTCTTCACTTGGAATTTTTCAAGAAAAGGTTTTCTTCTTCATGAAGAAGAAGAAGAAGAAGGAAAGAAAATGAATTATTTTTAAAAATAAAATTCAAGTGAAGACTTATCATTTAGCAACCATGGGTGAGTAAACTCATGTAGAGATTAAACTAGGGTTTAGGTTAATGGTTAGGTTAATGAACAAAACAAAATGGTTAGACTTTTCAAAGATGCTATGAAGCTTCATGAAGCTTCAAGCCAAAACAAGAAAAGCCAGCATTTAGTTTTTCCAAAATAAATAAAGAAAATAAAATCCTAACCATTAACCTAAACTTAGTGTAAGTCATACACACACCCAAGTTTGCAGGTATCATCAAAACATGATACAAACTAGTGCACAAAAAATATATCACATATACAACTTGTGCACATCAAGTGAGAAAATCAATCTTAAGTGAACAATACTAGTCAATTTAAAGTAATATATCCAATATATAATTATACATTAAATCATTAAATCAACATTTGATTTAATGATCCGGTCATACTACATATAACCGACTAATATCAAGTGTATCAATATATCGAATCAACATTTGATTCGGTAACCCGGCTATATCTTATATAACCGTCCGATGATACAAATCGCGAGAATAGAATTCAGTATCACATACTGGTATTATTCTCGGTCCCGCACATATCTCATATGCGGTCCTATTTCATTTCGCTTTAGCCAGGAAAGCTCTGTGTAGGACTCTAAAGACTTGTCAATACGCCGGCAGAAGGTGATGATCATATCAAACACCCACGAACCGCAAGCGGTCGGCTAAACGTAACGGCCACTCGGGTATTGAGCGATCAGAAGATCAACGAGCAAGCCCGCTCACACTCCTGTGAATCCAACCAGTAACACTTACCGTACAGCCCGGTCTGTTCGTCTGATATGTCGCATATCTCGCCTAGGGGTGGTAAACGTCAGACCCCAGTAGCTTGATAAGTCATGCCGATGTAAGGTCCATAACAAGCATGAAACTACTGATAACACTTACCAGTAAATCAGTGTAACCCTGGACAGGGATTTCCAGATATGGCCAGTCGAGCATAGCGCAACATCAACCCCCAATACCGGGAGAGACGAATCCCCTCCTATCGCTCATTGCTTCCATGTGAATCGGGACTGTACCCAAAAACCACCTGTTTGCATGACTCAGTAGAGCCGTGGTAGGACGGAAATCAAAGCACAGTGGGATACACACAAGAATCAATGACGATCTCGGGTCAACAGACTAAGCTGTACCAGTGTCACCAGAGAACTGCCATCTGACGTGAGGTATAATACCATCTGGGAGTTCTCGGCGAGTTCGTTCAGTGTACCCAGTCTCCACTGAGCACCCGATACCATTTCTGATGTCAAACACCAATGGATATGGGATCATCCATCGCCCATCACATGGGTCGAGAAGATATACGATAGTCTACTCTGGAATATCGATGCCCCATGTCGATATTCCCACGACTAGGAACATTGAAGGATGTACTCATGGACTACCCAGGACCCACTAATATGATCTGCATCATAGTCCTAGAAGTCAAGCACATATCCTAAGGGCTTTATCAACATGTAATAGAGAGACAATTATATACATGTTAAGATAAAGAGCAACCAGATAACGTACTATCATGTCGAGCAAGAAAGTCTTACCTACATATGTCCCAGCATCCACTACAATATACATCCTATGTACGGTAATGGCCTCTAGGGCATACATATAACTAATACTAGGACGTCCGCGTTTTAATACGAGCCAGTATAAAACACGGATTCCACGGTCGCGATGAATAGCCAAACTCACATCCCTAGACCCCTACGAGAGCGGCAAGTAACACTGCCAATTCTAGGGTTAGGAGACCCGGTCTCGACTCCTCGAGATGGTCTCCCACTGGACCCTAGAATCCGGTTACTTGTGCTCCCTGCCTTGGGTCTACCTAATGCGGAAAAGTAAATAATATACAATGGTGACATCATCCTCAGCCCGGAAGTGCCCCAATAAAAGAATATTACATATAAATGAATTTTACATGAATGAAAAAGAAAAACTCCCATCTCACATAAAACCCCCGGCTATTCAGAACGCGACGATCCAATATAACATATCACAGCAACACATAATATCTCATATCATCAACGTAAGCAAGTATGCGTATTCCGAATGTCGTTGATGTATAGCAACGAAGCCGGCGATACACCACATACTACGCTTACGGTCATAGAAAAGAAAGTGTAAAACTACAACAGTTGGAATCCGCAACCTCCTTAGACATCGCATGCCTAACCAAATGAATTCCTTAGACATCGCATGCCTAACAATTTTAAACTCCGCATTTTAGTCTCAATATCGAAAACTTTTTTCAATATCAAGTCGGGCAATTCAACAAGTTTCCCGACATCCTGATCGAATGCTCGTCGCAAGTTTTAGTAGACGGCCGCACCCCCGGATGCCGTTGATGAAATGCACTAAGGCGGAACACCGCTGCCGCGAGCACCCGAACAGATGCTTTTGGCGACGGGGTTCTCCTACAGTCACTTGGTCGGGGCTATGGGGCATGGCTGTCTGTTATGTTTATCCGGCGAGTATCCGCGTACACTACATGATTGCGACGGACTTTTGATCACATCAAAATCCCGTGGCAACCGATCAATTGAGACTAAACTGCTAGATTTATAACATTCAAATTTATTATCTCATAACTACCTGTGGATTCCAAATATTGTATCACATTCCAGATAAATAGACAATGTTAAACATTCTGATCGAATAATCAAACACCCAAGTTTTCCTAAATAGCTCAACACTTGAGTGGAGTTCAAAAAAAATATCCATCACATGCCACAGTACCAATGGTCCAGCCGTAGAAGGGTCAAGCCAACGCCTCACATATGGCAACGCCGTACTGCCCCAAACCCTAAGGTTTAGAGGCAGTTCAAGACGGTCACATAATCGAGTTAAGGTTTGTGTTCTTCTAGAGGGTCCACCGCGTTACTTGCATGATTTTCCGGAAGTTTCAAACTCGAGAAAAAATCAAACTTTTGAAAAATTTTCCGACAGGGGAAAAAGTGAGTTGTTCGAACTTTTTAACAGTTTCTAAAATTATCCGGAAAAAACATAAATGAAGTTAAATTATCCGATCGAATCAACGAGTCCCCAATACAACCCAGAAAACTCAACACTTGAGTATAAATTAAAAACACCCAGAATCATCAGGAAGTATCTACGGTTATTACTGTAGAAACCCGAGCCCATAAACTTACTGTTTTGTCGCGGAACCGCCGCGCAAGCAGGGATACTGCCGCGGCCCCGCGGCTCAATGAAGGTATTTTGGGGTCGTTTTTTACAATAATTCCTAAAATACCCTGCTAATTTTTTTGAGTATTTTTAATATGAAAAAATCAACAGTTTTGAAAATTTTTCAGAAACTAGGGTATATCGGGTATTCGGAGTTTGATCGGACTTTAAACATCGCCTAGACTTTGCTTAAAGCTCTAGCTTGGCTCTGATACCATTGTAGGGGTACTAGGCACACTCACAAGGGTCTACGAGTTATCAACCATGCCCGATTAAAAATTTAGCCGTGCCGAACAATCCTAACCAAGATCTTTAAACTAGAGATTAGGCGAAAACAAGCATGTTAAACACTTTAACACTAAGTGACAGGGATTACAACCTTTGTAGATCCTGTCCTTCACTTCTTAAGCTCCGTGTTGAGGTCCCTTCGCTGCGATCATCGTGCATCCGGACTCTAGAGAGGCTCCACGAAAAGAAAGATGCAAGCTTGCTTCCGATCTTCGATAACAAAGATGATCTACCTTGAAGTTTCCTTAACCCAAGCTCTCACTCACTAATGAGGTGAACACCCTCATCTAAATGGAAAGGATAGATGAGGATGATGAAGTAGGATTTTTGCTCTCATTTGTTTTCTTATTCTCACTCACTTTCATCACAAAAATCAAAGCAAGATAGCTTTGCAAAGAGCAAGAAGAAGATAAACTATCATTTGTGATGAATAATGAAATAATATATGATTAATAATGTAACCATGGTCAACTAAACCTTTGTAGAGATTTAACTAGGACTAGGGTTTGGGTTGGATTAAGAATGAGTCATTACAAAATATCAAGCACAAATATCTTTGCTCAAGACAAAAGAAAAACCTTCTAGAATGTTCATGAATGAACTAACCCAATTCAAACCCTAACCTTGTTTAATCTTCACTAAACATGTTGCATTAGTAATCATATCATGTTACAATATTATATATCACATATATAATATTTATTGTAACAAAATAAAATAATACAATTAACATATATCGCATATATATCAATGTATTACCCGAGTGAGAAAAAGAATCTTTTAGTGAGCTAATATTAGTTAATGTAATTTAATATATCATATATATAATTATACATTAAATCATCGAATCAACACTTGATCCAACAATCCGGCTATATCGCATATAACCGACTAATATATCATTTACCGATTCATCGAATCAACACTTGATCCGATGACCCGGCTGATATCAAATATCGCGAGAATAGAATACGGTATCTCATATCTTATTATCCTCGGTCCTGCACATATCACATATGTGCCCCTACTCCGTTTTGCCTGAGCCAAGAAACCTCTGTGTAGGACTCTAAAGAATCGTCAATACGCCGGCAGTAGGTGATGATCATATCAAACACCCACAAGCTGCAAGCGGTCAGCTAAACGTAACAGCCACGCAGGTATTGAGCGCTCAGAAGATCAACAAGCAAGCATGTACATTCTCCTGTGAATCCAATCAGTAACACTCCCGTACAGTCCGGTCTCTTCGTCTTATATGTCGCATATCTCGTATAAGGGTGGTAAACGTCAGACCCCAGTAACTTGATAAGTCGTGTCGATATGAGGTCTATAACAGTTCGAGAAACTACTGAAAACACTTACCAGTATATCTCAGCAAACCTGGCCAGGGATTTCCAGTTATAGCCAATCGAACACAGCGCAACATCAACTCCCTATACCGGGAGAGACGAATCCCCTCCTATCGCTCATTGCCTCCATGTGATTCAGGACTGTACCCATAAGCCACCTTTTTGCACGCCCTCTTGGACGTGGTATGATGGAAATCAAAGCACAGTGGGAATCACACAAGACTCTATGACGATCCTGGGTCTACAGACCAATCTGTACCAGTGTCACCAGAGAACTGCCATCTGACGTGCGGTATAATACCATCTGGGAGTTCTCGGCGAGTCCGTCCAGTGTACCCAGTCTCCACTGAGCACCCGTACACCATCCTTGATGTCAAACATCGATTGATATGGGATCATCCATCGCCCATCATATGGGTCAAGATGCGTATACGCTAGTTTACTCTGGTGTATCGATGCCCTGTCTCGATACACCCTCGACTAGGAACAGTTATAGGATGTACACGTCGACTACCGTGGCCCTACTAGTATGATCTCATCATGGTCCCAGTAGTCAAGTACACATCCTAAGGGCTTTATCAACATGTATATATAGAGACAATCAGAGTACATGTTAAGATAAAGAGTAACCAGATAGCGTACTATCATGTCGAGCAAGAAAGTCCTCCCTATATATGTCCAAGCATCCACTACAATATACATCGTATGTACAGTAATGGTGTAACATTTTCAAAAAATATAAAATATTAATTTTGGGAATTTTTATAATTTAATATTATTTTATTGATTATTTTAATATTAAATGCAAATAAATAGGAAAAATGTTTGAAAAATTATGAAAAATTATGGAAAATTCTAAAACAGGGTAAATTAGTGAATTATGACACTTTTAAGTTTTTGTGAATTGTTTGACACTAATTTAGTGCTAATCGCGATTAAAATCGCTAATTGGGTTTTTTGGCAATTTTGTGCAAAACTTGCACATATCACTTTTTTCTACACTTGTGCACTTTTCTTGCCATAGTTTTCATTTGGGCTTACTATTCTTGTGAGAAGGTTTGGATTTAAAAGAAAAGGGAAAAAGAAAAGAAAATGAAATGATGAGGGTAGGAGAGAGAGAGAGGTGGACTTTGACCTTATACCCTTAGCCATTCTCTTCATTCTCATTTCTCTCCCTCTTCCTCTCCCTTGCTGCTGCTGCCCTTCTCCATTTCCCTCCCCTCCTCAAGCCATGAATCATCTCTAAAACTACACCAAAATCCCAAACTCCTTTCACTAAAAATGCCCAAAATCCCTAGATCTACACATGGAGCTAAAGAAGCATGGATTTGGCCATTAGAGGGCAACTCAAGAATTTTCTTGAGTTGCTAATGAAGGTAATTTCTGAACCATTTGCTTAATTATAGCATTTCCTATAACCCCATGTCAAGTTTTAATCGATATTGTGTGATATTATGGACTTGGTGAAAACCTAGTTAGGGTTTGAATGGAATTGATGTTGCATTATGAAATTGAGCTCAGTAGAGGTCTTACCAACACCCTAGTGTTTGAATTGGAGCCCAAAACCTGAAGCAAACACCAGAATACGGATCTTAGAAAACTATATCGGGGGAAAAAAACTGGAATCTTCCACTGTTAAATTGAATCTGCTAACACCCCGAGAACCCTAAAATAATATTGAGTGGAAATTGAGATGTGCAGGCAACATAGAGGCAACACCCAAAACCCTAGCTCCCCACTCCACCTTCTGGCCGCCAAAAACTCCATTCTGGCCGCAAATTGCGGCCAGACCAGAGAGGAATCTCCTCGTTTTGCGTGCCTGGCCCCATTTCATCAATTCTTGGCCCTGGGTACTTCTAGTTTTGACAGATTCTTTCTAGGGTGAAATCTGGGACATATATCCTAAGTTGTCGTTTTGGATTCGTGTTTCCGTATTCCGTATTTTTGGATTCTGAAATGGTGGAATGTGTTTTGCCTCGACTATTGTCGTTTATACGACGATATAGAGGATTATGGATGGTTTTGAAGGCGTGCCATAGGTTCTCACCTATAGGCCCCTTATCGTATCGTTTTGGATTTTATGCGCCGTTTTAGATTGGATTTGGTTTTAATGCGCATATACGATATCTTGATGTGTAGGTACCCATGAAGACTTCGGGACGACAAGCAATGCGTGGTGATGTCCGCAAATGGTGATACAAGTGAGTAGATTATATCTACGGGGGAAAGTCGGGTGGATGGCGTATAGCACCCCCGCAGTCCGTAGATAGCTTATTATATAGTATTGTGATATTAGGTGTATTAGGATATGTAGGGTTAGAAGTGACTAGTGTAGTTCATAGTCGCGAACCCTAGGATAGAATTACACCTATACATATACCCTTGCTTTTCACATGTACTTACACTGTGATTGATGATATGTGACGACTTTGGAGATGAGTCGATATTGTGGGCTTGGTGCCCTGAGATCGGTATTTTGATACGATTCATATGTGGGATATGACTTGCGATTCTTGCGGGCTTGGGATGTGTGTTTACCCCCGCATGCATACTTTACCGATGTTACCGTTGTACTAGATATAGAGTAGTACATCCAGACTATATGATCTGATGATGGTGATATTTGTTATGTGATGAGACAGTGAGATGTTGACCCTACCCAGCTTTTGGGAATGCCGTACGATGATTTACCGTACGAGCTGATATTGATGATAGATCCGCACTCATAGCTAGAGGATATCTTACGATATGACATTGAGGCGGGATCACCGACTATATATCTACATATATACTTAGACTCAGTTTAGGTGGTTTCCACACCTACCCCTCCTGATTGACAGGATACTTAGATGTAGTTGCATAGTAGATACTTACTGTGCTGTTGATTTCTAGCTTTCCGCATTTTCATGCTATTCGCATTGCTGGCATATGTTCATTACCATGTTATTATCATGCTGTTAGGACACCAGCACCATTATCGATGATGCGTATGTTTCACGTACACTATTTGCCGGCTCACACACTTCATCATCGATAATTGCCATGTCACTACACCGTAGTACTATTACATTCGTGATATGATGCTTCCTTCGACATATGCGCATTCCTATTCCATGTTGCATGATTTCCGATATGATTACTCTCTTTACATGTCGCATATATCATGGATTGATTGCATAGTACATCGCATTGGATTTATTTCCTGATGTTGGATTTTCATGTGATTTCTGGTTTTGAGGACCGTGGGGTTATTTAAGAAAAGAGACACTTTATGAAAACCCGGTACCTCGTGATATGATATTTGGTACGTCCACCACGCGTTTTCTCGGTGCTGAGACGTGTGCTTGAAACCCGATTCGAGGAGGTGATGTACCGTTTGCGGGTTCGTGGTGGGCCCGGTATGGTTCCCCTCGGCGAGATGATCGATGGGTTATGCCGATTGAGCCTGGAGGCGGGCGAGTACCTACAGGTGATTTTACCTGAGCTCGGCGGATATTCGGGGGATACCGCCTGGAGCCGAGAGATGGGCATACTGCCGGGGCCGACGGGCCGATATCCGCAGACGGAGCCCAGAGATGGACATGGGTTGACTCATACTGCCGGGGCCGAGGGCCGATATCCGCAGACGGAGCCCCATACGGATGAGGATTTACGTGTCGGTGTTTGGCACGGGTTTCATGATGAGTTTTCCATGATTTTGGTTATATCCTCACATTGCATACATGATGCTTACTGTCAGTGGGTGACAGGTGGACGGGTTCCACATATATACAGACTTGGTTCATATACAGACTGGATTTACACTTATCTTACACCAATATTAGTGGTATGGGACGCTAATATATGTGTATTGATATTATTGATATTTCTTCATTGATACTTCATGCAGACATACCTTACACTGATGACATGTCGTTACCTGAGTACCTGGCACTATATACATGATTAGATGTTACCTTGCCACCTTATTACACTCAGATGTACTCTTGTGGATATATTATTGATCGTTGACTTATGATTATGTCTTGCATTCGATTTATCCTTGTAGATGTTTCTATTCACGAGTTGGCAACTCACCCCCGTTGTGCCACAGCTCTTGCAGGTTCTGCCGTACAGGTTCTATTGCGGCATTTCTGGCACACTACCTTCTTGCGGGTGATTTGCTTTTGGTAGGTGCATTCTTTTGTATCAAGAATCCCCAGTTTGTATTTATTTTATTCATTGTATCTAGAAATTGTCCATCAACCAAAACTTGTATATTCTTTCAGACCTAGACTTCAGTGTTGTATATTTCGACCTTAGAGTCGCGCTTAGTAGTATTGTGGTTTTCTTGCTACTTTTGAGCTTTCTTTTGGTTTTGATCCTCGCCACTTGGCGTTGTATATTATTATATCTTTGCGTGGTTGTGACCGTCGATTGACGAAGAGCTAGCTCCCGCTTGGGGATGCCTTTATCATGTTATATTGTTATTCATGTTGTACCCCATTCGGGGCCAGTTTTACAAAGGAAACTCTGCCGAAATTTCTAGAAAAGACTGTACCGTTTTTAAAATTCACATTCGGCTTAGTTATTTAAAAACCTTGATTTCAAACCTGTATTTCTTCACTTCTTTAAACCAGTTTTCTTTACTTATTCTTCAAAATGGTTTTAGATTTCTGGGCTTTTGGCTTACTTGGATCAGATGGAGTCCTATAGGCTTCATATGGTTCAAGGGCCAGTCACGTGCTCTTTCGGGTCGTGACAAAGTTGGTATCAGAGTGCTAGGTTGACCTTGGTTCGAGTCTAAGTTTGACTATGTGGAGCCTAGGGAGTTGTTTATATACGGAACTTAGGCTTGACCTTACGGAACTTAGACTTGGTTGAGGGGGTGTAAACCCGAACTTTCGTCGTTTTAGGATGACCCTTGGTTGATGGATTAGGTGACTAAAGTAGAGTGACGTACCGTTGGTATGTTCCGCGGCATACTTACGACACGCCACTCCGCTTAAGGAACCTTAGGATGGACATTTGTTTAGAGATCAGTGATTCTCTTCCTATCCAGGATTATACATCCATTTGAGATCCCCGATTCTATTAGCTTCATGATCATACCTTCATTGATGCTGTTCCTTCCTATGATCATATATCCACTTTGGATCTGTTGTTTCCTTTCTTGCCATTGATGTGCTCTCTTTGATACTCGATTGAGATCCCTGTCACCGTGTTTGAGCGCAGTTTGGGCTGCTGCTAGGGTTACGGCCGGTGTGAGCTCGTTTGGTACGAGGGCCGACCTTTGTGTTTTCTGGTGACATGGGAACGTCTCGAGTTAGTGTTGGTGATTGTGACCTCTGGTGGAGGCGAGTGCTTGGTTTGCACCGGATGATCGTGCCCTTGTTAGAGCTGCCAGTTGAGAGAGGACTGTTGATGTACAGTATACCTCAGGGATTGTGATGTCGCCTACCGTGCAGACAGATGGACCAGCTGTAGCTGAGTTTGACAGGATGTTGCTTCCGAAGCTTACGAGCTGAGATTGCCGGAGCTTTCAGGCAGATATGCGACAGATGATAGCTAGTCTACCCGATTTGAGAGACGAATGTGATTCGTCCGATTTTGCGCCAGAGCGAGCCCAGTTGAGTTGAAGATTTCCAGTGTGGAGAGTCTTACTCAGATCTAGAGCAGGCTGATTCAGAGACGACCGCCATTGTGTTGCCCTTTCCTGGAGGATTGAGGCATTGTTCGGCGTACAGGTGTATGAGCCAGTTGTTGCTGCAAATGATGAGATATCGCCCAGATGATTGGAGCTACTGCAGCATGAGCATGTACTTAGAGAGATGATAGCGAGTCGCTAGTCACCGGAGGATGAATGACTAGGATGTGTGGTGAGTTCGCTTACCCCGATGCGAGGACATCAGATTGATTGTTTCCAGTTAGAGACGACTTCACGCAGGTTCGTTGAGAGTCGATTGAGATGATTGAATGTCAGGAGCCTATTTTCCAAGTTTAAAGTATACGGAAAGACATGCAGGTGATTCTATGGACCCTCTAGAAGAATGAAACCCTAACTCGACTTAATGACCGTGTGACAGCCTTTGAATCTTAGGGTTTACGGCGGTTCCGCGGCGCCATTAGTGAGGCTTGGGTTTGCCCTTCTACGGCTGGACCACCGACGCTGTGGCATGTACTCAATACTATTTAACTGTACCCGAGATGTGAGCTCTTGGGGGATTATGAGGATCTGACGAGTCGATCGGATGGTTCGACATCTTTCGGACATTGTGATGGGACACTACTTGGGAGACTCCAGATGCGAGGAGAGCCGTCGGAGCGCAGTTTGTGTAGCCATGATGAGACGAGTCTGAATCAGTCGACATTTAAGCAGAGTGAAGAAAAGAGTTCGTACGAGATTTCTACGAGATGATGTTCCACTCCGCTGACATTAGAGATGTGATACGCACCCAGAGGCGTGGTTTATGTATATATCTTCCAGAAAGAAGCGTGATAAGTATGCAGCCGTTCCGGAATAAAGCTTGAGTTTCAGCATTGGATGATGACTTCCGGGCATTTCGGTAGGATTGAGAGTCGAGAAAAGAACCTCGACAGGACCTTTCTGGAGTACGATACGAGAAGACTTAGACCCAGAGTGGTCATTTTGCGCACACCCAGCAGGACAGAGTTCGGCATTGTCGACGAGGTAGTTGACCAAGTTCGGATAAAGGAACTTAACCTAATGCGTTGCGAATTGATCAAGGACGGACGAGTGATGAGTATTCCTCCGATGGTCGGGACGGGTTCCCGAGGACCAGTTCGGCTTGACATCTGCTACAGAATGATGAAGCTACAGGGTACGCGATTTCGAGTCCGTGTGAGAGACTTCAGATTGACCGTGGCCGAGAACAGTGCAGTGCATAGCAGCTTGGCGTGACGTCATAGTGGACGACGATAGAGACAGTTGGAACAAGAGGTTCGTGTGAGACACTGATGAGCTGTCATTGCTTCCCGTCGAGACTAGAGACCTGATTTGCTTACAGAGACGTTGGGATGTGACCAGTTTCTGAGAAGATATTGTGCTGAGGACACAGGTGTCTTTTGAGCGAAAAGAGGTTGTGCAGGAAAGCCAGCCTCCGTACAGATCGGCATAGGCATGATTGGAAGAGACCTTGAGCAGGATTCCTTCCAGGACATAGCTGCCATGATGTTTGCACCCAGGATCAGATGTGTGACGTGCTTTCAGAGAGCCAGAGGCCGACGCCAGTGATATGCTGCCTTACGAGTGGTCACGAGGTTTGACCGAGAGGCGACCAGAGAAGTGCCAGAACGGAATCGTCCCCGTTAGCACACCTGACAGGGCCGATGAGCCGATTGACCGCGTGATAGGTAATCCGCAGAGAAGATAAGGACCCAGAGAGTCAGAAGACGCCAGACCGTGAGCAAGAGGCAGGTAGATATCCTGCGCTGCTAGCAGTGGATTGCACCGACTCCTTCTCGACCTCGAAGGAGGAACTACCGAAGACGGTATTTATGATTTGTGATTTTGTGATTCGATTATCACGTATCCGTCATTTTGGATTTCGGTATTTTGGGTGTTCTGTTTGCATGATTTAGTTTTGGTGACTGAGTTTCGTGATATTGGTTTCATGCACCCACTGGATATTTATATATTTTGCGCAGAGTTTTCATGCATTTTAGTGTTATGCTTTGATTCGTGCACGCTGATGCACACGGTTGTGAGATTTTCCTTTGCGGTACACCTGATTTGGTTTGAGCCGCATTATATCGTTGATTTTGACCCGGATTTTGATGGTTGATTTTTGCACTCCGTGCTGGTGATGTGCTTTACACCTATTCGATGTTTGTTATTGGATTTCATGATTCCGTACATGTTGAGTGCGCAGGGCCTAGATTTTCATTCGTGCACGATGGATGCACCGGTTTGGATTTTCGCGCATATTGGGCGCATGTTTTTAGATACGATTTTGGTGCACGCCAGATGCGCTAAATCGGGATTCTTCGTGCATGTCACATGCACCTGATTTATTTTGCTGTCAGGCACATACGTTACCCATGACAGATGCTTCGTGCACACCCGTTGCACCTAGATGTTGTTTTGTGCACCTGTTTAGCACATTTATGGATTTTTGATTTCCGTGCGCACCAGACGCACAGGATTGTGTTATGTACATTTTTGAGATTTATTCCTTTTGGAGCAGTACCTTTTATGATGTTGGGTTTTTGCTTTCATGCTGAGCAGGACTAGTCGGTAGACGGTACCTGGATATACTTTTGCATGTTTTACATCAGCTTTTTTACGTGTATAGATTGGATGTCTACATGTGTAGTTTCGATCCATATCATATCGGTTTTGTATTGGATTTGACATTGTGTTTTTACATCGACTCCGATGATTGCGGGATGCTTGACGGAGTTTTGTTTTTGAGTTATCTGCTCAGTACCCTTGCGCATGCATTGCACTGTGACGTTCTTTGTGTTGATGATTTCGGAGCCCCGACGACTTTGGTTTATTACTGAGATTGTTTTAGTAGTGGGGGTTTAAATTTAAATTCGGCGACCGAATTTCTTTAAGGCGGGTAGATTGTAACATTTTCAAAAAATATAAAATATTAATTTTGGGAATTTTTATAATTTAATATTATTTTATTGATTATTTTAATATTAAATGCAAATAAATAGGAAAAATGTTAGAAAAATTATGAAAAATTATGGAAAATTCTAAAACAGGGTAAATTAGTGAATTATGACACTTTTAAGTTTTTGTGAATTGTTTGACACTAATTTAGTGCTAATCGCGATTAAAATCGCTAATTGGGTTTTTTGGCAATTTTGTGCAAAACTTGCACATATCACTTTTTTCTACACTTGTGAACTTTTCTTGCCATGGTTTTCATTTGGGCTTACTATTCTTGTGAGAAGGTTTGGATTTAAAAGAAAAGGGAAAAAGAAAAGAAAATGCAATGATGAGGGTAGGTGAGAGAGAGAGGTGGACTTTGACCTTATACCCATAGCCATTCTCTTCATTCTCATTTCTCTCCCTCTTCCTCTCCTTTGCTGCTGCTGCCCTTCTCCATTTCCCTCCCCTCCTCAAGCCATGAATCATCTCTAAAACTACACCAAAACCCCAAACTCCTTTCCCTAAAAATGCCCAAAATCCCTAGATCTACACATGGAGCTAAAGAAGCATGGATTTGGCCATTAGAGGGCAACTCAAGAATTTTCTTGAGTTGCTAATGAAGGTAATTTCTGAACCATTTGCTTAATTATAGCATTTCCTATAACCCCATGTCAAGTTTTAATCGATATTGTGTGATATTATGGACTTGGTGAAAACCTAGTTAGGGTTTGAATGGAATTGATGTTGCATTATGAAATTGAGCTCAGTAAAGGTCTTACCAACACCCTAGTGTTTGAATTGGAGCCCAAACCCTGAAGCAAACACCAGAATACGGATCTTAGAAAACTATATCGGGGGAAAAAAACTGGAATCTGCCACTGTTAAATTGAATCTGCTAACACCCCGAGAACCCTAAAATAATATTGAGTGGAAATTGAGATGTGCAGGCAACATAGAGGCAACACCCAAAACCCTACCTCCCCACTCCACCTTCTGGCCGCCAAAAACTCCATTCTGGCCGCAAATTGCGGCCAGACCAAAGAGGAATCTCCTCGTTTTGCGTGCCTGGCCCCATTTCATCAATTCTTGGCCCTGGGTACTTCTAGTTTTAACAGATTCTTTCTAGGGTGAAATCTGGGACATATATCCTAAGTTGTCGTTTTGGATTCGTGTTTCCGTATTCCGTATTTTTGGATTCTGAAATGGTGGAATGTGTTTTGCCTCGACTATTGTCGTTTATACGACGATATAGAGGATTATGGATGGTTTTGAAGGCGTGCCATAGGTTTTCACCTATAGGCCCCCTTATCGTATCGTTTTGGATTTTATGCGCCGTTTTAGATTGGATTTGGTTTTAATGCGCATATACGATATCTTGATGTGTAGGTACCCATGAAGACTTCGGGACGACAAGCAATGCATGGTGATGTCCGCAAATGGTGATACAAGTGAGTAGATTATATCTACGGGGGAAAGTCGGGTGGATGGCGTATAGCACCCCCGCAGTCCGTAGATAGCTTATTATATAGTATTGTGATATTAGGTGTATTTGGATATGTAGGGTTAGAAGTGACTAGTGTAGTTCATAGTCGCGAACCTTAGGATAGAATTACACCTATACATATACCCTTGCTTTTCACATGTACTTACACTGTGATTGATGATATGTGACGACTTTGGAGATGAGTCGATATTGTGGGCTTGGTGCCCTGAGATCGGTATTTTGATACGATTCATATGTGGGATATGACTTGCGATTCTTGCGGGCTTGGGATGTGTGTTTACCCCCGCATGCATACTTTACCGATGTTACCGTTGTACTAGATATAGAGTAGTACATCCAGACTATATGATCTGATGATGGTGATATTTGTTATGTGATGAGACAGTGAGATGTTGACCCTACCCAGCTTTTGGGAATGCCGTACGATGATTTACCGTACGAGCTGATATTGATGATAGATCCGCACTCATAGCTAGAGGATATCTTACGATATGACATTGAGGCGGGATCACCGACTATATATCTACATATATACTTAGACTCAGTTTAGGTGGTTTCCACACCTACCCCTCCTGATTGACAGGATACTTAGATGTAGTTGCATAGTAGATACTTATTGTGCTGTTGATTTCTAGCTTTCCGCATTTTCATGCTATTCGCATTGCTGGCATATGTTCATTACCATGTTATTATCATGCTGTTAGGACACCAGCACCATTATCGATGATGCGTATGTTTCACGTACATTATTTGCCGGCTCACACACTTCATCATCGATAATTGCCATGTCACTACACCGTAGTACTATTACATTCGTGATATGATGCTTCCTTCGACATATGCGCATTCCTATTCCATGTTGCATGATTTCCGATATGATTACTCTCTTTACATGTCGCATATATCATAGATTGATTGCATAGTACATCGCGTTGGATTTATTTCCTGATGTTGGATTTTCATGTGATTTCTGGTTTTGAGGACCGTGGGGTTATTTTAGAAAAGAGACTCTTTATGAAAACCCGGTACCTCGTGATATGATATTTGGTGCGTCCACCACGCGTTTTCTCGGTGCTGAGACGTGTGCTTGAAACCCGATTCGAGGAGGTGATGTACCGTTTGCGGGTTCGTAGTGGGCCCGGTATGGTTCCCCTCGGCGAGATGATCGATGGGTTATGCCGATTGAGCCTGGAGGCGGGCGAGTACCTACCGGTGATTTTACCTGAGCTCGGCAGATATCCAGGGGATACCGCCTGGAGCCAAGAGATGGGCATACTGCCGGGGCCGACGGGCCTATATCCGCAGACGGAGCCCAGAGATGGACATGGGTTGACTCATACTGCCGGGGCCGAGGGCCGATATCCGCAGACGGAGCCCCATACGGATGAGGATTTACGTGTCGGTGTTTGGCACGGATTTCATGATGAGTTTTCCATGATTTTGGTTATATCCTCACATTGCATACATGATGCTTACTGTCAGTGGGTGACAGGTGGACGGGTTCCACATATATACAGACTTGGTTCATATACAGACTGGATTTACACTTATCTTACACCAATATTAGTGGTATGGGACGCTAATATATGTGTATTGATATTATTGATATTTCTTCATTGATACTTCATGCAGACATACCTTACACTGATGACATGTCGTTACCTGAGTACCTGGCACTATATACATGATTAGATGTTACCTTGCCACCTTATTACACTCAGATGTACTCTTGTGGATATATTATTGATCGTTGACTTAGGATTATGTCTTGCATTCGATTTATCCTTGTAGATGTTTCTATTCACGAGTTGGCAACTCACCCCCGTTGTGCCACAGCTCTTGCAGGTTCTGCCGTACAGGTTCTATTGCGGCATTTCTGGCACACTACCTTCTTGTGGGTGATTTGCTTTTGGTAGGTGGATTCTTTTGTATCAAGAATCCCCAGTTTGTATTTATTTTATTCATTGTATCTAGAAATTGTCCATCAACCAAAACTTGTATATTCTTTCAGACCTAGACTTCAGTGTTGTATATTTCGACCTTAGAGTCGCGCTTAGTAGTATTGTGGTTTTCTTGCTACTTTTGAGCTTTCTTTTGGTTTTGATCCTCGCCACTTGGCGTTGTATATTATTATATCTTTGCGTGGTTGTGACCGTCGATTGACGAAGAGCTAGCTCCCGCTTGGGGATGCCTTTATCATGTTATATTGTTATTCATGTTGTACCCCATTCGGGGCCAGTTTTACAAAGGAAACTCTGCCGAAATTTCTAGAAAAGACTGTACCGTTTTTAAAATTCACATTCGGCTTAGTTATTTAAAAACCTTGATTTCAAACCTGTATTTCTTCACTTCTTTAAACCAGTTTTCTTTACTTATTCTTCAAAATGGTTTTAGATTTCTGGGCTTTTGGCTTACTTGGATCAGATGGAGTCCTATAGGCTTCATATGGTTTAAGGGCCAGTCACGTGCTCTTTCGGGTCGTGACAAATGGCCTCTAGGGCATACTTATAACTAACAGCGATGTCGCATACTCAAAGCCCGTGTGATACCGAACACCCAACTCCTCTACTAATCAGTTTTACAAAACCCGTTTGCGAAACTATTGCGTTCGAGGAATAGCCTCAGTGAGTGGATCCGCCCTGATGTTTCTTTCTATGTCTCTCTTTATCTCAAGTTCGCGGAGAAAGCCATCTCCCGAAATGAGCAATACCTGTCTTAGAATATCTCTGGATATCTGATGGGACCTACTTCATAAATGAACTCTAAATCCAAACTTCTTAGACTGTATCGCCAACTGAACTTAATCAGTATCGTGCGTCATGCCTCCCTCAGTGTCCGCTTGGATCACCTGTCCAAAACACTGCCCCTCGTTAGAGGGAATACTATAACTCTGATAGCCACTCTGTCATCCAGGTCACCTTGGAAGCCTGGAATGATAACTGTCTCCCGAAGGAGGCTGCCGTTATCATTTCCCTAGAACATCCACTTATGTTCTAAAACTGCTTCCGAATGTTTCTCCAGGACTGGATTAATATCAACTTATTGCATCTAGTGCAAAAACAACGTCTGGTGTGGTACTTGACATCTCATGATTGACTCAATTGCCTAAGCAAGTGATCTGCCAATCATGCACATTCCTCTCCCCTTTAGTTTGTAAGACACCTTTAGAGAGGTTGACTCCATCACCTGCAGGTACACTACCGTGCCAGGAGTCGTCCATTCTAAAACACCTTTAGAATGCTGTCTAAGTACCCAGATTGGGAAACTACCCAAATCTAGATCTAAAACTATAGATCTAGTAACCAGAATGTCTGATATAAAATCCATGTCCTTTGTGGAGAAACCACTGTGTGACAACCAAAGTACAACCGATCGTAGTATAGGAATTTAACTTCCTACTTTGTGTACGTCCTCCAAATACCAAGACATCACACCCTACTACCTTCTTAACAGATCCATCCCCTATTCTGATGAAGTCAAACCTATGACTGTCATATCAGAAATAGATGATCTATCTCCGCTATATCTGCTTTAGTCTATAAGTAGACATAAGCTACTTGTCAACTATGCTTCCGCTGCTCCCACTGACTACGACAACCCTCTGACAGAGTCATATACACGTGCACTTCTAAAGCCAGTTTAGAACGATGCTATACTCATCCTCTTGCCGGGTCTCGCAGTCTGGAACAACAGCATTGGCAAGTCTGGGTAAACAAGAACCTCCCTGTCATCGTTCTTGAGGCTACCGAAGTAGCTCTCGGTGCCTGAGGTTACCCACCATATCTGCGGAGTAGCCAATGGAATGTCGAACCAGATTAAATCTTTAGGTTCTTATCAAATTTTCAGTAACCGTTTGCGGTTCTGGAATCACTTCCAGTTCTACCATACTCCCACTATTGTTTTCTGAAAAAAATCCATTTTTATTAAAATTGTGGCGAGTCAAGAACAATATCACTATTGATCTTCCAGATGGTAGAAAATCAACCCTCGTCATAGCCAGGGTCAACCCATAAATTGCCATTACATAAATGTGCCTTGAGTTATCCAGAGTCGGGTTTTAAGCATAAGCCGGACAACTCCCTGTACCTTAACATTGTTAAGATATGAACTATTCTATATCCAATATAGAAACAGAGGCACAGATTTAATTGGAACCAGATTCAAATCATGTAGCTGTCTCCAGTGCATGTCAACTAAATGGAGAGAGCCCGATCAGCATTACTCAACTTAGGAGTGCCTCCAATTATGAGTAACCTGAAAGAGAAGCAAGTTCTCATAATCATTACTATCAACAGAATACCATACACAAGTATCTACATCTTCTATCTCCTTGAAGAATCCCGATACTTGCAACACCTGGTTCTCTACTTTTTTCTTATACCTATAACTTCTCAAAACTTGGACCTTGCATTTCTACGAAACACATGTCTAAGAACTAGAGAAGTCACAAGTAAACAGAACATAGTATGAGTACCAACCCCTCCGTCCTCATCGACACTGGACAACATTCAATACTCTATATAAGTCCCCTGAGTCTAATAACTCATTCCCTGTGTGTCGTAGGTTGAAAACTGTACTTATGGTTAAGAAGAATTACACTGTTGTTTAATGCTCCTTACCTAACCATCCACCGATATAGGTAAATATCATAGACATAATTTCAAAAAGTTATATCTCATTTTATAAAAATAAACATACACATATATCAATTTGAAATTGGTGCATAACAACGGATATTCAAAACCAAATATTTGTCGCCCAGCAAACAACCCAGGCGATTTCCTCAAATATCACCAATTACAACGAATCCCGATATAATGAGGATGATCACCCAATTTCCAATAACTTACTCCCACTCATCATCTGTAAAACCATACAGATGTGAGAATCAAACCTGGTAAATACATACCTTGGAGCAAGGGCTAATTGGGAAATCCGTTTTCTTTTAACAATATACAGTGAAACTGAAACATGTAAATGTTTCGAAGGGGTATCCGGGTATTCCTAGTAATGCCTCTTCCGTTATCAGATTCACAACTGTAACCGTATATTTCTTTGCCATCTCTCCAAATCCCTTTATATGTTTTTAGTCATTACCTTCTGTACACCCCTTTAGGCTAAATGGTTTTCTTCCTTCGCTACCGTTCGGCACCAGTCTATGGTTTGGAAGAAGACTATCCAATAAGCATAATGGGTGTACTCTCATAATCCTAGGAGTACTTGTAACCCGAGAGAAGGTGAAGATAAAAGACAACAGAATAAACCCTTATTCCTATTTCTCCTGAACCAGAATCCATCCCCGAACTGGAACAAGTTCCTTCGAGTTCGTATATAACCATACGATGGAGTATCCAATAAACTGTGGATCTTCGTAGTGATACGGAGTGTCCTGAAGAAATACAAAGGTGAAGTAGGAGTGGCGATGAAATACTTGGTTTGGTCGTGAATAGCAGTCACAGTTTACTTTGCCCTCTTTCTAATCTCTTTATTTGTCTTTACTTAATACTTTCTGTACACCATCGTTAGGCTAATTGGTTTTCTTCATTCCCTACCATTTGGCACCTGCCTATGGTTTGGAAGAAGACTATCCAAAAAGCGTAATAGGTGTACTATCCTAATCCAAGGAGCATTCGTAACCTGAGAGAAGGTAAAAGGAAAAGACAACTGAATAGTCCTATTCGTTTTCTCCATAACCGGAACCATCCTCGAATCTGGAACAAGTTCCTTCGAGTTCGTATATAACCATACGATGGTTTTATCCAATGGAAGTGGATGATCGTAGTAATATGGGGTGTCCTGGAGAAAAGGGTAAAAGTAGGAGTGGCAATGAGGTATGCAACTCAGACAATCCAAAAGCCAGTGTTTTAAGAAGGGTCGGTTAACTTGGTCACTGAGTCATAGTCAAGGGTTGGGTCATAGTCGCTGCCAAAGAGAGAGAGAAAAGAAACACTCAGCGTGCATGATTGAAAAACGATTTCCGATTGTGCGTCGGTTTATAGAAAATTGTATTTAGAAATCACAACCAAAAATATTTTCCGCAATCAACTACGGTGTCGGATGTAGAACGTTAGCGAGTGCGGATCGTCCACAGGGAAAGTGTAATCCGTTCAATTTCCAAATTAGATGAGTTGAAAATTTAAGGCAAAGAAAAGAAAACAATTCATGATTTGTAATTGAAGATCAAAGATAAGAAAAATCTAGATCTAAAAGAAACATTAAAAACAAGAATTGAGATGAGAGATAATTTCCCATCAACACTCAAGATTATAGGTACGGCTCGTAGGAGTAGATCAGATTTATAGATGTGATGAGATCTAATGATTACTCATTCTTATCCATTAACGAATTGATACTAGCTTGATGCAAATTCATCGAGGTTTAAGGATCCTTTCGAGGAAATTAGGGATTTCACAACTCATCCTTTGTCCTTTCGATATATCGCATTAAAATTCTAGCATCTAGTTAATCAAATGGTCAATAGTTGTTCCCTAGTTTCGAGTGAACACGATCAAGAAAGCATCATCTCGAAACTAGGTCATTAATCCGTTGATTCACTAGAATTTTCAAACATTATAGGATTTAAGAATTGTAAGAATATCTAAATCATCATCATCTAAAGTTCGCCACAACTCCTACACGAGCGGATATTACTCAAACATCACGATTACAAACACAATCACAAATTGAGATCTAATCATTATGCTTGAATTAAAAGATAAGCAAGAATATAGAAAATTCACCTTTATTTATCGACAATTTTCGTTACAACTCTCTTGAATTTACAAAAGGATGGAATTAGATCGTCGATTTTGGCTTCGCTAGGCTCCTTGAGTCGCGGATCGGCGTGGATCTCTTGCTCCGTTGGAATCCGGCATCGCTTCTAGAGGTTGAAGGATTTCTTGCTTGAATTGATCTCGGAATCTTGATCTTGAGGTTGAATTGGGGATTGAATTTGGGGCACAAGTTGTGTCACTCAACTTGTGGGAGGAAGAAAATGGTGATTCTTGAACCATTTGCACCGTAGATCTAGGCTCCATTTTATAGACCTCCAAATTCTAGATCTAGGATTGAAATTTGAATTCCCTCCAAGAGTTTGTTAAGCCAAAATTTGAATTTCCCTCTAAGAGTTTGTTAAGCCGAGCCTTCTAGATGTGCCACGTGGAGCTTCTGGGGTCTTCTGGAAGCTTGGCCGTTAACAATAAGCACATGGAAAAAATTGGAGCTCTTGATCTCTTCATAAGGCCGCGGATCCGCGGTCCATTAAGGGCATGCTTTCTTTTTACATGGTAATTCTTGGGCTTCATTGTGGGCCTTTATACAATATGTGAAATCTCATTTGGCCTTCTATATTGCTCCAGATCTTTTAGCCTTTGAATTAGCGTGTCCTTTATCAGTTCTTTTCCCAATTTGGGCTCTGCTTCCGGAATTTCCTGCATAGACTCCAAGACAAGAGTTGCGCAATACAAGGATGATGCGATGCCATGAAACACAGTTAATTTCCCTTAAAGTGCCGGTTAAAAAGTCTAACACATGCAATTTGGTATTTCAGAGATGATTTGGTAATATGTGCAATTATGAATACCGAACACTTCTATATGAGTTCAAATAGTAGGGAAATTACCGTGTTAAAAATGCAGTATTTTCGACTGATCAAATTCCCCCAAACTTATTTTCGATCGTTTCGATCGAACTGTTTTATTACAAAGAGAAGGAGAAAATAAAGAAAGAGAAAAGCACACTTTCGTAGGCAACACGATTGCACTGAGCACGTACAACAAGCCTTTAAACCTCTAGGTGTCCCTAGTAGGAGGAGTGTTGCCTCCTGAGGGTTTTCAGCGGATTGCACCCACAAAATCCAATAATAAAAGGAAGTTCATGAATATTACATTTAATGACAAGAATTGTAAAAGAAAAGCCTTGAAAATTAGGGTTTCCAACTAAGCTAGCTTTTCGGTTGTCATGTGCCCTATCTTAATGGTCATGAAAAGATGTCAGAAATCACGTCCTCCATCAATAAAACATCGTCCTATTCTTCATTCCTATCTTTCTTCCAACCATCGATCATATCACCCTGCGTGTGTGTAAAGGACATCCCTACACCCGGAGAATTCAATTCAAGCTATCATACTCTTGCCCATCAGCCTCAGTACTTTTTAATTAGATGTGCTTACACACTTTCATGCGATCGTTAATACTTCTTGAGGTACTAACCGACCGATTACTCATGTGCTTGCTTATTTGGTTTATTTTCCTCGTCTTGCACCACCTCAGGTATAGCAGTGACTCCCAGACCAGTTGGCCTTAGGGCACTAGGTGAAAAGGCACCCTCGCTATATATTTTTTTATTATTGCCCTTGGTGATAACAAAACCAGTGTCCATTTTTCTCACCACATTCTTCATTTTTTTTCCATACATCGGCTTTAAGACAAGAGCATTTCAAGGTATCCTCTACTATCCCGGGCTTTAAGACGTGTGTAAGTGCGAATAGCAAGGTATCAACGTTCAAAATGTTTGGCTTTCCAGAATAGAAACTATTTTTCAGACTTATTTTTATCCTCAGATTAGTGACTTCCTCCATCTTACTAACCCTTGGGACAATGGCTCATAACTACTTATTACTAGTTCGTATAAGAAAACTTATAATTTTCTTGGTTTTCTTAAATTCTTCTAATCTCATGGATGTAATTGTTCACTATCTAATCTTTTATTATCATAAATATTAAATATTTTTATATTTTGAAAATTTTGAAATTTTTATGAGTTTTGAAAATTTTTTAATTTTTTTGGATTTTGAAAATTTTTATAGGTTTTAATGGGTTTTGAAAAATTATTTACAAAAAATGATGAGCTAAATGAAAAATATTTACACAAAATTTTTATGGGTTTTGAAATTTTTTGAATTTTTATGGTTTTTTTTAAAAGAAATGTTTTGTGCTTATTCAAATGATATGCAAATGATGCAAAACTAAGCACAAACCTCCCCCAAACTTGTTTTCAACAGTGTCCTCACTGTTGCCATCCTCTATATCTCGAAAAACCTGTAAGCCTGGGAGGAATTTATTAGTGGGAGCAAAATATATAAGTGAAGATCTTCCCCCAAACTTATTCTTAGCTTAAAATTTTTGTAAAAATTTTCTTTTCAAGAGACAGAAAATATACCCCCCCCAAACTTGAGTTATGCAATGTTAATCTTTTGAAAATCACATGAGGGGGTCAAAAATCAGTGGTCGATGCCAAGCTTTGCAAAGACCGAAAATCAACACCAACCATTCGAAGATTTTATCAATGCAGTGCTCGGGTTGGTGGAAGAAGAAGTGGGGAAAGGGTAAGTGGTGGAACAGAATGTGTGTGCGTCTCATTTTGGAGAGACGATGCAGTGAATGTGATGAATCACTCGCATTCTTTTTACAATTCAGAAGAAGGGGTGGAGGTTCAATTTCAATAATTGGGACACGATTCATCTCAACACCCGTGTTATTCAGAAATGCGAGTTCATCAGTGAAGATCTCCTCAAAAATTTCATCAATACCCCGAAGAATAATGTCATCACAAAGTGCGGGGTGATCTTCAGACTCTAAAAGCAGTTCATAATCGGTGTTAGTTGTTGACCCGGACATCTCGGTGGAAGAGTCCGTATGTGTATGATACATAGTTGGGTCAAACGTATGAAAAGAGTCAAGATCGGTATCAGGAGGATCATCAAATTCGCTGCCGTCGACATCCATTAAGTCGACAGAACAGACATGAGCAGTAGGTTCGGAGGGTACACTTCCCAACTTGTAAATGTTCATCTCTATTGACATATTCCCGAATGATAGGGTCATAGAGCCATTACGACAGTTGATGATAGCGTTGGAAGTGGCCAAAAAGGGGCGACCTAAAATCACCGGAATTTGATTCCGTGGGTTCGCTACAGGCTGTGTATCAAGTACAATAAAATCCACAGGGAATAAGAATTCCCCGATTTTTATTAACACATCCCCTGGTTCACCCCTCGGTTTGGTGATTGATCGGTCAGCCATCTGGAGAGTGCAATAGGCTGGTTTCAACTCTCCGATCCCTAGTTGCACATAGACTGAGAAAGGAAGCAGGTTAACACTTGCGCCAAGGTCTAAAAAAGCACGGTTGATGTGTTTATCCCCAATAGAAATCGATATCGTAGGACATCCTGGTTCCTTACGTTTCTTTGGTAGCGGAGGGATAAAAGCAGTGCTAATGCTATTGGACATGAAGACCTTCTTTGGCACTTGAGTCTTCCTCTTCTTAGTGCACAAGTCCTTAAGAATTTTCACATAAGCGGGGACTTGTTGAATCGCATCTAGGAGAGGGATGTTGATGTTAACCTGTTTGAACATTTCCATAATTTTCTCCAGATGTAGACTCGATTTGTTAGCCCTTAACCGGTTCGGGTAAGGTGCTTTAGCAATGAGCGCTGGATCCATCATAGGAGAAGGAAGTGGGGGTAAACATGATCCCGAAAGAGGAGTGGGGATCGTCTGTGGAGCGATAGAAGAGGTGAGCTGAGGTGTCGAGCCTAGTAGGAAGTGGAGAATAGGCTCGTGAGAAGTCGGTAGGGTAGAAGAACAAGAATCAGAAGCAGAAGTGTGTGTGTGAGGAAAGGTCTCAGTCGTGGTGTTGATAGGATTTTCAATATCATCAACTTCTTCCCCAACATGGTTATCCAGCACTCTCCCAGATCTCAACGTGGTGATTGCATTCACATGATGTGAATAGCCAGGATTGGGTAAAGGTTGAGCTGGGAGTTTCCTTTTCTCTCTTGCACTCATTTCGGCCTTTAGTCGTGCAATTTCAGCTTCCATCGTTTTGATACTCTCAGCTTGGGATGCTGAGTTTTTCTTTATCTCACCGACAGAAGACTTAACCTCGGCCGACACTTCCATGAAATTCGACAGGAGTGATTTCATGGTTTGAGCTAATTGAGAGAATTCGTCAGAACAGGTCGACTGCATAGGATTAGAAGGTGCAGGAGGGTTGACCTGGTTTTGGAAATTTTGTGACTGGTAGTGGTGCTGGGTGAGTTGAAGTGGTTGCTGTTGTGGATGAAGGACCCTTTGGAATTGATTAGAGTTTGGAACAGTATTTTGGGATTGGTTCCAAGAAAAATTCGGGTGATTCCTCCAACCCTGATTATATGTGGAAAAAAAAGGATCGTTTCCAGGTCTTTGAAATGCGGCATTGGTATGCTCGAGACCTCGAAACTGAGAGTTTAATGGACATTCTTCCTTTAAGTGAGAAGGATCAGAACAGCACCCACAAACAGTTTTGGGGAGAGACATTGGGTTTAGGAAGGCTGCTAGGAATTTGTGTTCCATAGCATCGAGCTTCTTTTGCATTGCTGCCATCTCAGCTCGAACACCTATGGACACGTCTATTTGGTGCACGCCACCCCTACTCGATGGCTGGGTTCCAGTCCCCCACTGTAATGACTTTTCAGCGAACTCTTCTAAAAATTTCCATGCTTCCCCATCATCCTTGGTCATAAAAGTTCCTTGACACATGTTTTCAAGGTTTTGTTTAGTGGTAGGGTTACTGCCCTCATATATGATTCGGCAAAGGTCCCATCTCGGGATGTCGTGATGTGGGCATTGAACCAAAAGATCCTTGAATCGTTCAAAGCATTTTGAAAATGGTTCAGTCGGAAGCTGGGAGAATTGATACAGTTCGCTACGGATTCGAGCTGTCTTTTGCATAGGGTAGAATTTCTTAAGGAATGCCGCAACGAATTCTTCCCAATTCGTGATGGAATGTGCAGTGGTGTTATACAGTCACTTCTCGGCTGTATCGTACAAAGTAAATGGAAGAAGTCGTAGACGCATGGCATCCACAGAAAGTTGTGATGTACCCATCATTGCGCATACGTTTTCAAATTTGGTAATAAAAACGTACGCGTCTTCAGTCTTGAGATCGTGGAATTTGGGTAGAAGGTTGATGTACTGGGGCTTAATCTCAAAGTTATCCCCGTTGGCTGGTGGAATGGATAAGCAGTTCGAGAGAGGACCTCGCAAAGGGTAGCACCTCTCTTGGAGAGAGATGCGGGGAGGATTCTGCACACCAACGGACGGCGGCAGAGTAGCGGTGCAGAGGTTTGATGGAGACTGATCCATCGGTGTGGGTGTGGTGGGGGTAAAAGATAGGTAAATGGAAAAATACCGACTTCGGAGTCGATAGAGGGGACGCGGACAAGTCGGGCACTAGAATCCCGTGTCCTGCCTATCTTGCACTAAAAGGGGTTAGTACAAGTGGCAGCGTGATTTATTTGTGGTCACCTAGGTCAAACCACTAGACCGCTCCTAACTTCCAAAAGACAAGTCGCAGAATAAAATCCTCCACTGCCTCTTTGTCCTCCTGTGGCCAGGTAAGTGCCAGGTAAGTGGAAAGGTACCCCACTACGTAAGTAGTGGGCCTAATTAATAACCACTAGCCTTCGACACACTTGACTTAGACACCACAAGAAAACGCGGATAAGCAATGAATAACCCATGGCCTTCTTCTGTCCTAAGTGAGCGCGACGGTCCTTAGAGTCATCTCTAGATATTTTTTAATTAATGAGGGTAATGCAGATGCAAGTTTGTGATTTTTGGGGCTTAGGAAGGGTAATGAACTCCCCACCTAATCTGGATTTGGCTGTGCCCCTTAATATCCGTATTAATTATGCAAACAACCATAAAATCAAAAGCAAGCACAATTTATTTTGCTTTTTTTTGCACGGCGCCGCGATTATTTGCAAAGAAGTCTGCACAAAATGTTATTTGGAGCAGATGAGGAGAGAGATAACAAAGTTAGAAACTCACAGAAGAGATTTGGTGCAGGGATGACGTCAGCACGCCGCGGTTCTGCCGCAATTGCAAGCTAATGCCGCGGTTCCGCGGTTGGATCTTGGGATCGCTGCACAAAAATTTGTGTACAGGCTTATGTTCACCTGAAAAGCTCTCTGGAATGCTCTGAAATTTTTTTCTCCAGCTCCAATAATTCCAGATTTCCCCGCAATCAAATCACAACAACACGTATTAGGGTTTGCGCAAGTTTTGATCTAAAAATAGAGACGGAAAAAACTTTTCAACTCAAATTTCAAAAAATGAACAAATAGCACACGATCCCCGGCAACGGCGCCATTTTTATTGAAAAACGATTTCCGATTGTGTCGGTTTACAGAAAATTGTATTTAGAAATCACAACCAAAAATATTTTGACCGCAATCAACTACGGTGTCGGATGTAGATCGTTAGCGAGTGCGGATCGTCTACAGGGAAAGTGTAATCCGTTCAATTTCCAAATTAGATGAGTTGAAAATTTAAGGCAAAGAAAAGAAAACAATTTATGATTTGTAATTGAAGATCAAAGATAAGAAAAATCTAGATCTAAAAGAAACATTAAAAACAAGAATTGAGATGAGAGATAATTTCCAATCAATACTCAAGATTATAGGTATGGCTCGTAGGAGTAGATCGGATCTATAGATGTGATGAGATCTAATGATTACTCATTCTTATCCATTAACGAATTGATACTAGATCGATGCAAATTCATCGAGGTTTAAGGATTTTTGCGAGGAAATTAGGGATTTCGCAACTCATCCTTTGTCCTTTCGATAGATCGCATTCAAATTCTAGTTTCTAGTTAATCAAATGGTCAATAGTTGTTCCCTAGTTTCGAGTGAACACGATCAAGAAAGCATCATCTCGAAACTAGGTCATTAATCATTTGATTCACTAGAATTTTCAAACATTATAGGATTTAAGAATTGTAAGAATATCTAAATCATCATCATCTAAAGATCGTTACAACTCCTACACGAGCGGAGATTACTCAAACATCATGATCACAAACACAATCACAAATTGAGATCTAATCATTATGCTTGAATTAAAAGATAAGCAAGAATATAGAAAATTCACCTTTATTTATCGACAATTTTCATTACAACTCTCTTGAATTTACAAAAGGAAGGAACTAGATCGTCGATTTCGGCTTCGCTCGGCTCCTTGAGTCGCGGATCGGCGTGAATCTCTTGCTCCGTTGGAATCCGGCGTCGCTTCTAGAGGTTGAAGGATTTCTTGCTTGAATTGATCTCGGGATCTTGATCTTGAGGTTGAACTGGGGATTGAATTTGGGGCACAAGTTGTGTCACTCAACTTGTAGGAGAAAGAAGATGGTGATTCTTGAACCATTTGCACCCTAGATCTAGGCTCCATTTTATAGACCTCCAAATTCTAGATCTAGGATTGAAATTTGAATTCCCTCCAAGAGTTTGTTAAGACAAAATTTGAATTTCCCTCCAAGAGTTTGTTAAGCCGAGCCTTCTAGATGTGCCACGTGGAGCTTCTGGGGTCTTCTGGAAGCTTGGCCATTAACAATAAGTACATGAAAAAAATTGGAGCTCTTGATCTCTTCATAAGGCAGCGGATCCGCGGCGCCAAGGGGGTTTGGGCCGCGGATCCGCGGTCCATTAAGGGCCTTGATGCTTTCTTTTTACATGGTAATTCTTGGGCTTTAATGTGGGCCTTTATACAATATGTGAAATCTCATTTGGCCTTTGGTATTGCTCCAGATCTTTTAGCCTTTGAATTAGCATGTCTTTTATCAGTTCTTTTCCCAATTTGGGCTCTGCTTCCGGAATTTCCTGCATAGACTCCATGACAAGAGTTGCGCAATACAAGGATGATGCGATGCCATGAAACATAGTTAATTTCCTTTAAAGTGCCGGTTAAAATGTCTAACACATGCAATTTGGTATTTCAGAGATGATTTGGTAATATGTGCAATTATGAATACCGAACACTTCTATATGAGTTCAAATAGTACGGAAATTACCGTGTTAAAAATGCAGTATTTTCGACTGATCAGTGCATTCTAACCTAGATCAGAATGGTTATCACTTTATCTAATCAGGAAACCTCCCACTGTAACCTCAAATTCTCCTCCAAACCTGAAAGAAGAATTAGTCGGGATCACCCGAGGAGTAAACCAACTCATCAGTGGGAATTGGGATCCAACTATCATCGCATGATAACGTGATGAAATCCACTCACGTTATCACACTCCAGAAGGTATGCGCATATCTGGTAAGTTTCAGTTTCTTTAGAAACTCCCGATGTGATTTTTACCCTATGCTCTTATGACCTTAACTTTGGCCAACAAATCATAAGCCACATGGCAAGTTCTATCCGTCATTATCCAGGTTAATTTGAACCCACCCGTACCTACCCTTGACTTTGGCCAACAAAGCAGTACGACTGTCCCAAACCAACGCATCTATCTATGTAACAGAAAAGTAACAAATAGCTACCATACACTATGCCTTGACTTTGGCCAACAAACATAGCATGAATACTAAGCGCTACCCGTCTGAAATGACGGAGGGCTACGAATGGTTTTTGGCGAAAAACCATTAACGTAATGAACTTGATATTGTTGAAGGAACCAGATAGCTTTTTATAAAAATATAGTGGCGAAAATCTTTGCTAAAGAGGTCACTCCCGGTGAAGGGATCTCGGCTCTTTCCCCGTAGAATGAGGTGCAGGATTTTCCAACTGAATACCACGATGCAAAGCAAAAGGCAATCGGCTATAGTGAAGTTATTACCCTGACGCAAACTTCTGTCCAAGGGGTCACTCCCGGTGAAGGGATTTCGGCCCTTGCCTCGTCGACTGAGGTGCTGGATTTTTGGATATAATGCCCTCAAAGTCAATTATTGGATCGCAGGTACGTGATTGCAATGATTGAGGGAGGACCTAAACCGGTAGGACAGTCTTACTCGAGATGATAGTATGCTATCTGGTTTGCCTTTATCAGTCGTATACAGGTTCAGGTGACTGATCACTATTACACGTTGATAGAGCCCTTAGGATCCTGCTTGACTACCAACAGTATGATGGCGATCATATACGTGAGAGTTGGGTAGTCCATAAGCACATCCTTAAAAGTGGTCTCTAGTCATGGGAGTTTCGAGACAGGGCATCGATACTCCGGAGTAGACTAGTGTATACAGTCGAGACCCCGACGAGGGGCGGTGGCTGGTCTCACAAGCCACTGGTGTCAGTTGGATCACCTAAGATGTATACAGGTGCTCATTGGGTTATGAGTACTTCGGACAGGACTCGCCGGGAACCTGCTAGTTGGTATTTATATCTAGCGTCAGATAGTAGTTCCCTGGTGACATGTGTACAGGTTAGTTCATCGACCTGAGGTCGTCATTTGTCTTGTGTGAGTTCCCACTGTGCTTTGATTTCTACCCTACCACGACTCAAAGGAGTCGTGCAAACAGGTCTTTTTTGGGTATAGTCCCGAGCCACATAGAGGCAAGTGAGCGAATCGGCAGGGGATTCGTCTCTCCCGGTATTGGGGGTGAGATCGCGCTGTGTCTAGGAGAGCCATTACACAAAGCCCTGGCCGAAGCAGGAGATTTACTGGTAGGTACTCCAGTAGTATCTCAAGGTGTTCTGGGCTACACTTTGACACGACTTATACCGCTATTGGGGGTCTGACGATACCAGCCCCTAGGCCCGATATGCGATACTCATAGATAAACGGACAGGACTGTATGTATATTGTCACTGTTAGGCTCAGTAGGGTTCCAGGATGAGTTCGCTCATCGGCTTCCCTTGAGGTCAGTGCATGGGCAGCCGTTACGCACAGCTAGTGCCACTGACGTGCTTGTGGTTAAACCCATTGCCAGGGTACTGATGAGTCATTAGAGTCCCCCACAGATAGTTTCCCAAGTTCGGGCGAAACATTGTAGAGGCCGTATGGTTTTATGGCAGGGTTCGGAAAATGCACTTGTGCACGTGTCATATTTCGGACACATAATACTGGTGGGCTTTGGTTTAAGCCGGATCCATGTATTATATCGAGTCGGAATATTTTAGTCTCTCGTATTCGTATTCGGTCGGAATACGGATACAGGTATGTATATACAGGTGAGGGGTATTTTCGTAATCCGTTACGAGAATATTTTAGAAGATGTATTTCTTTTTGGATTAATCATTTTGGTTTAAATGATTATTTGGTTTTGGAAATGGTGACTCATTATGGATGACACACTTATTCTAGCATGTTCTTTGGTGACTCATGCTAATGAGTCACTAAGTGAGTCATGAAGAATTAAATGTGTTTTGTTTTGGGTTTGGATATTTGAGGAGATATTTTCATTAGATATTTGTTTATGGTTTTGATTATATATCCTCTCATATCTATTCACAAGAGAAGGAATAATAGAACACAAGTATTTGAGCTTAGTTTTCTTTTGGCTCACTAGTGTTTCTTGATGTCACGACCCAAAAATGGCCCGTGACGGTCCTAATACTACGCAACGCCTAAAGACGCAACGTAGTAAAAGAAAGCCAAACCCAGAAATCTAAACCAAGAAAAATACGGAAAAGATAATACAAGTTTAGAAACAATTGAAATCGCAACCCAAATTCTTTAAAAGTCTCACTTTCTTTCTTTAAAATTTTAGCAACACCCCATTTTTTAATAAAGACTAGTCAATATGAATACAACAGAAGAATAAGGACAGTAGAGAAAAAGCTGCATATATAAAGACACCAAATCCACCATAATACACATAACGTCCTCACCAAGTCTCTATGTCAATAATACAACAGTAGATGGAGAGTACAATACATCGAAGGTACAAAATATAATACAGATAACCGTCTAACCCACCTATGCAAAATGGTACTGTGAGCTGATGCGGTATCTGTAGCAAAAGATGGTAGCTGGATAGCTGGATAGGGGAATAGCCTGCCTCGACTACTCTGGGGAATAACCTGAAACACCTGTGGCACAACGGGGGTGAGTTGCCAACTCGTGAATAGTATAAAACATATGCAGGTAATCGCAGGAATGTACGTACAGCATGAATCTAAGATATGCGATTACAATAATAATATACCCTGAAATGCTGAAATAGGGAGAGTACACTAGCAGGTACAAACAATATATGAAGCAATGATGGCATGATAGTAGTATGCAATGTATATGCAGTAGAGATATGAGAAAGTAAATATGCAACTATCATAAGGGTACACTACAAGTACTACCAATATATGAATCTGTGCATAAGGTAGGTAATGGTGAGGTATAGGGTGGAATATGTCATTTTCCACGGAAACCTGACGTCGTGGCAGGATCACAATCCACCAAGATACTCCAATCCCAAATCCTCAAACCAGGCCCCACATTGGGCACTCACATCAAATAAGTCTCACATCTCCTCAATGTACAATGTCGAGTAATCTCCTATATCCCGAATGTACAAGTCACCAATCACATAGGTATATCCAATGTCCAAGTCCCAATGGATCACCTAGTATCCCAAGTCCAATCTCAAGTAGGTTCTAGCATCCTAAAGGTAAATATATATATACAGAAATAAATATGATGGGGGCAATACACATATATTAGCGTCCCATTCCACTAATATTGGTGTAAGGGTATATATAACAACGGCTAAGTCCCCTGTTATATATACAAAAAGGGGGTTAAAGAAATATCATGAAACCGTGTGCCAAGCATCGGCACAGAAATCCTCGTATAGGGGGCTCCGTCAGTCCGGATCAGCCCACGGGGTCCGTCTGCAGTGTCGGCCCTCGGCCTCGACAGTACAGGTCATCCCGCATCCATCTCTCTACTCTGGCCAGTAGCCTCCAGACAACTGCCAGGTCCAAACAATCACCGGTAGGTACTCGCCCGCCTCCAGGCTCAATCGGCAAACCCATCGATCTTCTTGCCGAGGGGAACCATACCGGGCCCCACCATGTACTCTCATACGGCAACCACACATCGTATGGAGCATAGAATCAGCACCGATAAAACTCATGGGGGACGCTCGAAATATCATATCAAGGAAACCGGGTTGTTCATGTATGCATAATTTCATGAACTCCCGTGGTTCCCAAATCCCGAAAACATCATAAAAATCCAGATAAACAATGCATAGATACAGGAATAAATGTATGCGATATATCTGAATGCGAGCAGGTAAATACAAGTATATAGCTGAACCAGATGTATGCGAAATCATGATAAGGTACAGCTAAGTAACATCAGTAAATGTGAATATGCGACAACAACTGAATATGTATCTAACATACAGGTGTAGCAAAGTATAGGTATCTACCTATAGGAACTGATGTCGTATACCCCCCTGGGTATGAGTAACATATGTAGGAAATCCCTCCCGGTATAGGTAAAATGTGTAGGAGATATACCTGTAGCTGTATCGCAAGTGAAAATATACCTATCACTAAAGGTATGATACACTATAGGTATACCGATAAGCTAGATATCAAGTGTGGCAAGCAATGGTAGCTATAAGGGGTAGTGTGTGACATGGCAATTATTGACGGTGTGTGTGTAGCATGCAATCCGTGCTCGTGCAACATGAACCGTCAATAATGTGTGCAGTGTCCTACGGCTGCTAGTCACAGTATATAGCTATATCTAGGAAATGCAGTAAGGCGCAATTCTACAATGACGTAGAATGTGCGACAGGAAATTGAATCCTAGCCCAGACGCATAACGCCATGCGGGCGATTCCCCTGTAGATGTTATATCTACTCACCTAAACTCCACGCTGGGTGAATCCTACAGTCTGCTCCCTCTGTAGATGGTGTCTGTAGCTCCTGCCTGCAAACCTGCAAATAAGACATGGAAATCACATATAAGCCAAATATCTCGCGAAACGCGATATCGAAACGAAACGAGAAACTCGCGTCGCGAACTAAACGCACGTGTGCACGATACGCTGAATCGTGTGTGTACGCGTCTAGAAACCATCGCGACACGCCGCGATACGCTGGATCACAGAACCCCCTCGCGTATCGCGCGTATCGCGCAAACACAACTAAACACAAAAGTGACATATAGTCCCAGATTTTCCTACAGGTACAATATTACAAAACTAGACATGCCAATGATCTAGAAAACACTGCAGAGTACCCTACCGAAAATCCCAAGACCCAACTCCTCTTCCTGGCCGCAAATTGCGGCCAGAATGCCAAAATTGGCGGCCTGAACATGGGGTTTGGGGCTCGTGTTCATGTGGTGTGCTCTAGACCTAGATAGCATGTCCCAGTCCTCTCAATTTTATTCTGTAGGCATCGGGACAACAGCAGATCACAAAAGTCACAAATATCGCTTAAAAACGACAATTTGCACAATAAGGAAAACCTATGGTATTTAAGTGAAATCTGGGGATTTCTCAGAAGAAGTGGCCTTACTAACACTCAATTAAGCTAAAGTAGCTAACACAATCAACACTTCACCACAATATCTCACAAAACCCCAAAACTAGCACTAAACTAGCTGAATTAGCACTAATCGAATCAATTAGCACACAAGCTACACAAACAAGCAATAGGGTTTAGAAAATATACCCTATGGGATCCTAGAAGCTGGTGACAAGGTGTATGGAGGAGGTGAGAGCTCGGGCAAGTGCTGGGACTCCTCCTGCTGTTGCTTGCTGGTGCAATTGCTGCTGCCTCTGGTGTTGCTGCAACTGCTGCTGCTGCTTCTGCATATGATGATGATGATGGTGATGATGTTGTAGTTGTTTTTGGGTTGTTGTTGCTGCTGGGGCAGCTGCTGCTGCTGATCCTGCTTCTCTCTCTCTCTGTGTGCAGTGAGTGTGTGTGTGTGTGTGAGAGAGTTGAAAGAAAAGAGGGGAATGAGAGAGGAATGAGTGAGGAACCAAAACCCCCTCCCATTCTCTTTCTCTTCCCTCATAAATGAGGTATGGTCAACACCATAATGCACCATGCCCACATCTCTCTCTCTCTCTCTCAAAGTCAACACAAAACAAATATTCAAAACCCTTTTTAAATTAAAACTATCATGACTAAAACCCAAACTAATAACAACCATAACACTTAAACAATACTTAACACTAGATTAGAGAAATGGCTAACCCCAAAATAACCCTAGTTATCATGCACAAGTGTGTGTGTGCCTAATAAAATTCTAATAAAATACTCATTAAATAAGATAAAATATTTAAAACTTAATTTGGTAAACTTTTTATTGAAAACCACATTTTAAAATATAATTAGCTACAAAACACATTCTAAGGTGTTACAATCTCCCCCCCTTAAAAGAAATTCGTCCCCGAATTTAAAACTTATACTGTTACCTGTGCCTTCAAAAAGAAGATTGAAATCCTCAAGTCTCGCTCGCAGCCTCCCAAGTGACTACCTCACTATACGGCTACGTCCAAGAAAACCCTTCACAGATGGCAAGACCTTTGACCGACGCTTCTCCACCTGTCGAGCCATTAAAACACATGGCTGTTGGTGAACGAAAGATCGCGTCCAGCTAAAAGGTCTGGTGCAAACATGTGAGAAAGGTCAAGAAGGTAATTGTAAAGTATCATCATAAGGAATACGGGATGAAAATCCAATAATCTGGGCGGAAGTGCCAAATTAAAGGCAACAAGACTAACTCGCTAATAGGATCTAAAGGACCTAAAATCCTGGGATAAGCTTCCCAAAATCCAACACGTCATTCATCGGAAAGTCCATAGGAATCCATGATTTGCCACTGCGCACTCAAGCCTGCGACCAACACGGACGCAAAAACATCTGTTTGCAATGGACAGTTCTCATCCTGACTTGAACACAACTGGACTATCTCCGAATTCTCTAGACATAGCTGGGGTCCAAAATCCTAATTTCGCAGAGTCAGAAAACAACAGGCTGGCGATCGACACGACCTAACCCCTAAGCCTAAGGGTGGCCAATTGGAGTATCTCCTGATAACAGCTATCGAAGGAGAACCCTACGATGGCGAGTGACGATCCCAAGCTGCTGACGACCAAACAAAACGACAAACACACAATTTAAACAAAACAACCGAGCAAACTGAGTAAAACCGGATGACAAGAATCCGAATGGAGTCACACCCTAACCAAAATTAGGTGGAAACCATAACGAAATTCGTGGAGATCTGCTCCCATTCCTGCTTCGGAACGGTAAAAAGTTGCAAGTCTCCAGCCGGCCCCAGATGCTCGACCCAAAGCACACAACAAGACAGACACTTGAAACGAAACCTGAAACTTCTCCTTACATTCCTGTCCACTTGTAACTATCTCACAAGTCACGCCAAAGCTGGTGGAACTTGAATGCATAGAGGGAGTTGACAGATGTGCATGTTCTAGGATTACACGTCTCTACCTGATAATGGCAGGTACACAAACGTGTCCCTAACTTAGCACATCATTGTCACAATCAAGGTCTCCGTATCATTACCCAGCCGAATATGCTTAAGTATCTCTGACGTACGAGCTTCGACGGGCAGTGTCTCGCGAAAACGACTTAAGAAAAGTGGTCGGGCGCGGACATGAGCAAGCTATCCCCTCCGTAGAGACGAACTAAGCTACACTCGACGATCACACAAAAACTGTAAATCTCCAGAAGACCATCACAACAATCCAAATCTGCTGCAGGAAGATGTACATTAAGCTCTAGTGGTCCGTGGAAAGTCTGACACGACTCTCAAGCAAGTAGTGTCTCCAAATATCCAACGCAAAACCACAGCGGCCATCTCTAGATCATGAGTGGGATATCCTTCTCGTACTTCCTCCTAAGGTGGGGAAAGCAAAAGCGATATCTCTATAGTGTCATCTCAGTACACCCTCGAGCCCACTCAAGAAACATTACAGTCAAACAACAAGGTCGCCCGAACCAAAAGCAAAGGAAGAACTGATGCAGCTGTTAACTGAATCTTCAACTGCTGAAGACTCCGTACACGTGCCTCAGTTCAAAGAAAAGAAACCTCCTTTTTGGTCAATTCAGTCGACGGTGCAGCACTACTCTGGCAATCCTGCATGAAACGGCGGTAAAAACCCTGCTAAGCCTAAGAATCTGCGGATCTCCGTCCTGCACACAAGTCTGGGCCTAAGCTGTACGGCCACGATCTCCCTCGGAACCATACGGAACCGTTTCCCATGACTACAAGACCTAGGAGTCAACACAAACAAGCCTGAAGAAACACTCCGAGAATTTAGCAAACTGCTGGCGCTCTCCCAGCATCTGCATAACAATCCTCAAGTGTTACTCCTGTCCCTCAAGACACATTCAAATAGACCAGAGTGTCGTAAATAATACAACAGAAACTGGTCGAGGAACGGCCTGAAGAAATCTGGTTCATCATATCTACGAATGCTGCTAGGGCATCAGGGAATCCAACGACTCACCGAAACACACAAAGCCCGTAGCACGCATAAGGCAGTCTTCGGAATGCCATCATCCCGAATCCGTAATAATGATGACCTGATCCCAAGCACACTTAGAAAAATGCCTCGCACTCTGGAGCTGATCGAAGAAATCGCCACGGCAAGGTGAAGGATACCTATCCGCACCGTAAGCCGGTTCAATTGACGATCCGTCGATACACAACCTCAAACTGCCGTCCTTCTCCCCGACGAACAGAAATAGGGGCATCCAAAAGCGAAACACTCAGACGCACAAAACTTCCCAAACCAAAACTCTGCAGCTGATCCTTAAGCTCCCTCAGCTTCGCCGGCTCATCTGGAACAACGTCGGAAAACTCTCGCACGAAAAGAACCCGGTCCAACAATCCCACGGTGGCTCCGGTATCACGAATGAACGTCAAGAATCCACGACATCTCCTCAGTAGCTGACTAGCGAAAAAGGCTGAATTCGAGCTGTGAGAGGCGGTACAACTATCCACCTGCACAACAAGAACTGACTTGCCGGGGAAAACAAAACCTAACTTGCTTCTACACGGTAGTCCACAGACGCCTAACACGTAGTTACCCAGTCCGTGCCCAGGAGAACGTCAAATCCAACATCTCTAGAAGGATCAAAACGACGGACGAAACTCTATCTCTTATCCGATTGGCACAAAACTGAAATACGTGTCGCGCAACCAAAGAATCGCTGACAGAAGTTAAAACAACTACGACTAATCTACCCAACCACGGTACAAGCAAGAAACAAACAAATACACCAAGAGGAAATATAACTCAAGGGTACCTGAAAACTCCACATTGGACGTCTGCGCGTCCCGATGAGTAGAAGCAAACTCCTGTGTCTGCCCTCTACTCGCAGCTGGATGAATTCCTCTGGTAGCGTGAGCCCTCTGAGCAAATCTTCCACGTCCACGGCCTCTCTGAACACGATCCTGACGCCGTGCTGAGGAACAATCCCTGACGAAGTGCTGAAGGCTTCCGCATCGAAAACATCCACGTGCTGACTGATGACCATCCTGGGGATGAGAGCTGAATGACTGTCCTCGTCCTAAGCCTCTGCTACTCCCGTAGTGGCCACGAAATCTGTCTCGACGACCGAACCTCTGTCACTGGGCTGGTACGCTGGTACGAGTCCTCCACTGTCCTGGAACTCTCTGAGCCTCTGAAATATGTGCCTCGTCAACTGGAGCTGCAACCACTGGTGCTATGTAGGTGACGGACTGCTGCATGCTGATCGTAAGGGACAGCTGAGTAACAGGGGTGACAACCTCCTGTCGTAGCTCCCGAATGACATCAACCAAGGAACTCATCGTCTGGCCGAAGTCCTGCATCTCTACCAAAAGTCTATCCATAGTATAGATGGTAGGCTGATCCGTCTGCACCTGTGCAACTAGAGTGCCATCCGGGTCAGTACTCGTCTCACCCGAGCTAACTCTGACCTCGGCCCTCGCTGCATCGCTCTGAGTCCCCATAGTCATCGGCGGCAAGGCTATAAATAGATACAAGATGAGATTCGATAAGAATGAGGAAACCGAATCTCAAGGATATGAAACATCAAGGAAGGAATGTCAAGCAAATTGTACTTAGGTCACTTAATGCAAGGTACCGCGCTGTGGGTATGCTGCAGACATACACACACTACGTTACTCTGCTTAAGCTACCTACTCCATCATACTAAGGTCATCCTACACTCCGAAAGGTAAAACCTAACGCTCTGATACCAACTTTGTCACGACCCAAAAATGGCCCGTGACGGCCCTAATACTACGCAACGCCTAAAGACGCAACGTAGTAAAAGAAAGCCAAACCCAGAAATCTAAACCAAGAAAAATACGGAAAAGATAATACAAGTTTAGAAACAATTGAAATCGCAACCCAAATTCTTTAAAAGTCTCACTTTCTTTCTTTAAAATTTTAGCAACACCCCATTTTTTAATAAAGACTAGTCAATATGAATACAACAGAAGAATAAGGACAGTAGAGAAAAAGCTGCATATATAAAGACACCAAATCCACCATAATACACATAACGTCCTCACCAAGTCTCTATGTCAATAATACAACAGTAGATGGAGAGTACAATAAATCGAAGGTACAAAATATAATACAGATAACCGTCTAACCCACCTATGCAAAATGGTACTGTGAGCTGATGCGGTATCTGTAGCAAAAGATGGTAGCTGGATAGCTGGATAGGGGAATAGCCTGCCTCGACTACTCTGGGGAATAACCTGAAACACCTGTGGCACAACGGGGGTGAGTTGCCAACTCGTGAATAGTATAAAACATATGCAGGTAATCGCAGGAATGTACGTACAGCATGAATCTAAGATATGCGATTACAATAATAATATACCCTGAAATGCTGAAATAGGGAGAGTACACTAGCAGGTACAATCAATATATGAAGCAATGATGGCATGATAGTAGTATTCAATGTATATGCAGTAGAGATATGAGAAAGTAAATATGCAACTATCATAAGGGTACACTACAAGTACTACCAATATATGAATTTGTGCATAAGGTAGGTAATGGTGAGGTATAGGGTGGAATATGTCATTTTCCACGGAAACCTGACGTCGTGGCAGGATCACAATCCACCAAGATACTCCAATCCCAAATCCTCAAACCAGGCCCCACATTGGGCACTCACATCAAATAAGTCTCACATCTCCTCAATGTACAATGTCGAGTAATCTCCTATATCCCGAATGTACAAGTCACCAATCACATAGTATATCCATTGTCCAAGTCCCAATGGATCACCTAGTATCCCAAGTCCAATCTCAAGTAGGTTCTAGCATCCTAAAGGTAAATATATATATAAAGAAATAAATATGATGGGGGCAATACACATATATTAGCGTACCATTCCACTAATATTGGTGTAAGGGTATATATAACAACGACTAAGTCCCCTGTTATATATACAAAAAGGGGGTTAAAGAAATATCATGAAACCGTGTGCCAAGCATCGGCACAGAAATCCTCGTATAGGGGGCTCCGTCAGTCCGGATCAGCCCACGGGGTCCGTCTGCAGTGTCGGCCCTCGGCCTCGACAGTACAGGTCATCCCGCATCCATCTCTCTATTCTGGCCAGTAGCCTCCAGACAACTGCCAGGTCCAAACAATCACCGGTAGGTACTCGCCCGCCTCCAGGCTCAATCGGCAAACCCATCGATCTTCTTGCCGAGGGGAACCATACCGGGCCCCACCATGTACTCTCATACGGCAACCACACATCGTATGGAGCATAGAATCAGCACCGATAAAACTCATGGGGGACGCTCGAAATATCATATCAAGGAAACCGGGTTGTTCATGTATGCATAATTTCATGAACTCCCGCGGTTCCCAAATCCCGAAAACATCATAAAAATCCAGTTAAACAATGCATAGATACAGGAATAAATGTATGCGATATATCTGAATGCGAGCAGGTAAATACAAGTATATAGCTGAACCAGATGTATGCGAAATCATGATAAGGTACAGCTAAGTAACATCAGTAAATGTGAATATGCGACAACAACTGAATATGTATCTAACATACAGGTGTAGCAAAGTATAGGTATCTACCTATAGGAACTGATGTCGTATACCCCCCTGGGTATAAGTAACATATGTAGGAAATCCCTCCCGGTATAAGTAAAATGTGTAGGAGATATACCTGTAGCTGTATCGCAAGTGAAAATATACCTATCACTAAAGGTATGATACACTATAGGTATACCGATAAGCTAGATATCAAGTGTGGCAAGCAATGGTAGCTATAAGGGGTAGTGTGTGACATGGCAATTATTGACGGTGTGTGTGTAGCATGCAATCCGTGCTCGTGCAACATGAACCGTCAATAATGTGTGCAGTGTCCTACGGCTGCTAGTCACAGTATATAGCTATATCTAGGAAATGCAGTAAGGCGCAATTCTACAATGACGTAGAATGTGCGACAGGAAATTGAATCCTAGCCCAAACGCATAACGCCATGCGGGCGATTCCCCTGTAGATGTTATATCTACTCACCTAAACTCCACGCTGGGTGAATCCTACAGTCTGCTCCCTCTGTAGATGGTGTCTGTAGCTCCTGTCTGCAAACCTGCAAATAAGACATGGAAATCACATATAAGCCAAATATCTCGCGAAACGCGATATCGAAACGAAACGAGAAACTCGCGTCGCGAACTAAACGCGCGTGTGCACGATACGCTGAATCGTGTGTGTACGCGTCTAGAAACCATCGCGACACGCCGCGATACGCTGGATCACAGAACCCCCTCGCGTATCGCGCGTATCGCGCAAACACAACTAAACACAAAAGTGACATATAGTCCCAGATTTTCCCACAGGTACAATATTACAAAACTAGACATGCCAATGATCTAGAAAACACTGCAGAGTACCCTACCCAAAATCCCAAGACCCAACTCCTCTTTCTGGCCGCAAATTGCGGCCAGAATGCCAAAATTGGCGGCCTGAACATGGGGTTTGGGGCTCGTGTTCATGTGGTGTGCTCTAGACCTAGATAGCATGTCCCAGTCCTCTCAATTTTATTCTGTAGGCATCGGGACAACAGCAGATCACAAAAGTCACAAATATCGCTTAAAAACGACAATTTGCACAATAAGGAAAACCTATGGTATTTAAGTGAAATCTGGGGATTACTCAGAAGAAGTGGCCTTACTAACACTCAATTAAGCTAAAGTAGCTAACACAATCAACACTTCACCACAATATCTCACAAAACCCCAAAACTAGCACTAAACTAGCTGAATTAGCACTAATCGAATCAATTAGCACACAAGCTACACAAACAAGCAATAGGGTTTAGAAAATATACCCTATGGGATCCTAGAAGCTGGTGTCAAGGTGTATGGAGGAGGTGAGAGTTCGGGCAAGTGCTGGGACTCCTCCTGCTGTTGCTTGCTGGTGCAATTGCTGCTGCCTCTGGTGTTGCTGCAACTGCTGCTGCTGCTTCTGCATATGATGATGATGATGGTGATGATGTTGTAGTTGTTTTTGGGTTGTTGTTGCTGCTGGGGCAGCTGCTGCTGCTGATCCTGCTTCTCTCTCTCTCTCTGTGCAGTGAGTGTGTGTGTGTGTGTGTGAGAGAGAGTTGAAAGAAAAGAGAGGAATGAGAGAGGAATGAGTGAGGAACCAAAACCCCCTCCCATTCTCTTTCTCTTCCCTCATAAATGAGGTATGGTCAACACCATAATGCACCATGCCCACATCTCTCTCTCTCTCTCTCTCAAAGTCAACACAAAACAAATATTCAAAACCCTTTTTAAATTAAAACTATCATGACTAAAACCCAAACTAATAACAACCATAACACTTAAACAATACTTAACACTAGATTAGAGAAATGGCTAACCCCAAAATAACCCTAGTTATCATGCACAAGTGTGTGTGTGCCTAATAAAATTCTAATAAAATACTCATTAAATAAGATAAAATATTTAAAACTTAATTTCGTAAACTTTTTATTGAAAACCACATTTTAAAATATAATTAGCTACAAAACACATTCTAAGGTGTTACACTTGAGTTCACCATTTCCAATCCTAAACATCTTCTTCTACCTCCACCCTACCCCTCTCATGCGATGAGAACCCTAGGGTGTTTGAGACAAAGTATTCTACTCTATCTCAACTTCATCTTGGTCATCTCTTTTAGCAGACTTGATGACCGAGTTGCCTCGGTATAGAGGCGGGAGCCCGTTTAAAGATCCGTAGATGTGGTGCCACCTCGACGAGGAGCAAAGAGATCGGAGTTGCCGCGAGGAGCGTGGGATGATGGCTAAAGACCGAAGGACTTAGATCGATCGATATAGCTTTTCTACCTCTTTACAGTTTGTTAGTTTAGCGTTAATGGCAAGTTCCTGGTTATAGTATGCGATAGCGCCAGTTATAAAAGTTTTTGTTCCGCGTTTGGCGTCAGAATGACGGCCGGGGCGCTACCGTAGACTTACATGGTATCAGAGCCACGCCATTAACCTTTACTAACTTGTTCTAACACGTTTAAAATATCGATCGAACGAAATTTCCAAAAACGCGATTTTCAGGCTAAAGTTTCTGTTGAATTTTTAAACAGGTCTAAAAATCATTTTGAGCATCTCAGAAAATCGAGCAGGATTTTTTAAGAGTTCTGGTGAAATTTGGTCGACTGAATCTATAGTACGGCCGCGGAACCGCCGCACAAACCAGGGTTTGGCCGCGGTTCCGCTGCAGGTTTGGAGCATCAGACTAACATTTTTCTACAGTAACCTCCAGCATAGAAAATTGTGGTTTCTGGAATATTTCTTTTGGGCTCAGATTTTGTTTGTGTACTGCAGATGTACGTGGGGCCTACTTCGGGAAGTTTTGTCGATCGAAATTTTAAACTTGTTAGTTTACAGTACTTACGTTATATCTCCGATCATGAATGTCATTCGAGCGGTAAATTGCGTCTAATTGTTATAGTCCTTTTATACGGGTTTGCGAACGTGACATTCGCGTTGATGTTCTGTGTTGTGCTGTGATGTTGCGGATATGTCGTGGTGGATAGCAGTGTGCAATGGTAGTGCAGTATGGGATTATTTGTACATTTGATATTGTGGGGCGAGCGTCCAACATGTGGACCGCCGTCTCTGCCTGTTTGTATAAAATTCTTTTGGGGCACGACCGGGCTGAGGTCGATGTACCCGTTGTACATATTTTTCATTTTTGTACTAGGTTTTACCCCGCGACGGAGTGCACGGATAGACGGGTTCTGGAAGGCAACGGGTCCGCATCTCATGTCTTTGAGAGGCAGAGGTGCCTCACTCTAGAATTGGCAGACTATTCACCGCACTCGTATGGGGTACAGGTTGACCTAAGGAGGGGTGCTCAAGTTACCAGATTCCGTGAAGTGCAGGGTGGTCCATTCATTCTGCTGTAGGGGATGCCTTGCTTCAGGTTTTGTCGGGTAACTTGCCGCACCCGTAGGGGTCTAAGTTTCATTACACAGGCTATCCACACGACCAGGGGAACGTCGGGTTTCAGTAGCGTCTCTGTGAAACCGGGGGATCCCAGATTATCTGAATTGTTCTGTGATGCTTATTACTTTTCTGTAATGTTGCATTTATCACGCCTGGAGTGATTATTGTATATTTGTTTATATACTAGTAGATGTTGTATATGTTTTACTCCCGCGCTAGTCCAGTCCCCGCTCTGTCGTTAGTTAAGTAACCTAACGGGTGATGACGGGACCCAGTGACGAATGCGGATGACTTATACGTACATTTTATTTTCGTTCTTTTCTGGTGTGATTGATTGATGGGACTGCGTTGATTCTGATCAATGCAAAGGAAAACAAACCTGTTTGGATGTTGTTGGAACAGTTTTAAAAAGTGTTATTACAAAGACGTTTTCTTTTGTTTTGCACAGTGGTATTCAGTTGGAATATCCTGCACCTCATTCGATGAGGCAAGGGCCGAGATCCTTTCACCGGGAGTGACCCCTTGGGCAGAAGTTTGCATTACGGTAATAACTTCACTATAGTCGATTACATGTTGCTTTGCATCATGGTATTCAGTTGGAATATCCTGCACCTCATTCCACGAGGAAAGAGCCAAGATCCCTTCACCGGGAATGACCTCTTTAGCAAATGTTTTCGCCACTATATTTTAAAAAAAAAGCTATCAGGTTCCTTCAACGAGATCAAGTTCATTACGTTAAAGGTTTTTCGCTACAAATCAGCCGTAGCCTTCCGTCGTTTTAGACGGTAGCACGTACTATTCATGCTATGTTTGTTGGCCTTCGTCAAAGCATAGTGCATGGTAGCTGCTTGTTACTGTTCCGTTGTATAGATAGATGAGTTGGTTTGGGACAATCGTATTACCTTGTTGGCCTTCGTCAAGGGTATGTACTGGTGGGTTCGAATTGACAAGATAATGACGGGTAGAACTTGACATGTGACTTATGATTTGTTGGCCTTCGTCAAGGTCATAAGAACATAGGGTAAAAATCATATCGGGAGTTTCTAAAGAAACCGAAACTTGCCAGGCATGCGCATACCTTCTGGAGTGTGATAACGTGAGTGGATTCCGTCACGTTATCATGCGATGAGAGTTGGATCCTGATTCCCACTGATGAGTTGGTTTACTCTTCGGGTGATTCCGATTGATCTTCTTTCAGGTTTGGAGGAGAATTTGACGGTACAGTGGGAGGTTTCATGATTAGATAAAGTGATAACCATTCTGATCTAGGTTAGAGTGCACGCAGAGTGTTTCTTTTCTCTCTCTCTTTGGCAGCGACCTTTGACCGACCCTAGACTATCACTCAGTAACCAAGTTGACCGAACCTTCTTAAAATACTGGCTTTTGGATTGTCTAAGTTGCATAAGTCATTGCCACTCCTTCTTTTACCCTTTGAATTTCTCAGAACACTTCATATCACTACGAACATCCACTTCCATTGGATAGATCCATCGTATGGTTATATACGAACTCGAAAGGATTTCTTCGAGGATGGATCAAAGTTCAGGAGAAATTGAATTGGTTTATTCAATTGTCTTTTATTATCACCTTCTCTCAGGTTGCGAAGGCTCCTTGGTTTAGGAGAGTACACCTATTACGCTTATTGGATAGTCTTCTTCCAAACCATAGGCAGGTGCCGAAAGGTAGGGGATAAGGAAAACCAATTAGCCTAAATAGGGTGTACAGAAGGTAATAAGTAAAGACAAAATAAAGGGATTAGAAAGAGGGCAGAGTAAATTGCGACTGCTATCATTCACAACCAAACCGCGTACTTCATTGCCACTCCTACTTCACGTTTGCTTTTTCCCCCAGTTCGGGAGAAATAGAATAGGGTATTATTCAGTTGTCTTTTATCATCACCTTCTCTCAGGTTGCGAGTACTCCTTGGTTTAGGAGAGTACACCTATTATGCTTACTGGATAGTCTTCTTCCAAACCATAGGCTGGTGCCGAACAGTAAGGATGGAAGAAAACCATTTAGCCTAACAATAGTGTACAGAAGGTAACGACTAAAGTCAAATAAAGGGATTTGGAGAGATGGCAAAGAAATATACGGTTATAGTCATGAATTGAGTTATGGAAGAGGCATTACTAGGAATACCAGGATACCCCTACGAAACATTTTCATGTTTCAGTTTCACTGTGCGTTTTTAAAGGAAAACTGATTTCCCTATTAGATACTTACTCCAGGGTATGTATTTACCAGGTATGATTCTCACACCTGTATGGTTTTACAGATGATGAGTGGGAGTAAGTTATTGGAAATAAGGTGATCATCCTCATTATATCGGAATTCGTTGTAATTGGTGATATTTGAGGAAGTCGCCTGGGTTTTTGCCGGACGGCATGTATTTGGTTTTGAGTATCCGTTGTTGTGCACCAATTTCAAAATGATATATCTGTACGTTTATTTTTATAAAGTGAGATATAACCTTTTGAAATTATGTCCATGACATTTACCTATATTAGTTGACGATTGGGTAAGGAGTATTGAACAACGTAGTAGTTCTTAACCATAAGTACAGTTTTCAACCTACGATGCATAGGTTTTGAGTTATTCAACTCAGCGGACTTATACAGAGTATTGTATGTTGTCCAGTGTCCATCAGGACAAAGGGGTTGGTCCTCGTACTATGTTCTGTTTACTTATTACTTCTCTAGTTTTTAGATAAGTGTTTCATAGAAATACAAGGTCTAAGTTTTGCGAAGTTGTGGGTATAGGAATAATGTAGAGAACCAGATATCGCAAGTATCAGGATTCTTCAAAGAGATCGAAGATGTAGATACTTGTGATTGGTATTCAGTTGATAGTAATAGTTTTGAGAAACTTGTTTCTCATTCAGGTTACTCATAATTCGATGCATTCTTAAGTTGAGTAATGCTGATCAGGCCTCACTTCATTATGTTGATATGCACTGGAGACAGCTGCATGATTTGAATCTGGTTCCAATTAAATAAGTGCCAAAGTTTCTACATCAGATTTGGAATGGTTCATATCTTAATGATGTTAAGGTACGGGGAGTTATCCTGCTTATGCTTAAAACCAGACTCTAGATAACTCAGGGCACGTTTCTGTAATGGCAGTTTGTGGGTTGGCCCGGGCTATGACGAGGGTTGACTTTCTACCGTCTGGAAGATCAATGGTGATATTGTTCTTGACTCGCCACAGTTTTAGTAAAATGGATTTTTTCAGAAAACAGTAGTGGGAGTATGGTAGAACTAGAAGTGATTCCAGAACCGCAAACGATTACTGAAGATTTGATAAGAACCTAAAGATTCAATCAGGTTTGACATTCCATTAGCCACTGATCGCATGCCAAAAGCGTGTCGGATGGTCAAAGTTCTAAAGTTATTACCGCGATCAGGACGGTGTCGCTTTGCAGCTAGCCGGTTGAGCACGGGTCGATCCACTGGGAGATGGTTGTATGTCCGTTCGAGTTTTAGACGAGTCAATAAAGAATGAGTATATGTTTGTTCAATTCTATCCTAAGTGTTTTATATGCAAGTATAAAGTTGTTAAGAAAAAGATACGAAAGTGTAAGCTAAAGAAATCCGCACTCAAAACCTTTGAGCCGAGTCTTGACCAATTGAAGCTAGAGCAATCGGCAACAACGTGAAATAGGGTACTTAAGCACGGTATTCATGGAATCCGGCTTATTGACCCTTGTCCGTCCGTTCTTGTCTCTTGCTTTCGCCTCCGGCCAAACCGAACGCAACCGGTCGCGGTTAGGAATCACCGTTACCTTGGTAGGGTAGGGTGCCTAAAGGAGCGCTTGCGTAACGTTTGGGCGGAGTTCAATGGAAAATAACGGGAAAAGAAAATTAGCAAAGAAACATTAACTTACAATATCGTATTTATTCTTAACAACAATAATTACAACCATTCACAAAACGAACCAAAAACAGAGAACAAAAAGAAAAACAAAGAAAAGAAAAGATTACAAGCAAGTAATTAAAGTGCATGGTAATAAATTGCAAGTAATAAAAGACAAGAATGAAAAATGCAAGAAAGAGATAAGCAAGAAAGTAACACTAAGAACCATAGAACTTAAGACAAGCCATGGGATTAATAGCCAACCCTTAAACTTGCAAGCTCAATCAAGAGGTTGCAAGATCAAGAGAAGGGTAAAGAACTCATGTGAAATGAAGCATAAAAGAGAGAACAAAATGATACAACCCCTTGAGATCAATGACCAAAGCTTAAACTTGCAAGCTCACTTAAGAGGTTGCAAGATCAAGTTGAGGTAAAGAGCTCAAGGGGGAAGCTAAGCAAAAAGAATGATACAAAAACCCTCATCTTTATTTAACATCCACTCAATGCTCTCACTACATTTTCATGGAGAAAAGAATGAAGAAGAAGAAGAAGAAGACTAAAAACTAACAAAAAAAGAGGCTTGAGAATGGACTCCCTGGCTTGGCTCAGAACTGGGGTATTTATAGGCAGGGAGCTGGAAATCTAGGGCAACATTCCGACCCTATAGGAAAAGACAAACCTACCCCTGAAAAATAATCATCCGTAGAGCCTATACGGCCGCGGTTCCGCGGCCTAACCGCTCTTATGCCGCGGAACCGCGACCATTTAGATGATTTGACATGTCGTATTTTGTGGCTTTGTTTGTTCTTCTGTCCTATGTTGTTCTACATATACCAAATTGCAAATTGCTTCCACAATTGCTTCAGATCTGCACAGTCCAAACATAGCTACACTTTTGATTGATTTGACCTTTCTCCCTCGAGCTCCACGCACCCATTGATTCTTGTGCTGCCCCTCTCGTGCTCTGTGTTTGTCCGAGACACAAATGACTACTGTCATATATCTTGTCTCAGGAACCAGTGCGCGGCACTGGACGGATACGGATGACCGGAACCCGGCTTTTATCTGCTGTCAACAGATGTTCTGTATTTTGGCGTAACAGTGGAGATTTTGTGTCAATTGCATTATTTTGGACTAGAAAACTGTGGCCTGTAAATATGTAGCAAACATGGATTAAAAGCACCTGCCTATAACCAAACGAGCATAAGAATCGGCGGTATAAAATGCAATATTCTGGTATGAACAAATACCCCCAAACTTAACTTTTGCTCGTCCCGAGCAAAACCAATTATTCACAAAAAAGTCTTAACCGCAATTTCGCAGGGAACGCGATTGCACTGAGCTCATGCAACAAGCCGTTAAACCTCTAGGTGTACCTAGTAGGAGGAGTGTTGTCTCCTGAGGGTTTTCAGTCGATTACACCCACAAAATCCGATCAAGCTAGTTTTGCGAAATAACTATGATTCAAACCCTAAAGTTTTGTTTCAGAAAATAACAATTCTATGATCCTAAGTCTAGACTATCGAACCCTTATTTTCCACACCTCGCTTCTTATTTAACTGAAGATTTTATATGTCTTTACGTGCAGTGCAAATAGTGTCGTTAAGTTCCAGAAGGATCAATTAAAGTCATCATGTCACACAATAAAGCCTAGATAAAAATTTTAAAAGGATCACAAAAGTTTTATAAAGAGTTAAGTAATTTTCATGTTTCTTTTTCCAGTAAAGTTCAACTTCAGAATTTCTATCTTCCCTAATAGGAAACTATGTCTTATTTTTCACTCCACCTTTTTCTTGTTTTCATTTCATACACACCTCTGTGAACGTGCAATAGTCTTTATTATAGAATAAAACCTTCATATCTCAGCTAGAAATATTTTTTTATAAAAACCTGTCTTTTGTCAAGATTATTCTCACACAAAGAACCATTAGGAATTTTAACTCGGAGAGAACACTTGCTTGACTTTGTTTTAAACTGGACTTTCTAGGCTTCTTAACGAGCTTTGGGCCAATGCACCCAAACCAGTTGGCTTTAGGGCATTAGGTGTAGAGACACCCCAGCGGACTTAATTACTCAAGTTACCTAGGCCCAAAAACAAAAGACAATTTAGCGTGAAAATCATGATGATTCAATGCGAACGGAGATATAACCGGAAGTTCAGTTATTTTTTTGGATAAAAGACGTGTTTTAGTGGGTTAGGTGTGTAATCATTCCAATCAAGTTTCAGATGGGTTATTCTTCAGACTTAGTTCCAATTAAGGCATCAATGACATTCCTTCATATTCACTTTATTTCATAAACTATTCTTGATATTACTTAATTCAGAACAAACCTATTTGATCCTCAGAAAATCATTTATTCATTTAAAAGTTTTTAGACATAAAAGACTTGTCATCTAATTTCCAAAACTCACGACACGTGTAGTGTGATGTAAAGACGTATATCAGCTATAGTTAACTTCAAAGGAGAGCTATCTTTCAGGTTTTCAAATGCTAAAAATAAGATTTAGTTATTCTTATCTTATGAAACAAAACCGTCGAAATGTTGAATCAGAGTTCTCCCACTAGCTAACTTGACAAAAAAGTTTTTATGTTTTTAGAAAATTTTCTGATTTTTAATAACGTATGCAAATGCAAAATATACAAATGAATGCGAAGGAAGAAAGCTTACCGAGCACACCCCCAAACTTAAACTTGACAGTGCCCTCACTGTCAGGCTACACCAAGAGGGTCAAAATTGTCGGCTCTCTCCAAAAGAAAATTTTATACAAAACAAAAAGAAAAAAAGAAAACCAAAAATATATACACAAAAAGGTTTCCCCCAAACTTAAGTGAAACAGTGTTTCCACTGTTAAGCGTTGAAGTTCTGGAATAGGGGGAAAAGAACAGTATCAAGCTATACAAGGCCTTACACAGGCCAAAGGTGAGCACCAACCATTCAAATATCTTATCGTGATAAAGCAGTAGCTGGTGAAAGAATACGGAGAGGTAAGAAATGGAGAATATGCGAGACCGTATGGAGAGAGAAGTGGGATACGGTCTCGGTATATGAGAAGAAGAATGGCGGAAGGGAGAAAGAAGTGGAATACAAACTTGAGGGTGGAAATGGAGTGAATAGATTAGCACAATTTGTGATGACTGATGTGTAAGAAGCGTTTGTGCTAATCTATTAACCCATCGAGAAATGGGGTCAAATCCCTCAAGATTCGTAAGAAACCATGGCTAAGCTGAACTTGGTAAACCAGACATACGAAATGAAAGTAATGCGGTTTCTTGCATGGTCGGAACGATGGAAAGGATGGAGGGGAGTGATTGAGAAAGGGTATCGGTTAAGGGTTCTGGAGGGTGTACACAGTCAATGATAGGGACAGGATGAATTGGAAAATCCGACTCATCAATTAAAACAGATTCATCCTCAAACTATTCTCAATATTCTCCTCAAAATTTATCTCATCCATGCATTTATCCTCAAAATCCAGACGCGTATGGGGTTCGGGAAAAACTTTTAAGGACTCGGGATGATGAATTGTAGAGGAAAACTCAGCCAAATCTGCGGGTTCATCATCCAAAATATTCCCAGTGTCAATATCCTCAATCAAGTGAAAGTCAATTTTCTCAGACACCTCATCAAAAGCATGGATTTCATTCGATTCTGGTTCTAAGATGGAGGTGTAGAGGTCAAAAGGATTGGGTGTGGTTTCACTTGGCAAGGTCCCTTCACAATCGGGTAAATCAAACACTGCAAAGTCGCACAACTCATCAAACATTCTATCTTCAATTGATAATTCAATTGGGACACTTTATAGACTTTCAACACAGGAGTTGTGGGATTCAATTTGAAACGGGTAGGTTTGATTTGGAAGGGGGTACAGCTCACTCTCTCCACTCAAATTCGCAATCTGTCCAACCGCCTAATCATACATTGGAAAATTAGGAGCTAGTTGGAAACTAGCTAGCGGGTCAGTAGGTTGTATGAGTGTGGCCATGGACGCATTCAAATCCATCATCTGTTGGCATGACGCTACCCTAAAGTCTTCCAACGACTGTTCCAGACTAGACATGGGTTGTGACGGGGTTTCAGTAAAAGATTCAAAGTTGTTTGGATACTGAAAACTCCCAAATGGCGGTTCAGAAGCAATGTCTAGGGAAGGTGCAAAAGTCGGGTAGGACTGGTAGGAATTGAATGGCTGGAAGGAGCAGGATCAACATTTGGATAAGAAGGTGAATGGAATTGTTGATCCCAAGAATCTTTAGTGGTGAAAAGAGAGAAAGATTGGCTACAGGATTGTTCAATATGTTCAGCGATGGACAAAGGACGACTTGCAAAAGGGGTATCAACATAAGAGTGTGGGGAAGGTTGAAAAGGTTGATACAACGTGGATTGCGGAGGGCAAGTGTTTTTCTTAGACGCGTCTATCCGATCTTTCAAAGAGATTTTGGGCATGGAGGGATCATTCGACGTTCGGCCAAAGCAAGAACCGTAAGAAGTAATGTCTGGTTGTGGGTACCAAAGTTCGGCAAGAGTTTTTCTAGGTGGAGTACCCATGATATGAAGAGAGAAAGAAAGAAAGGAAGAGAAAAGGAGGGGAAAAAGAATGTGAATTTTTTTTAGGTAGTTATTAACAAAAGAATGAAATATACACACAAAAAGAATCTGGACAAAAACAATCACGACACACCTAATCGTTCTAGGGTTCACCTAGGTCAACTAGACCTGGTCCAGAATTTGATTGTCGAAGTAAAACTGTGTCGAGAAACAGGCTCAAGATACACTGATCACGAGGCCAGGTAAGTGTAGAGATAAGAGGAGGTTTTCCAACGCTTTCGCGAAGTTCCTTAATTAAATAACCCTTTCTCTTTTGGCGGTTTCGCCGTTAACACATTCCTAGACACCCCGTAAACAATATACCATTAAGCGAGATTCTAAACACAGTTAACTTCTCCTACTGTGCGCGAAGTCCTTACGGCTTAAAGTCTAGTTTCTTTTAAATTTTGTGCGGGTAAACGTTATGCTCAAGTTCGTGATTTGTGGGCCACGGAAAAGGTGATGAAATCCTTTACCGTATGTTGTGGGGTTCGCTTGCCCTTAAGTCTGTATTAATATATGCAATGCGCAATTCAATAAAAATTCTATAAAGAATCATACAATCGTTTTTTAGTTTAAGCACGGCACAGCAACAAATACGGGTTAGTCAATCTTTAGCGTTTGCTAGCGAACTTGCAAAGAATCCTGCAAAGAATAGTATATTGGATGCGTCGGATTTGGGAAGAAGGTGTTAGTAAAGTACGTACCGTTAAGTTTTTGGGTTAGGAAACCCCCGTTGAATCAAATCCGGTAAGCTTGAAAAGTTCGCTTGCGCGGGTCAAACTACCCGGATCTTTGGCACTGTACTTTCCAATCACCTTAGCCTTGAACGTACACTTTGCTCCCCACAATCGCCGTTCGCAAATCCGCAAAAATCTGCAGACTTTCTAACAAAAATTATTAAAAAAAAAACAAAAAGATTTTTTATATTTATAAATATATACAAAAAGAATATTAACCCGAATAACAAGAAAGAAAATACGCTACCGTCTCCCCGTCAATGGCGCCATTTGATCGAACGCCAAAAGCGTGTCGGATGTTCAAAGTTCTAAAGTTATTACCGCGATCAGGACGGTGTCGCTTTGCAGCTAGCCGGTTGAGCACGGGTCGATCCACAGGGAGATGGTTGTATGTTCGTTCGAGTTTTAGACGAGTCAATAAAGAATGAGTATATGTTTGTTCAATTCTATCCTAAGTGTTTTATATGCAAGTATAAATTTGTTAAGAAAAAGATACGAAAGTGTAAGCTAAAGAAATCCGCACTCAAAACCTTTGAGCCGAGTCTTGACCAATTGAAACTAGAGCAACCGGGAACAACGTGGATTACGGTACTTAAGCACGGTATTCGTGGAATCCGGCTTATTGACCCTTGTCCGTCCCTTCTTGTCTCTTGCTTTCGCCTCCGGCCAAACCGAACGCAACCGGTCGCGGTTAGGAATCACCGTTACCTTGGTAGGGTAGGGTGCCTAACGGAGCGCTTAAATAACGTTTGGGCGGAGTTCAATGCAAAATAACAGGAAAAGGAAATGAGCAAAGAAACATTAACTTACAATATCGTATTTATTCTTAACAAAAATAATTACAACCATTCACAAAACGAACCAAAAAGAGAGAACAAAAAGATAAACCAAGAAAAGAAAAGATTACAAGCAAGTAATTAAAGTGCATGGTAATAAATTGCAAGTAATAAAAGACAAGAATGAAAAATGCAAGAAAGAGATAAGCAAGAAAGTATCACTAAGAACCATAGAACTCAAGACAAGCCATGGGATCAATAGCCAACCCTTAAACTTGCAAGCTCAATCAAGAGGTTGCAAGATCAAGAGAAAGGTAAAGAACTCATGTGAAATGAAGCACAAAAGAGAGAACAAAATGATACAACCCCTTGAGATCAATGACCAAAGCTTAAACTTACAAGCTCACTTAAGAGGTTGCAAGATCAAGTTGAGGTAGAGAGCTCAAGAGGGAAGCTAAGCAAAAAGAATGATACAAAAACCCCCATCTTCATTTAACATCGACTCAATGCTCTCACTACATTTTCATGGAGGAAAGAATGAAGAAAAAGAAGAAGAAGACTAAAAACTAACAAAAAAGAGGCTTGAGAATGGACTCCTCAGAACTGGGGTATTTATAAGCAGGGAGCTGGAAATCTAGGGCAACATTCTGACCCTACAGGAAAAGACAAACCTACCCCTGAAAAATAATCATCTGAGGAGCCTATACGGCCGCGGTTCCGCGGCCTAACCGCGCTTATGCCGTGGAACCGAGGCCATTTATATGATTTGACATGTCGTATTTTGTGGCTTTGTTTGTTCTTCTGTCCTATGTTGTTCTACATATACCAAATTGCAAATTACTTCAACAATATCTTCAGATCTGCACAGTCCAAACATAGCTACACTTTTGATTGATTTGACCTCTCTCTCTCGAGCTCCGTGTACCCATTGATTCTTGTGCTGCCCCTCTCGTCCTCTGTATTTGTTCGAGACACGAATGACTACTGTCATATGTCTTGTCTCAGGAACCAGTGCGCGGCACTGGACGGATACGGATGACCGAAACCCGGTTATTATCTGCTGTCAACAGATGTTCTGGATTTTGGCGTAACAGTGGAGATTTTGTGTCAATTGCGTTATTTTGGACTAGAAAACTGTGGCATGTAAATATGTAGCAAACATGGATTAAAAGCACCTGCCTATAACCAAACGAGCGTAAGAATCGGCGGTATAAAATGCAATATTCTGGTATGAACAGCCACTCTGCAGATATGGTGGGTAACCTCAGACACCCGAGAGGTACTCCGGTAGCCTCAAGGACGGTGACAGGGAGGTTCTTGTTTTCCCAAACTTGACACTACTGTTGTTCCGGATTATGCGACCCGGCAGGAGGTTAAGTATAGCGTCGTTCTAACCTATCTTTAGAAGTGCAAGTATATATTATTCTGCCAGAGGGTTGTTGTGGTCCGTGGGAGCAGCGGAAGCATAGTGGGCAAGTAGCTTATGTCTATTTATAGACTAGAGCAGATATAGCGGAGATAGATCATCTAATTTTGACTTCATCAGAATAGGGGATGGATCTGTTAAGAAGGTAGTAGGGTGTGATGTCTTGGTATTTGGATGATATACATAGAGTAGGAAGTAAATTCCTATACTACGATCAGTTATATTTTGGTTGTCACACAGTTGTTTCTCCACACAGGATATTGATATAATATAAGATATTCTGGTTACTAGATCTATGGTATTAGATCTAGATTTGGGTAGTTTCCTAATTTGAGTACTTTGAGAGTATTCTAATAGTATTTTAGAATAGATGACTCTGGCATGGTGGTGTACCTGCAGGTGATGGAGTCACCCTCTCTAAAGGTGTCTTACAGACTAAAGGGGAGAGGGATGTGCATGATTGGCAGATCACTTGCTTAGGCAATTGAGTCAACGTGAGATGTCAAGTACCACACCAGATGTTGTTTTTGCACTAGATGCAATAAGTTTATATTAATCCAATCCTGGAGAAACATGCGGAAGTAGTTTTTAGAACATAAGTGCGTGTTCTACGGATTTGATAACGGCAGCCTCCTTCGGGAGACGGTTATCATTCTTGGCTTCAAAGGTGACATGGATGACAGAGTGATTGTCAGAGTTACAATTTCCCTCTGACGAAGGGGGCAGTATTATGGACAGGTGGTCCAAGAGGATACTGTGGGAGGCATGGTGCTGGACACTGATTAATTTCAGTGATCGATACAGTCTAAGAAGTTTGGATTTGGAGTTGATTTATGAACTAGGACCCATCAGATATCCAGACATATTCTAAGACAGGTATTACTCAATTTGGTAGATGGCTTTCTCCGCGAACTTGAGATTAAGAGAGACATAGAGAGAAATATCAGCGGATCCACTCACTGAGGCTATTTCTCGAACACAAGAGTTTTTACAAACGAGCTTTGTGAAACTGATTAGTAGAGGAGTTTGGGTGTTCGGTATCACATGGGCTGTGAGTAAGCGACATCGCAATAATTAGCCTTAAGTGCAAGTGGGAGATTGTTGGATATAGTGCCCTCAAAGTCAATTATTGGATCGCAGGCACGTGATTGCAATGATTGAAGGAGGACCTATACCGGTAGGACAGTCTTACTCGAGATGATAGTATGCTATCTGGTTTGCCTTTATCTGTCGTGTACAGGTTCAGGTGACTGATCACTATTACACGTTGATAGAGCCTTTAGGATCCTGCTTGACTACCAACAGTATGATGGCGATCATATACGTTAGAGTTGGGTAGTCCATAAGCACATCCTTAAAAGTGGTCCTTAGTCATGGGAGTTTCGAGACAGGGCATCGATACTCTGGAGTAAACTAGTGTATACAGTCGAGACCCCGACGAGGGGCGGTGGCCGGTCTCACAAGCCACTGGTGTCAGTTAGATCATCTAAGATGTATACAGGTGCTCATTGGGTTATGAGTACTCCGGACAGGACTCGCCGGGAACCTGCTAGTTGGTATTTATACCTAGCGTCAGATAGCAGTTCCTTGGTGACATGTATACAGGTTAGTTCATCGACATGAGGTCGTTATTTCTCTCGTGTGAGTTCCCACTGTGCTTTGATATCTACCCTACCACGGCTCAAAGGAGTCGTGCAAACAGGTCTGTTTTGGGTACAGTCCCGAGCCATATGGAGGCAAGTGAGCGGATCGGCAGGGGATTCGTCTCTCCCGGTATTGGGGGAGAGATCGCGCTATGTCTAAGAAAGCCATTGCACAAAGCCCTCGGCTGAGGCAGGAGATTTACTGGTAGGTACTCCAGTAGTATCTCAAGGTGTTCTGGGCTACACTCTAACACGACTTATATCGTTATTGGGGGTCGACGTTACCATCCCCCTAGGCCCGATATGCGATACTCATAGACGAACAGACCGGACTGTATGTATATTGTCACTGTTAGGCTCAGTAGGGTTCCAGGATGAGTTCGCTCATCGGCTTCCCTTGAGGTCAGTGCATGGGCAGCCGTTACGCACAGCTGACGTGCTTATGGTTAAACCCACTGCCAGGGTACTGATGAGTCATTAGAGTCCCCCACAGATAGTTTCCTAAGTTCAGGCGAAACATTGTAGAGGCCGTCTGATTTTAAGGTAGGGTTCGGAAAATGCACGTGCACTTGTGCACGTGTCATATTTCGGACAGATAATACTGGTGGGCTTTGGTTTAAGCCGGATCCATGTATTACAATGAGTCGGAATATTTTAGTCTCTCGTATTCGTATTCGGTCGGAATACGGATACAGGTATGTATATACAGGTGAGGGGTATTTTCGTAATCCGTTACGAGAATATTTTAGAAGATGTATTTCTTTTTGGAATAATCATTTTGGTTTAAATGATTATTTGGTTTTGGAAATGGTGACTCATTATGGATGACACACTTATTCTAGCATGTTCTTTAGTGACTCATGCTAATGAGTCACTAAGTGAGTCATGAAGAATTAAATGTGTTTTGTTTTGGGTTTGGATATTTGAGGAGATATTTTCATTAGATATTTGTTTATGGTTTTGATTATATATCCTCTCATATCTATTCACAAGAAAAGGAATAATAGAACACAAGTATTTGAGCTTAGTTTTCTTTTGGCTCACTAGTGTTTCTTGAGTTCACCATTTCCAATCCTAAACATCTTCTTCTACCTCCACCCTACCCCTCTCATGCGATGAGAACCCTAGGGTGTTTGAGACAAAGTATTCTACTCTATCTCTAATTCATCTTGGTCATCTCTTTTAGCAGACTTGATGACCGAGTTGCCTCGGTATAGAGGCGGGAGCCCGTTTAAAGATCCGTAGATGTGGTGCCACCTCGACGAGGAGAAAAGAGATCGGAGTTGCCGCGAGGAGCGTGGGATGATGGCTAAAGACCGAAGGACTCGGATCGATCGGTATAGCCTTTCTACCTCTTTACAGTTTGTTAGTTTAGCGTTAATGGCAAGATCCGGGTTATAGTATGCGATAGCGCCAGTTATAAAAGTTTTTGTTCCGCGTTTGGCGTCAGAATGACGGCCGGGGTGCTACCGTAGACTTACATGGATATTCATAACCGAATACCACTGTGCAAAACAAAAAAGAACGTCCTTGCAATAACAGCTTTTTGAAAAATGTTCCAACAACATCAGAATAGGTTTGTTTAGCTTGCATTGATCCGAATCAAGGCAGTCCCATCAATTAATCACACCATAAAAGAACGAAAATACGATGTACGTATATGCCATCCGCATTCGCTACTGGGTCCCGTCATCACCCGTTAGGTTACTTAACTAACGACAGAGCGGGGACTGGACTAGCGCGGGTGTAAAACATATACATCATCTACTAGTATATATATCAATATATAATATTCGCTCAAGGCATGATAAAATGCAACATCACAGAGAGTAATAAGCATCACAGAACAATACAGATAATCTGGGATCCCCGGGTTTCATAGAGCCGCTACTGAAACTCGACGTTCCCCTGGTCGTGTGGATAGCCTGTGCAATGAAATCCTAGACTCCTACGGGTGCGACAAGTTACTCGCCAAAACCTGAAGCGAGGCAGCCCCTTTCAACAACATGAATGGACCACCCAGCACTTCACGGAATCCGGTAACTTGAGCACCCCTCCTTGGGTCAACCTGTACCCCCTATGAGTGCGGCGAATAGCCCGTCAATTCTAGAGTAAAGCCCCCTCCGTCTCAAAGCCATGAGATGCGGGCCCGTTTCCCTCTACAACCCTGCTATCCGTGCACCCCACCGCGGGGTAATCCTAGTACAGAAAGTAAAATATACAATGGGTACATCGACCTCAGCCCGGTCGTGCCCCAAAAGAATAATATACAAACAGGCAGTGACGACAGTCCACATGTCGGACGCTCGCCCCGCGATTACAAATGTACAAATACAATCAAACTGTACTACCATTGAACCAGGCTATCCACCATGACAAATCCGCAACATCACAGCACAACACAGAACATCAACATGAATGTCACGTTCGCAAATCCGTCTAAAAGGGCTATAGCAATTAGACAGGATTTACCGATCAAATGACATTCACGGTCGCAGATATAATGTAAATACTGTGAACTAACATGTTTAAAAATTTCGATCGACAAAATTTCCCGAAGTGGGCCCCAAGAACAATTCCCAGTACTCAGACAAATCTGGGCCCAAACAAAAAATACCAGAAACCACATTTCCAAGTGAGAGACCACCTCAGAAAATTTCGTGCACTGTGGGTAAAGTACTGCGGCGGATCCGCGGCCAAAACGTGGGTACGGCCGCGGATCCGCCGCGCTAAGCCCACCAAATTTTCTCAGTTCTCTTAAAAAATCCTGCCTGATTTTCTGACATGCCCAAAAAAATTATTAGAGCACAAAACAAATTTGAGAGAAACTGAACAATTGGAAACGCGGTTTTTGGAAATTTCATCCGATCGAAGTTCTAAACACGCTAGAGCAAGCTAGTAAAGGTTAATGGCATGGTTCTGATACCATGTAAGTCTACGGTAGCGCCCCGGCCGTCTTTCCGAGACCAAAATGCGGAAACGAAAACTTTTTCAAACTAGAAAAACGGCGCTATCGTATGCTTAAATCCCGGATCGAACTATTAACCTACAACTAGCTATCTAGAGAAGGGATAGAAAGGCTATACCGATCGATCCGTGTCCTTCGGTCTTTGGCTACCATCCCAAGCTCCTTGCGGCATCTCCGGTCTCGATCTCCTTGTCGGAAAGGGCACCACATCTTCGAGTCTTTTTATGGGCTCCCGCTTCATTCGAAGCAACTCGGGCACGAAGTGTGCTAGCCGACGTGTCTAAGGTGAAGTAGAGAATGTTGTGATCACTTTGTCTCTTGCATCCATGGATTTGGATGGAGGTTAGAGATGATCCCATTGATGGATGTTTTGAGCTAGAGGAAGAAGATGAAGAAGAAGGAGCCTTTTTCTTTTCTTTTGCTATGATAAAAGGAGAGTGAGAGTGAGTGAAAAAAATACAAGACCAAACCTCTCATATGGCAGCTCCCCTCTCTCTCTTCTCATCATATCAACACAAATCCATCACCTTATGTGACACATGCACAAAGAAAGAGACCATGAGTCACCACATGTGCATGTGTCACAATTAATGCTCTAAATGATGATATTTAGCTCATAATTTCCATTAAAAAAAATTAATCCAAATGTTTGCAACAATAAAACGATACGGCAACATCTAAAGTAAACTCGTGACGGATCACAAGGATACCCCTCACCTGTATATACATACCTACACCCGCATTCCGATTGAATGCGAATGTGATGAGACTAAAGTAATCCAACAAATCTAATACTAGGATCCGGCTTAAACCAAAGCCAACTAATATGATCCGTCCAATCATGTTCCGTGCACTATCGCACGTATATGATCGAACCCTGCCATATATCATACGGCCTCTACAACGTTTCGCCCGAAACTAGAGAAACTGTCTGTGGGGAACTCTAAAGACTCGTCAATACCTTGGCTGTGGATTTAACCACCAGCACGTCAGAGGTATTAGCCGTACGTAACGAGCTACCAGGTATTGACCAAAAGGGAGGTCGATGAGAGAACTCATCCTGACACCTTACTGAGCCTGTCAGTGACAATATTCGTACAGTCCGGTCCGTTCGTCTATGAGCATCGCATGGCGGGCCTAGGGGGTTAGTAAAAGTCAGACCCCCAAAAGAGGTACAAGTCGTTTCGGAGTGTAGCCCAGAACACCCTGAGATACTACTGGAATACCTACCAGTAAATCTCCTGCCTTGGTCAAGGACTTTGTGTAATGGCTCTCTTAGACACAGCGCGACCTCACCCCCAATACCGGGAGAGACGAACCCCTACCGATCCTCTCATTGCCTCCATGTGGCTCGGGACTGTACCCAACTAAAACCTGTTTGCACGACTCCTTTGAGCCGTGGTAGGGTAGTAATCAAAGCACAGTGGGAACTCACACGAAACAAATGACGATATCAGGTCGATAAACTAACCTGTACACATGTCACCAGGGAACTGCTATCTGACGTCAGGTATAATACCAACTAGCATGTTCCCGGCGAGTCCTGTCCGGTGTACTCATAACCCAATGAGCACCTGTATACATCTTAGGTGAACCAACTGACACCAATGGCTTGTGAGACCGGCCACCGCCCTCGTCGGGGTCTCGACTGTATACACTCGTCTACTCCGGAGTATCGATGCCCTGTCTCGAAAACTCCCATGACTAGGGACCTTTTTAAGGATGTGCTTATAGACCCCAGCTCCCATGTATATGATCGCCATCATACTGCTGGCCGTCAAGCAAGAATCCTATGGGCTCTATCAACGTGCAATAGTGACCTGTAAGGTCACCTAAAGCAGTACACGATGATAAAGATAAACCAGATAGCATACTATCATCTTGAGTAAGACTGTCCTACCGGTATAGGTCCTCCCTCAATCATTGCAATCACGTGCCTGTGATCCAATAATTGACTCTGAAGGCACTATATCCAACACTACCTAGGTATCCGTCGAAAGGACGATCGATAAGAAAACTCGTCCGAACCCCTACTGAGCCTATAGGTGACGTTCTCCGTACAGTCCTGTCTGTACGTCTAAGAGTATTGCATATCGGGTCTAGGGGAAGATAAACGTCAAACCCCTATTTGCATGATAAATCATGTTCGTGTGGAACCCAATACTACCTGAGAAACTACTGGTGTACCTACCAATAAATCTCACTTGCCTTGGCCAAAGACCTATAGTATCGGCCAACCATACACAACACGATATCAACTGCCAATACCGGGAGAGACGAATCCCTTCTATCACCTACTGCCTCCAAGTGTTTCGGGACTGCACCCAACTACTACCAGTTGGCCATACTAATTAAAGCTATGGTAGGGTAGTAATCTAAGTACATTGGGAACACACTCGAGACTAATAGTGATGTCAAGTCATCAGACTAACCTGCACTCATGTCACCAGAGAACTACTATCCGACGATAGATATAACACCAACCAGTAGTTCCCAGCGAGTCCGTTCAGTGTAACTCATAACTTAATGAGCACCTGTATACTATATTTGTTACTGTATACCAATGGCTGCGAGGCCGGCTGTCACAACCTGGAAAAAAGGCATGTGACTGGAACTTGAATCTGTAAGTTGATGTCGCGCACCCCACGTGTTCGCGGGGAGGTGGAATTTGCAAAAAATAATTTTTACGAGCTTCGCAACACCGACTAGAACCAAAGATCATCCATAAACCCTAGTTAGCAAATTACTTGAGGTTTAACTACTCGGATACGAAGTTATACCTCATGATACATGTCCTTCGGGTCTTCATCGCTATCCTCCTCGTCAACGTAGGCTCCAAGGATTGATCCGGATCGTAGCTTCTTCGACGGCCTTGTCGAGTCAAAGACGATCCACCCGAGAGTCTATAGTCCGAGCTCCACCTCAAAACCGAGGTAACTAGGGCAACAAGCTTGCTAAACTTGATGTCTTAGGTGATGTAGAGTATGAAGATAGATTTATTTGTCTCTTGAAACCTTAGGATTCTCAACTCATGCGAGCTTTTAGGGTTTTGATGTGAGGAAGAAGAAGAGAGCTAGGCTTGAGGAAAGAGAAATCATTTTTGATAATGATAATGATAAAATAAGATGGCTAACCTGACATGACCACAAGCATGGCATGGAAAATATCTTATCAAAATATCTAGGTCACAAAATATCTCACAAAAATATCTAAGTCAAATAGTCAAACCAAGTCAAGTGGTCAAGCCAAACCAAATGGTCAAACACTCCGGCATAACTTATTGAGCTATTAGGGGTCTGACAATCTCTGTACAGTCCGGTCTGTTCGTCTAAGAGTATCGCATATCGGGCCTATGGGGCGGTAATCGTCAGACCCCTATTAGCTCAATAAGTCATGCCGAAGTGTACCCCAAAACACCCTGAGAAACTACTGGAATACCTACCAGTAAATCTCGCTTGCCTTGGACAGGGACTTTGTGTAATGGCTCTCCGAACACAGCACGATATCAACCCCCAATACCAGGAGAGACGAATCCTATCTAACTGCCACTACCTCCAAGTGCTTCGGGACTGCACCCAACTACTACCTGTTTGCACGACTCCTTTGAGCCATGGTAGGGTAGTAATCAAAGTACAATGGGAACCCACTCGAGGCGAAGTAGCAGTATCAAGTCGACGGACTAAGCTGTACTCATGTCACCTGGGAACTGCTACCCGACGATAGGTATAATACCAACCAACAAATCCCGACGAGTCATGTCTAGTGTACTCGTAACCTAACGAGCACTTTCATACTATCTCCAGTACGACTTATACACTAGTCTACTCCGGAGTATCGATGCCCCGTCTCGATAATTCTATGACTAGGGACTTGTATAAGGATGTGCGTGTAGATTACCCAGCCCCCACTAGTGTGATTGCCATCACAACGCTGGTAATCAAGCAAAGATCCTAAGGGCTCTACAAATATGTATAAGCCATATGCTAATAGAAACACATGCATATATTGAAGTAGAAATAAACCAAGTAGCAAACTACCATTTTGAGCAAGACTGTCAGTACAACTGTGAATATCCCAAGCTTCCATTAAGTAATATACAAACCAGTATGATACAATAATGGCCTCTAGGGCATATACACTAACAGAATCATGTCAAGTCTATAGGACCCCACCTAATTCAAGTAAGCCAAAGCCCAGAAATCTATACCTTTTTAGGGAAAAATAATAGAGGTGAAGTTTTTAAAGTAAATGTATGATACATAAAAGTGCAAGTGGATTAAACTATAGTTGAAAACATTTTTCGTCTTAAAAATTTGGGCAGCACCTGCTTTGTATATTTTGATCCAAAACCACATACGAGCAATATATATAGGCATCCCCAAGCGGGAGCTAGCTCTTCGCCAATTGGCAGAATCATAACCATGAAATAAACATATATACGACGCCCAACGGCGAAGATCAACCCAGAAAGAAAAGATAAATAAAGCAAGACATCAAAACCTCAAAAGAAGCGAACATACACCCGTCGCTCTAAGTCTCGCCAATACAAGTCTGACTGGGTCTACCAATATACAAATTTAGTTTCTGACTGATGGAGTTTATCAAGATACAACAGGAATAATAATAAAAGAATGAACACGATCTAATGTGTCCCATCTACTTAAGCAAACACCTTGATTGAACTGTGTGCCAGCGATACCGCTACCGATCCAAGCGGTAGGACCTGCAAGAAAACTGTGGCACAACGGCGGTGATTTGCCAACTCGTGAGTAGAAAACATCACCATGTAGAAATCGAATAAAATAACGATTCCTAGGTCATGCTGTATCATGAAGGTAATACTATGATCTCTAGGGTGACCATGTATGCATATATGCCAACAATAGAGTCAAAGACATTGGCATATACAAATAAACATCTGAAATCATATGCCTATATGCATGTGGATATCATCCACGTGTGTCCATCAACGACACAATCAATATCATAGAACCTGAGTGTCCAACATCGACACTCGAATCATCAAGAAAACATATACCTGTATATATAAGGATATCAACCAGCATGTGTCCATCAACGACACATCAAAATCTTGGAACCTGAGTGTCCAACATCGACACTGTTGGATATATATGCCCTAGAGGCCAGTATTGTATATGTATACATATGGATGCTAGGGATATGTATGTACAGGACAATCTTGCTCAGTTTTATAGTATATTATTTGACTTGTCTTTGTCAGGATATGTGTATTTATTTTTATTTTTGTTATATCTAGCTTGACATATTGATAAAGACTCGATACGGTAGTTTACTATTATGGTTTTTCTTTATTTTAACATGGCATATGCTATACTCGTCATTACATATTGCACTTACATGTTGATAAAGCCCGTAGGATCTTGCTTGACTACTTGCATGGCGATCATACTTGTGGGAGCGGGGTAGTCTATAAGCACATCCTTAAAAGGTCCGTAGTTGTGTGAGTATCGAGACTGGGCATTGATACTCCAGAGTAAACTGCTGTATACGTTTCTAGCCCCGTTGGGGATGGTTGGTCCCGCAGCCATTGGTCTGATGCACCTAAGATCGTATACAGGTGCTCACTGGGTGTGAGTACTCTGGACGGACTCACCGAGAACTTCCAGATAGTATTATACCTATCTTCAGATGGGAGTTCTTAAGTGACATGTGTACAAGTTAGTCTTCGGACCTGATATCGGCATTTGTCTCGTGTGAGTTCCCACTGAGCTTTGATCACTACCCTACCACGGCTCTACCGAGTCGTGCAAACAGGATTTGGTTGGGTACAGTCCCGAGCCACATGGAGGAAGTGAGCGATTGTTGGGGATTCGTCTCTCCCGGTATTGGGAGTTGATATCGCATAGTGATCGATTGGTCAGGACCATAAGACCTTAGCCAAGGCAGCAGGGATTTACTGATAGGTTGATCAGTAGTTTCCCGGATTGGTCCTGAGCCACATCAGCACGACTTATCAGGTTATTAGGGTCTGACGTTCACCACCCCCTAGACCCGGTATGCGATACTCTTTGACGAAGAAACCGGACTGTACGGATATTGTCACAGATAGGCTCAGTAGGAGTTCGGACGAGTTTGCTCGTCGGCCTTCCTTTTCGACAGGTACCTGGGTAGCCGTTACGTACAGCTAGTGTCGCTGACATGCTTGTGGTAAAACCCACTTCCAGCGTTCTGTTGAGTCTTTAGAGTCCCAAACAGAGGGTTTCCCTTCTTCGGGCGAAACGATGTAGAGGCCGTATAGTTTTACGGCAGGGTTCGATCACATATGTACACTTATGCATGTATGATGTTCGGGCGGATGATACTAGCGGGCTTTGATTTAAGCCGGATCCTAGTATTATATTGATGGATTATTTTCGTCTCTTTGGTATTCGTATTTTTCGGAATACGGATATGGGTATGTATATACGGTAAGGGGCATTCTTGTAATTATGCAAGATGCTTCTAGAAGAAGACACCTCATTATTATGATTTACCATTTTTATTAATAGATTAATGAGGTGGAGAAATGAGGTGTGCAAGTTCATTAAATGAAGCATGGCTAAGGTTGTGACTCATTGTTTTACTATTCTACCATGGTTGATATTTTGTGAAAATATCTATAATTTTGTGTAGATATTTTTGTGGCATGCATTATTATCTCCATCACTTAGCCATTCTTCATTTGGTTGGTTTTTTCTCTAGCTCACTCTACACTCTCATCTTCTCCTTGCTCTCTTCTTCTAATACTAACCCTAATTGTCTCATGAGTTGAGAAAGCTAGGGTTAGTGAGACAAAGTATTCCATAATCATTCTCTACACACTCTAGTCTACTTAGATTAGCAAACTAAGTATTCTAGTTACCTCAATTAGGAGGTAGGATCTCTTTGTAGGAACTCTCGGGTGGATCATCATTGACGCGAGGAGGCCAAAGTTCAAGCTTGATCATGGACACTATAAGGAGCATACCAAAGGAGTGGAGTGAAGACCCGAAGGACTTGAGCCTCTTGTTATAAAATCATCTCATAGTAGATAGCTTCTTAATTTGCTAGTTAGGTTTATGGTTAAGATCCGGGTTTAGTGTTATTCTAGCGCCATGTTTCGTATCGTAGTAAAAATTTTGTTCCGCATTTGGCCACGAGAGATGGTCGGGGCGCTAGCGTAACCCTTCGTGGTATCAGAGCCAGCCCATAAACCCTACACTAGCATGTTTAAAGAATGTTAAAACAACGAAACCGATACAATTCCATAACAATGAAACCAAACTGGAGTTTCTGTCGATTTTTTAAAGGCTTCAAAATTTATTTTTAGCAAGTGCAGAGTGCTCTTTACAGTGTGAGATGAACACTGACAAAAACCGAGACAATTCTCACCAATTTTGGCCGGCCACACCCCTTCCAAGACCGAGCTCACCAGTTTTATTAAAGAGAATTTCATCGAGTTTTGGCCAGTGTTCTTGTCTCTTGAAGCTTGGGTTTCAGGTGTTGCTAGTTTTTTCCCAAGTTTGATTTTCTGTTGTTTTTAAGTTCGGGGAAATTTGGAGTGTTTCGAAGTCGTTATATTTACTGTTTAATAGTTTACAGTACATTCACTTTTATCCGTGACCATGAATGTCATTCGATCGGTACAACTCGTCTGATTGCTATATGTCCTTTTAGACGAGTTTGCGAACATAACATTCGTGTTGATGTTTTTGTGCTTGTGCTGTGATTATGGTTGGATAGTTGTGGTGGATAGCATGTGGTGAAATGTTAGTAGTACAGTTTGTATTCATTTGTACATTTGTTATTGCGGGGCAAGCGTCCGACATGTGGACTGCCGTCTTTACCGGGTTGTATATTATTTGATTGGGGCACGACCGGGTTGAGGTCGACGTCACCATTTGTGTAGGGTTCCTAGGCACTCTTGTGAAGGTTCATAAGGCATCAAACATGCCCGGATAAAAATTTAGACGTGCCGAACAACCCAAAGACAGGATCTTTGCTAGATTATTAGGGTTAAGCATGCAGGATAACATCTTTTTATCTAAGTGTGAGGGATTACAACCTTTGTAGTCCGCTCCTTCGCTTCACAAGCTCTGAGTAGAAGTCCCTTCGCCGTGATCCTCGATTTCCCGGACTCAAGAGAGGCTCCACGACTCGAACGATCCATGCTTGCTTGAAGTGTTCCAAATCTCTAATGATCTACATCGAAGTTTCAATAACTCAAGCTTTCTCACTCTAAAGAGATGAACACACTAATCTCATGGGCTAGATGAGATGTGGATGAAGGATTTGTATTTATGCTTTCTTTTTAATTCACTTTCTCATAATTTATCATCACAAATGGAATTTCTAGTGAGCTCAAAATCAAGAGAGAAGAAGAAGATAATGGAAAAATGATAATGATAATTCCTTTTGTGATGAATAGAAAAGAAAACCATATGATTGATATATCAACCATGGTCAAGGATGAGTGGCTAAGAGTTTGTAGAGATTAAACTAGAGTTAGGATTTGATTAGGTTAAGTTATGAGTCATGCAAAAATATCAACCATAATATCTTAAGCATGGCAAAAACAAAGCTTCTAGAAGGTGCAAGAAGAAGCTAACCCTAATCAAACCCTAATCCCTTTTAATCATCCTTAAACATGTTTAATAATAAATCATATCATGTCACAATAATATATATCACATATATATTATATATTTGCAACAAAAGAAAATAATACAATTAACATATATCGCATATATATCAATGTATCATCCAGTGAGAAAATGAAATAGTAAAGCAAGCCAATATTAGATAATGTAATACAATATATCATATATATTATTATAAATTAAATCATCGAATCAACACTTGATCCGACGATCCGGCTATATCGAATATTACCGACTAATATATCATGTACCGATTCATCGAATCAATACTTGATCCGATGACCCGGTTCATATCTAAATATTGCGAGAATATAATACGGTATCTCATATCGCAATATTCTCGGTCCTGCACATATCACATATGTGCCTCTACTCCGTTTCGCCTGAGCCAAGAAACCTCTGTGTAGGACTCTAAAGAATCGTCAATACGCCGGTAGCAGGTGATGATCATATCAAACACCCACAAGCTGCAAGCGGTCAGCTAAACGTAACAGCCACCCAGGTATTGAGCGATCAGAAGATCAACAATCTAGCCTGGGCGTTCTCCTGTGAATCCAATCAGTAACACTCCCGTACAGTCTGGTCTGTTCGTCTGATATGTTGCATATCAACTCTAGGGGTGGTATACGTTAGTCCCCAGTAACCGATAAGTCGTGTCGATGTATGGCTTATAACGGGTCGAGAAACTACTAGTAACACTTACCAGTAAATCTCTATATCAGCCCTGGCCAGGGACTTCCAGTTATAGCCAATCGAACACAGCACAACATCAACTCCCTATACCGGGAGAGACGAATCCCCTCCTATCGCTCATTGCCTCCATGTGATTCGGGACTGTACCCAAAAGCCACCGTTTTGCACGCCCACTTGGACGTGGTAAGGTGGAAATCAGAGCACAGTGGGAATCACACAAGACTCTATGACGATCTCGGGTCTACAGACTACCCTGTACCAGTGTCACCGGAGAACTGCCATCTGACGTGTGGTATATCACCATCTGGGAGTTCTCGGCGAGTCCGTCCAGTGTACCCAGTCTCCACTGAGCACCCATACACCATCTCTGATGTCAAACACCGATGGATATGGGATCATCCATCGCCCATCATATGGGTCAAGATGCGTATACGCTAGTCTACTCTGGTGTATCGATGCCCTGTCTCGATATACCCTCGAATAGGAATAGTTATAGGATGTACTCATCGACTACTATGGCCCCACTATTATGATCTCATCATAATCCCAGTAGTCGAGTACAGATCCTAAGGGCTTTATCAACATGTGAGAGAAAAACAGTAAACCAATACAAGTCAACATGTTAAGATAAAGTGAAACCAAATAGCATACTATCATGACGAGCAAGAAAGTCCTCTCTGTATATATCTAAGCATCCATCATAATATACATCATATGTACAATAATGGCGTCTAGGGCATATACATAACTAACAATCTCCCACTTGCACTAAGGCCAGCTGCTATAGTATCTCATACCTAGCATTCCGAATAATCTCTCAAACTGTATCTGGGGAATAGCCTTCATGAATGGATCCGCAGTGTTGTCCTTCGTATCTACTCTCCTGACTTCGATCTCCCGGCGATCAACTATCTCCCTGATGAGGTGATACCGCCTCAGAATATGTCTGGATTTCTGATGGGATCCGGGTTCCTTGGCCAAAGCCACAGCTCCATTGTTATCGCAATACAGAGGTATTGGATGTTCAATGGATGGAACCACACCAAGTTCACTAATGAACTTCTTGATCCAGACAACCTCTTTGGCAGCATCGTTGGCAGCGATGTATTCAGCCTCCATCGTCGAGTCTGCAACGGTATCATGTTCGGAACTCTTCCAACATACCACCTCTCCATTGAGGGTAAAGACAAATCCCGAGTGCGACTTAGAGTCGTCCTTATCACTTTGGAAGCTGGAATCGGTAAAGGACTCCACCTGGAGTTCTCCGTTACCATACACCAAGAACATCTCCTTAGTCCTTCGTAAGTACTTGAGAATGTTCTTCACAGCTGTCCAGTGACTTTCTCCAGGATCTGCTTGATACCGACTCACTACACTTAGTGAGTATGCTACATCGGGTCTGGTACATAGCATCACATACATGATAGAGCCTACTGCCGAAGCATAGGGTATCCCTTGCATGCGAGCTCTCTCCAAATCATTCTTGGGAGACATCTCTTTGGAGAGAGTGAGTCCAGAGATCGTGGGTTGGTTCCCACGCTTGGATTCTTCCATACTAAACCTCTTTAGTATGGTGTCAATGTACCTGGATTGGGACAATCCCAGTATCCGTTTAGATCTATCTCTATAGATCATGATTCCCAATATGCTGGAGGCATCACCTAGATCTTTCATTGAGAATCTCTGTGATAAGAAGAGCTTGACTGATTGCAGCATAGGAATATCATTTCCTATCAAGAGTATGTCATCCACGTACAATACGAGGAAGACAACCTTACCCTCTGCTACCTTCTTATAGATACAAGGTTCATCTATATTTTTGATGAAGTCAAACTCTTTGACTACGACATCAAAATAGATGTTCCAACTCCGCGATCCTTGCTTTAACCCATAAATGGATTTAAGCAGCTTGCTCACCTTTCCGCTGCTCCCACTATCTACGAAGCCCTCTGGCTGAGTCATGTACACGCTCTCTTCTAAATCACCGTTTAGAAAGGCGGTCTTAACATCCATTTGCCAGATTTCATAGTCATGGTATGCAGCAATGGCAAGTAAGATCCGGATGGACTTAAGCATATCCACTGGAGAAAAGGTTTCGTCATAATCCACACTTGGTAGTTGACGAAAACCTTTTGCTACAAGTCTAGCTTTGAAAGTCTCAACTTTTCCATCTACACCAAATTTCTTTTTAAAAATCCACTTGCTCCCAATGGGTTTTATCCCTTCAGGAGCATTTTCCAAAATCCATACTTTATTGGTGTACATGGATTCCATCTCAGATCGCATTGCATCCAGCCATTTCACAGAGTCACCACTCATGATGGCCTGCTCGAAACTAGTCGGTTCATCATCATCCATGATGCAGTCCTCGCTTCCACCATCAATGAGAAAACCGTAGTATCTCTCAGGTGGACGAGAAACCCTGCTAGATCGGCGGAGAGGCTGGGGTTCGTTGGGTACTACTGAATCTTCAGGTTCCAACAAATCATCAGTTGCGGTTTGTGGTGCTCGAACCTCTTCCAGCTCTACCTCTCTGCCACTAATTTCTTTTGCTAGAAATTCCTTTTCCGAAAAGGTGGCATGTTGAGCAACAAACACCTTTTGTTCCTCAGCGTGGTAGAAAAAATATCCTTGAGAATTCTTTGGATATCCCATAAATTTGCAAAGGACTGACCGTGCCTCGAGTTTGTCCAGATTTTTTCTTTTGACATAGGCCGGACAACCCCATATCTTAACTCGTTTAAAATATGGTCTCTTCCCACTCCATATCTCACATGGTGTGGTACGTACAGATTTAGACGGAACTAGATTCAATATGTATATGGCTGTCTCAAGCGCATACCCCTAGAAGGAAATTGGTAACTCAGCATCGCTCATCATAGATCGCACCAAATCTAATAGGGTCCGATTCCATCGTTCCGATACACCGTTGTGCTGTGGTGTATAAGGAGGAGTAAGCTGAGAGAGAATCCCATTCCCTTTTAGATAATCTAGGAACTCATTGCTTAAGTATTCTCCTCCTCGATCAGATCGAAGGATCTTAATACTTTTGCCCGTTTGGTTCTCTACTTCGTGCTTATATTCTCTGAATTTCTCAAAAGCTTCAGACTTGTGTTTCAACTGGAACACATGCCCGTATCTAGAGAGATCGTCAGTGAATGTAATAAAGTAGGAAGAACCGTTCCTGGCATGCGTAGACATGGGACCGCATACATCACTATGTACCGGTCCTAAGAGTTCGGTAACTCTTTCTCCGTGTCCACTAAACGGAGCTTTGGTCATTTTTCCTTTGAGACATGAATGGCAAGTATCATAAGATGAAAATTCGAATGAATTCAAATATCCATTTTTATGTAACTTAGCTAGCCGTGTCTCATTGATATGGCCAAGTCTACAATGCCACATGAAAGATTCGTTCATTTCTGAACTTTTCCTCTTGTGTGTGTTTTGTATATTGAGGACTGTATTCTGATTTAAAATGAATATGCCCTTATGTAACGAGCCTGATGCAATCAACTTTTGATCTAGGAATATGTTCATAACATTATCCTTTACTACAAAATTATATCCTTCTTTACTTAATAAAGAAACTGATATAATGTTGCACATCATTTCGGTATATAATAGCACTCATTTAGAATCAGTGTATTACGACTTAGCAATACAAGGTGATATTCGCCAACTGCTTTGGCTGCAATACTTGCACCGTTCCCTACTTGAACGTAATGATCACCTTTTCCCAGTTCTCTACCTTTACGTAGCCCATGTAACTGTTTACATATATAGGATCCTGATCCGGTATCCAATACCCAGGACGTAGGGTGAACTGAGAAACAGTTCTCAATAACTAACACACCTGAAGAAGATGCATCAATATGCATGTTCTTTTGGGCGGCGTGAGAATTCAGACATTCTCCTGTTTCCTGTTCAGTCTTATAACTTTTATAAGAAAAAACGGGTCCAACGTTCCCCTGCTCAGTATAATAAGCGGGTTCAGTCAATACATCCATATTATTATCTTGATTATGGCCTGACATGGTCGCTACCTGGAGAGAGAGAGAAGAAAACACTTTAGCGTATGCTCTTGCAAGATTAGATTGGTTATTATCTTATCTAATCAGGATGTCTCCCACTGTTTTTATCAAATCTACCTTCAAACCCTAAATGGTAAGATTAGCCGGGATTAATTACACCCTACAATTTCGTCAATCTTTCAGCCAGATCAGTGTCGGTACTTTGAGGGAGGTTCCCTGTGCTTTCGCACGGACCTAATTAAAGTAAACCTCGTTTTCCCAGAGGCGTATCCCCGTTAACACTTTTCTAGACACCTACTTGATCGACTAATTGTCCTGTGTAAAACTCTCCCAGGAGTAACTCTTACTCGCAGTGGGTATCGGGATCCAACTATCTCATAGAAGGTATGCAATCTCATTGCAAATTTCAACACTTGAAATTCCCGATAATGTTTTGCCCCTAGCGATCTATGACCTTGACTACGTCAACAAACCATAAATCGCAAGTCAAGTTTAACCCGTACATTTCTTGATTGAATTAAACCCACCCGTACGACCCTTGACTGAGTCAACAAGGCCGTGCGAATACCCTAATCCAATCACATCTCATGTTTTAGCAGATAAACACTACTTAGCTACCGTACACTACGCCTTGACTAAGTCAACAAACAGAGCACGAATACTAAATAATATCTATCTGAAATGACGGAGGGCTACGCAGGTTTTTTCAGAAAAACCATGAGCGTAATAAACTTGATATCGTCGTAGAATCGAGTAATTTTTTTGAAAAGGAGTGTTTTTGAGGCTTTTCTTAGTTTCGCTAAAGGGGTCACTCCCGGTGAAGGGATCGTCGGCCCTTTCCTCATCGAATAAGGTGCAGGATATATTATATATACCGCTGTGCAAAGCAAAACTCTAAAAGCAATCAAAATACAAACCGAGTTTTTTAGCATCTGCCAGTTTCGCTAAAGAGGTCACTCCCGGTGAAGGGATCGTCGGCTCTTTCCTCATCGAATAAGGTGCAGGACATATCATATATATCACTGTGCAAAGCAAAACTGTAGCTACCCTTTTTATAAAGTTTTGATTCTACAACATCTTTAGGTTTCTTTTCTTTTTATTAATCTTATTAATAAAAATCCCATCAGCTTATGCTTCCTAAGCATCACAGAAGAAACGAAAGCAGTAATATTTATATATCAGCATATATATATATAGTATAAGCATTCGTCTCAGGCAGTAATATGGTCTCATCACAGAACATTACAGCAGAAGAACATATATGAAATATTGGATATACTAGGACGTCCGTGTTTTCAATACGAGCCTGTATAAAACACGGATTCCACGGTCGCGACGAATAGCCAAATCCACATCCCAAGACCTCTACGAGAGCGGCAAGTAACACTGCCAATTCTAGGGTTAGGAGACCCGGTCTCGACTCCTCGAGATGGCCTCCCACTGGACCCTAGAACCCGGTTACTTGTGCTTCCCTCCTTGGGTCTACCTAATGCGGAAAAGTAAATAATATACACTGGTGACATCAACCTCAACCTGGAAGTGCCCCAAATAAAAGAATATTACATTACAAATGAATTTTACATGAATGAAAATAAAAACCCTCATCTCACATAAAACCCCCCGGCTATTCAGAACGTGACGATCCAATATAACATATCACAGCAACACATAATATCACATATCATCAACGTAAGTAAATATGCACATCCCAATTGTCGTTGGCATATAGCAACGAAACCGGCGATATCACATATTAAACTTACGGTCACAGAAAAGAAAGTGTAAAACTACAACATTTGGAATCCACAATCACTTTAGACATCGTAAATCCGAAATATCACATACTTCGCATTTCATGCCTAACTCCATGAATTCCACATATTGTATCACATTCCAGATAAATAGATAGTATTAAACTTTTTGAACAGATAATCAAATACCTAAAATTTCCTAAAGTGCTCAACACTTGAGCGGAGTTCAAATAATCCCAGAATATGTCACAATACCGGTGATCCAGCCGTAGAAGGGTCAAGCCAACGCCTCACATGTGGCACGCCGTACTGCCCCAAACCCGAAGGTTCAAAATGCAGTTCAAGACGGTCATATAATCGAGTTAAGGTTTGTTGTCTTCTAGAGGGTCCACCGCTTAACTTGTACAATTTTTCCGAAAGATTTAAACCAGATAAAAATTCAACACTTGAAAGTTTTACGTGCCGGGAAAAAGTGAGTTAATGATATCCGTTCGAACTTTTTAACAATTTCTAAATATCTGGAAAAACAACGAATTTAAATTTTCCGATCGAATCTACGATTACAAAATAAACCCCAGATTAAAAAACACTTGAATCATTTTTAAAAATACCCAGAAGCATCAACAAGCACCTACGGTTATTACTATGAAAACCACGTGTCACAATTCCAAGATTCCGCCGCGGAACCGCCGCGGGAAGCAGGTTCCCGCCGCGGTTCGGCCACGGTTTGGTGGATTTGTGGGCCCGTGTTTCATGGTAATTATTAGAATTCCCTGCCGATTTTTTTACGTATTTTTAATTCAGAAAAATCCCAGTTTTTGAAAAATTTCCAGAGAGGGGGTAAATTTTGTCGGTTCGGGTTCGGTCGGAGTTTTAACTTCGTAAACACGATGCCAAATGCTCTAGCTAGGCTCTGATACCACTGTAGGGTTCCTAGGCACTCTTGTGAAGGTTCATAAGGCATCAAACATGCCCGGATAAAAATTTAGACGTGCCGAACAACCCAAAGACAGGATCTTTGCTAGATTATTAGGGTTACACATGCAAGATAACATCTTTTTATCTAAGTGTGAGGGATTACAACCTTTGTAGTCCGCTCCTTCGCTTCACAAGCTCCGAGTAGAAGTCCCTTCGCCGCGATCCTCGATCTCCCGGACTCAAGAGAGACTCCATGACTCGAACGATCCATGCTTGCTTGAAGTGTTCCAAATCTCCGATGATCTACGTCGAAGTTTCAATAACTCAAGCTTTCTCACTCTAAAGAGATGAACACACTAATCTCATGGGCTAGATGAGATGAGGATGAAGGAGTAGTATTTATGCTTTCTTTTTAATTCACTTTCTCACAATTTATCATCACAAATGGAATTTCTAGTGAGCTCAAAATCAAGAGAGAAGAAGAAGATAATGGAAAAATGATAATGATAATTCCTTTTGTGATGAATAGAAAAGAAAACCATATGATTGATATATCAACCATGGTCAAGGATGAGTGGCTAAGAGTTTGTAGAGAATAAACTAGAGTTAGGGTTTGGTAAGGTTAAGTTATGAGTCATGCAAAAATATCAACCATAATATCTTAAGCATGACAAAAACAAAGCTTCTAGAAGGTGCAAGAAGAAGCTAACCCTAATCAAACCCTAATCCCTTTTAATCATCCTTAAACATGTTTAATAATAAATCATATCATGTCACAATAATATATATCACATATATATTATATATTTGCAACAAAAGAAAATAATACAATTAATATATATCGCATATATATCAATGTATCATCCAGTGAGAAAATGAAATAGTAAAGCGAGCCAATATTAGATAATGTAATACAATATATCATATATATTATTATACATTAAATCATCGAATCAACCCTTGATCCGACGATCCGGCTATATCGAATATTACCGACAAATATATCATGTACCGATTCATCGAATCAACACTTGATCCGATGACCCGGTTCATATCTAAATATCGCGAGAATATAATACGGTATCTCATATCGCATTATTCTCGGTCCTGCACATATCACATATGTGCCTCTACTCCGTTTCGCCTGAGCCAAGAAACCTCTGTGTAGGACTCTAAAGAATCGTCAATACGCCGGTGGCAGGTGATGATCATATCAAACACCCACAAGCTGCAAGCGGTCAGCTAAACGTAACAGCCATCCAGGTATTGAGCGATCAGAAGATCAACAAGCTAGCCTGTGCGTTCTCCTATGAATCCAATCAGTAACACTCCCGTACAGTCCGGTCTGTTCGTCTGATTTGTTGCATATCAAGTCTAGGGGTAGTATACGTCAGACCCCAGTAACCGATAAGTCGTGTCGATGTATGGCTCATAACGGGTCAAGAAACTACTAGTAACACTTACCAGTAAATCTCTATATCAGCCCTGGCCAGGGACTTCCAGTTATAGCCAATCGAACACAGCACAACATCAACTCCCTATACCGGGAGAGACGAATCCCCTCCTATCGCTCATTGCCTCCATGTGATTCGGGACTGTACCCAAAAGCCACCGTTTTGCACGCCCTCTTGGACATGGTAAGGTGGAAATCAAAGCACAGTGGGAATCACACAAGACTCTATGACGATTTCGGGTCTACAGACTACCCTGTACCAGTGTCACCGGAGAACTGCCATCTGACGTGTGGTATATCACCATCTGGGAGTTCTCGGCGAGTCCGTCCAGTATACCCAGTCTCCACTGAGCACCCGTACACCATCTCTGATGTCAAACACCGATGGATATGTGATCATCCATCGCCCATCATATAGGTCAAGATGCGTATACGCTAGTCTACTGTGGTGTATCGATGCCCTGTCTCGATATACCCTCGACTAGGAACAGTTATAGAATGTACTCATCGACTACTATGGCCGCACTAGTATGATCTCATCATAATCCCAGTAGTCGAGTACAGATCCTAAGGGCTTTATCAATATGTGAGAGAAAAACAGTAAACCAATATAAGTCAACATGTTAAGATAAAGTGAAACCAAATAGCATACTATCATGACGAGCAAGAAAGTCCTCTCTGTATATATCTAAGCATCCATCATAATATACATCAAATGTACAACAATGGCCTCTAGGGCATATACATAACTAACAATTTGTACATATTATTTTCATTTTCTCTAATAGGATTACCCCGCGGAGGAGTGCACGAATAGCCTGGTTCTTAAAGGAAACAAGCTCGTATCTCATGGCGTTGAGACGGAGGGGTTTTCATTCTAGAATTGGCGGGCTATTCGTCGCACTCGTAGGGGGTATAGGATGACCTACGGACGGGCGCCTAAGTTACCGGATTCCGTGAAGTGCTGGGTGGCCTATTCACTTTGTTGAAGGGGGCTGCCTCACTTCTGGGATTGGCGGGTAACTTGCTGCGCTCGTAGGGGTCCAGGTTTTCATTGCACAGGCTATCCACACGACCGGGAACGTCGGGTTTTATTTGCGGCTCAAATGAAACCCGGGGCTCCAAGATAATCCATCATTATGTATTGTTGGCTGAGATTTTGTGTTGTTACTTATTATCATGCATGGGACGAATGTTATATATATTTATATATATACTAGTAGATGTTGTATATGTTTTACACCCGCGCTAGTCCAGCCCCCGCTCTGTCGTTAGTTAAGTAACCTAACGGGTGTTGACGGGGCCCAGTGGCGAATTCGGATGGCATATACGTACATTGTAGTTTCGTTCTTTTTTGGTGTGATAGGATTAAAATGATGGGACCGCATTAATTTTGATTAATGCAAGAAAAGAAACCTAAAAGATGTTGTTGGAACAAATTTCGAAAAATTATAGCTATATTCTTTCGCTTTGCATAGTGGTATTCGGTCATGAATATCCAGCACCTTATTCCAGGAGGCAAGAGCCGAGACCCCTTCACGGGGAGTGACCTCTTGAGCAAAAGTCTATACTGTAGATTACTCGGTTTTTTCAAAACCACAAGTTTTCAAAAGCGGAGCCTAAACCACTCCTTTTCAAAACTACTCAGATTCCTTCGGCGATATCAAGTTCATTACGTTAACAGGGTTTTCGCCAAAAACCCAGCCATAGCCCTCCGTCATTTCGGACAAAAACACATAGTATTCATGCAGTGTTTGTTGGCCAAAGTCAAGGCATCGTGTATGGTAGCTGTATGTTTCTTATCCATAGCATAGATAAATGCATTAGTTTAGGACAAGTGTAAAACTACAATATTTGGAATCGACATTCTCTTTAGACATCATAAATGCGAAATATCACATACTTCGTATTTCATGCCTAAACTATATGAATTCCACATATTGTATCACATTCCAGATAATTAGACAGTATTAAAGTTTTCGAATGAATGATCAAATACCCAAAATTCCCTAAAGCTCAACACTTGAGCGAAGTTCAAAAACCCGGAGTGTGACACAGTAGTAGCGGTCCAGCCGTAGAAGGGTCAAGCCAACGCCTCACATGTGGCACGCCGTACTGCCCCAAACCCTAAGGTTCAAAGGGCAGTTCAAGCCGGTCACATAATCGAGTTAAGGTTTGTTGTCTTCTAGAGGGTCCACCACAATACTTGCACGTATCTCCAAAATATTTAAACCCCGTAAAAAGTGAGCAAATGATACTTGTTCGAACACTTCAATACTTTCTAATTTACCCGGAAAAGACACGAAATCAAAATTCCGATCGAATCGTCGAGTCCAAAACCATCTCCAGAATATACAGTACTGGATTCAGATTAAACATACTTAAAACAATATACAAGTCGTTATAGGAATTACTGTACAAATAGGAAGCCATGAAGCCTCTGTACGGCTGTGGAACCGTGGCCTAAGCAAGTATTGGCCGCGGTTCCACGGCGGCTTTTACGGATCATGGCTTCGTATTTCACGGTATTTCTTAGATTTTCCTGCTGTATTTTTTAAGTATTTTTAATTCTGAAAAACAACAGATTTAAAAAATTTTCCCGAGAAGGTCTCGAAATACCGTATTTTGTTCAGATCGGGATTTTTAATTCGTAAAAGTGTCGGCTAATGTTCTAGGTCGTCTCTGATACCAATGTTAGGTTTACCTAGCACCCTATGAGAGGTTTGGAAGCATCACATGTCACAAAGATCAAATTTTTATGGTGCTAAGTAAGCATACAAAGGATCTATCCTAGAAAATTAGGGTTTCATAATTTTAAAGGCAACAAAGAATAGGGTTTAGAGAGTACAACCTTTGTATCTCCCTACGCTAGACTCCTTGGCCTCTTGAGAGTTGGAGGAGGGTTCGCTTGAGGTCTTCTAATGTCCACGACGATCCACCCGAAGCTCCTTGTCCAAGCTAACAACTTCACTTTTCCAAGAGAATGAAATGAAGCAAACACTCTAAACAAGTGGGCTAAACTTGTATAGAATGATGTTGTGGTTCTTATTCTCACTTCAAAATCCAATCTTGTTAAGTATTTTACTCACTACAAAAGTCTAAAGAGCAAAAGAGGAAGGAAGAAGAAGATGATGGCTTTTCTTTGAATAAGAGTAAAAAGAAATAACTCTTGAAAAGAAAATGAAAATATATGTAAATATATTTATTTCTTCTCATCTCAAACCAGGGTTAAATGTTTAAGATATTATTTAATTTGAGTTAAAACACAAAGAGAAGGTTAACCCATGGTTAGAAGTAGGTGAGCAAGGTTAGGATAAGGAAGTGTGTAGAAACTAGCCATGAATTATCATTTCCTTTTCCATTTTGTTTTTAACACAAATATAAACAATAATCCATATAAATAACCAAGGTGTGAGTCTTATAATGCCACCATTTTCTATGTATAAGCAACCATGAAGGATGATGCATGTATGTATGTGTGTATGCACATCCATGTGTGCATGAATCTAAAAAGAAAGAAAGCATACATGCATGCATACATCCATCATATACAAGAAAAGATTTCAAGTGAGAAAACTAATGGTTAAATGATAAATCAACATTTGATTTATCAATCCGGCCATATCACATATGACCCCACTAAAAGCAATCCGCCCGATCAATATACGGTATCCTATACGCGCATTTTAATCGGGTCCATGCGCATATCGCATACGCGCACCACAACGTTTCGCCTGGACTAGGTAACTCCTTTGTGGGACTCAAAGACTCGTCAATACGCCGGCAGTGGGTGATGATCATATCAAGCCCCCCTAAGCCGTAAGCGGTCAGCTAAACGTAACGGCCACCCGGGTATCGAGCGATCAGAAGAAAACAAGCGAACCTGCTACAACTCCCGTCGAGCCAACCGGAAACACTACCGTACAATCCGGTCTCTTCGTCAGATATGCTGCATATCGAGCCTAGGGATGGTCACGTCGACCCCAATAACTCAATAAGTCATGCCGGTGAATGGTCTATAACAGATCGAGAAACTACTGATAACACTTATCAGTAAATCTCAGCAGTCCTGGCCAGGGACTTACTGATATAACCAGTAAGGCACAGCACAGCATCAACTCCCAATACCGGGAGAGACGAAACCCCTCCTATCGCTCATCGCCTTCGTGTGTCTCGGGACTATACCCAACGGCCACCTGTTTGCACGACTCAGTAGAGCCGTGGTAGGGTGGCAATCAAAGTACAGTGGGAGAACACACAAGACTCTATGACGATCTCGGGTCTACAGAATAACCTGTACCAGTGTCACCTGAGAACTGCTATCCGACGATAGATATAATTCCATATAGGAGTTCTCGGTGAGTCCGTCCAGTGTACCCAGTCACCACTGAGCACCCGTATATGATCTTGATGTCAGACATCGATGAATGTGGGAACATTCATCACCCATCGTATGAGTCTAGTATCATATACGCTAGTCTACTCTGGTATATCAATGCCCCGTCTTGATATACCTATGACTAGAGACATTTCAGGATATTCTTATAAACTACAGATGTCCCACTAGTACGATCTCCATCATAATAACAGTAGTCAAGCCGATATCCTCAGGGCTTTATCAGCATGTATGAATGAATAAAAGCATGATCAAATCAACATGTCAGATAAAGAAGAACCAGATAGCATACTATCATGTCGAGCAGGAATGTACACTGAATATATATACATGTACAAATACATCCACTATCATATAATGGCCTCTAGGACATACATATATCCAACATCTCCCACTTGCACTAAGGCCAGTTATTGGCGTATCTCATACCCAACATCTCAAAAAGTCGCTCATGCCGCGGCTGAGGTAGGGCCTTGGTGAATGGATCCGCGACGTTATTCTTTGTATCTACTCTCCTAATCTCGATCTCGCGGCGATCTACAATCTCCTGGATCAAATGAAAACGCCTTAGGATGTGTCTGGACCACTGATGGGATCTGGGCTCCTTGGCTAACGCCATAGCCCCATTATTATCACAATACAATGGTATTGGATCAATAATGGTTGGAACTACTCCTAGCTCCGAGACGAACTTCTTCATCCAGACGGCTTCCTTGGCGCCATCATTCGCAGCAATGTACTCAGCTTCCATCGTAGAGTCTGCAACGGTATCCTGTTTGGAACTATTCCAACTTACCGCCCCTCCATTGAGGGTAAATACAAACCCATAGATAGATTTGTTGTCATCCTTATCGCTCTGGAAGCTCGAATCGGTAAAGGCCTCCATTTGGAGATCTCTATTACCATACACCAAGAATAATTCTTTAGTCCTTCGCAAGTACTTAAGAATGTTCTTCACAGCTGTCCAGTGATTCTCCCCTGGGTTGTATTGATACCTGCTTACAACACTAAGTGCATAAGCTAAATCTGGGTGTGTACATAACATCGCATACATTATAGATCCTACTGCCGAAGAATAAGGTAAAACGCTCATGCGAGCTCTCTCTTCATCGGTCTTTGGGAAGAGTCCTTGGAGAGTGTGATCCCGTGGCAAGCGGGTAAGGCACCCCGCTTGGAGTCTTCCATTCTAAACCTTTTTAGGATGGTGTTGATGTACCTGGTTTGGGACAATCCAATTAACTTTTTGGATCTATCCCTATAGATCCTTATGCCCAGGATGTATGTGGCATCACCCAAGTCCTTCATGGAGAACCTTAGTGATAAGAAAGATTTGACCGACTGTAGCATAGGAATATCATTTCCTACCAGAAGAATGTCGTCCACGTACAATACGAGGAATGTGACAGCTCTCCCTACAGCCTTTTTATAAACACAAGGTTCATCTGGATTTTTGATGAAATCAAACTCTTTGATAACATCATCGAAACAGATGTTCCAACTCCGAGATGCCTGCTTTAAGCCATATATGGATTTAAGAAATCTACATGCTTTCCCGCTGCTCCCACTGTCAATAAAGCCCTCTGGCTGATCCATATAAACGCATTCTTTTAAATCTTTATTTAGAAATGCTGTTTAAACGTCCATCTCCCAGATTTCATAGTCGTAGTGAGCAGCAATAGCAAGTAGGATCCGAACGGATTTAAGCATGGCTACGGGCGAAAAAGTTTCGTCATAGTCCAAAACTGGTCTTTGACGAAAACCCTTCGCCACAAGTCTTGCCTTATAGGTCTCTACCTGCCCATCTACACCAATCTTTCTTTTAAAGATCCATTTGCATCCCACAGGTTTTACCCCAGGGGGTACAATGTCCAAAGTCCATACTTTGTTGGTGTACATAGACTCCATCTCGGATCTCATGGCATCCAGCCACTTCAGAGAGTCACCACTCGTGATAGCTTGCTGAAAACTGGTAGGATCATCATCATCCATGATGCAGTCTTCTCTGTCACCATCAATGAGGAAACCGTAGTACCTCTCCGGTGGGCGAGAAGTCCTACCAGACCTTCGGAGTGGCCGAGGTTCCTCAGTTTCTATTGCAACAGCCGGTTCAACCAAATCGTCATTTATGGTTTGTGTCTCTAGAACCTCTTCTAGATCCACCACTTTGCCATCATCTTTATCTGTGAAAAACTCTTTTTCCAAGAATGTGGCATACTGAGAAACAAACACCTTTTGTTCCTCTTTGTGGTAGAATAGATATCCATATAAGTTCTTTGGATATCCCACAAAGTTACACATGACCGACCGTGTCTCGAGTTTGTCCGGATTCTGCTTTTTAACATAGGCCGGGCAACCCCAAATCTTAATTCTCTTAAGAGATGGTCTCTTTCCATGCCATATCTCATATGGCATGGTAGGCATGGTTTTGGTTGGAACCCTGTTCAGTAGAAACGCTGCAGTCTCCAATGCATGCCTCCAAAATGAGACGGGTATCTCAGCATCACTCATTATGGATCAGACCATATCTAATAGGGTCCTATTCCGTCGTTCAGACACACCGTTGTCCTTTGGTGTGTAAGGAGTAGTGAGCTGAGAGAGAATCCCATTCTCTTTTAGGAAGTTTACAAATTCCGTACGGATATACTCACCACCTCGATCTGATCGAAGCATCTTGATACTCAAGCCGGTTTGTTTTTCTACTTCTTGTTTATATTCAATGAATTTCTCGAAAGCTTCGGACTTGTGCTTTAATAAAAATACATGACCGAATCTTGAGAAATCGTCAGTGAACGTAATGAAGTATGAAAAACCGTCTCTAGCCTGTATAGACATTGGACCGCATACATCACTATGTATGAGGCCTAGGAGCTTAGTAGCTCTTTCTCCGTGTCCGGTAAACGGAGTTTTGGTCATTTACCCTTGATACAAGACTGGCAAGTCGCATAAGATTTATACTCAAAAGTGTTTAAATATCCATCTTTGTGTAACTTGTTTAGTCTTGTTTCGTTAATATGACCAAGTCTACAGTGCCAAAGAAAAGCTTCATTTAATTCTGAATGTTTTCTTTTATTAGTGTGTTGCATACTGAAAACTGTGTGTTGATTTAGGACATATATCCCGTTATTAAGCGTACCATACCCAACCAACATTTGATTAATGTTCATAACATTGTTCTGCAATACAAAATTATATCCTTCATTGTCCAACAAAAAAACCGATATTATATTACTAAGCATACTAGGTACAAAATAACATGGATTCAAAACCAAAATACATCCAGATGGCAACCCCAAGTGATACTCTCCCACTGCGACTGTATGTACATTGGAACCATTTCCAACGCGGAGAGTATGGTCACCTGTCTTCAAAACTTTGCGATTTCTCAGCCTCTGCACAGAATTGCAAATGTGAGAACCTGAACCGGTATCCAATACCCAGGAAGCAGAGTTTATTGAAAAACAGTTTTTTGTTACAAACGCACCTGAAGCAGAAGCATCCCCATGCTTCTTCTTGAGATTTAAGTACTCCGTGCAGTTGCGCTTCCAATGTCCTGTCTTTTGGCAATGAAAACATTCGCCTTTCCCCGAGTCTCCAGCTTTGGACTTTTCCTTTCCCTTCACCTTTTTAACTCCACCCTTAGGATTGGTGGGCTTCTTCTTTTTCTTTCCCTTGGCCTTAGCTTTCGGGCGAGAAGAGGAAGACTGTCCAACAGTCATAACGGGAGTTTTTGCTGATTTCATAGTGCTCTCTGCACTCCTTAACATATTAAGGAGTTCAGGGAGTTCCTTCTCCATGCCGTGCATGTTGAAGTTCACTATGAATTGAGCAAAGGTGGAGGGGAGGGACTGCAGAATAATATCCGTATATTGTTCATTGTCCATCGTCCATCCAAGGTCCTCAAGCTCTTCTATAAGAGCTATCATCTTCAGATCATGGTCTCCTACTGGTGTGCCAGGGGCCATCCGCATCTGAAACAATTTCTTTGATGCTTCGTATCGTAATACGCGGGATTGCTCTCCATACAACTCCTTTGTATGGAGCAATATGCCGTGAATGTCCATGTCCTCGTGCTGCTTTTGATGTGTGTTATCCATCGATGCAAGCGCGAGGCATTTGGCCATGGCACAGTCAGCATCCTATGTCTTGTGGACTTCAATGTCCGCAACTGAGGATTTTGGACCTGGGGTGGGCGGGGCTGAAGCCGTGAGGACAAATGATACTTTATCATAAGTCAAGGCTATTTTCAGATTTCTCAGCCAGTCTTTATAATTGGTCCTATTCAGTTTGTTTTTATCTAGTAAAAGCTTGAGTCCAGTCATGTGTATCTGCCATTAAGATAGAGAAAAGAATACACTCAGCGAAAGCTCTTGCATAGATCAGATTGGTTATTATCTTATCTAATCGATGTTTCCCACTGCTTTTATCGAGTTTTTCTTTCAAACCTTAAAAAGAAAAACTAGCCAGGATTAATTACAGTCTACAACTTCGCTAACCGTTCAGCCAGGCCAGTGTCGGTACTTGAGGGAGGTTCCCCGTGCTTTCGCACGGACCTAATTAAAGTAAACCTCATTTTCCCAGAGGCGTAGCCCCGTTAACACCTTTCTAGACACCTAATGAGTTAGCTAATTGTAAACTGCAAAACTCTCCTAGGAACAACTATTGCCCACAGTGGGATCGGGATCCAACCATCAAATGGAAGGTATGCAATCTCATTGCAAATTTCAACACTTGAAATTCCCGATGTAATTTTTACCCCTAGTACTTATGACCTTAACTATGGTCAACAAATCATAAGTACCAGTCAAGTTCTACCCGTCATTTCTTGATCAATTAGACCCACCCATATGACCCTTAACTATGATCAACAAAGTCGCATGAATATCCTAATTAATCTGCATCATATGCAGTGTAGGAAGACATCACTTAGCTACCGTACACTACGCCTTAACTAAAGTCAACAAACGTAGCACGAATACTAAGTACTTTACTTCCTAAAATGACGGAGGGTTGCAGATGATTTTTAAGAAAATATTTAACTCTTTGAACTTGATATCGTCGTAGAATCAAAAGGTTTTCAAAAGGAGTGGCTTGTGCTCCGCAGTTTTGAAATATAGCTTTTTCATAAAGAGCCGAGTGATTTTCAAATCCGATTCTACAACATCTTTTTAGGTTTATTTTCTTTATATTAATCATATTAATGTAATCCCATCATTTAAGTCCTTAAGCCAATCACAGAAAAGAAACGAAAATAACGCGTACGCTTATCCCATCCGCATTCGCCGCAATGTTCCGTTATGCACCGTTAGGTTACTTAACTAACGGCATACCAGGACGGGACTAGCGCGGGTGTAAAACATAAGCAACGTCTACTATATATCATATATATAATATGTCATTCGTCTCAGATATCACAGAACACAGGCAGCAGAAACATATATATAATGTGGGATATACTAGGACGTCCGTATTTAGTATTTAGCCAATAATAGAAAATACGGATTCCACAGTCGCGATGAATAGCCAAGCCCACACCCCTAGACCCCTATGAGAGCGGCAACCGACCTTACCAATCCTGGAGTTTAGGTGACCCGGTCTCGACTCCTCGAGATGGCCTCCCACTGAACCCCAGAACCCGGCCACTTGTGCTCCCCTCCTTGGGTCTATCCTAATGCGGAAAAGTAAATAATATATAAAACTGGTGACATCAACCTCAACCCGGAAGTGCCCCAAATAACAGAATATTACATTACATTTGAATTTTACATGAATGAAAAATAAAACACTCATCTCACATAAAACCCTTCGGCTATTCGATCGCGACAATCCTGCACATCATATCTCAGCAACACATAATATCATAAATCATCAACGTAAGTAAGTATGCGTACCCCAATTGTCGTTGATGTATAGCAACGAAATCGGCGATATCGAACATACTACACTTAACTCAAATTTAAACAATAATCCATATAAATAACCAAGGTGTGAGTCTTATATTGCCATAATTTTCTATGTATAAGCAACCATGAAGGATGATGCATGTATGTATGTGTGTATGCACATCCATGTGTGCATGAATCAAAAAAGAAAGAAAGCATACATGCATGCATACATCCATCATATACAAGAAAAGATTTCAAATGAGAAAACTAATGGTTAAATGATAAATCAACATTTGATTTATCAATCCGGCCATATCACATATGACCCCACCAAAAGAAAGCCACCCGATCAATATACGGTATCCTATACAAGCATTTTAATCGGGTCCATGCGCATATCGCATACGCGCACCACAACGTTTCGCCTGGACTAGGTAACTCCTTTGTGGGACTCTAAGACTCGTCAATACGCCGGCAGTGGATGATGATCATATCAAGCACCCCCAAGCCGCAAGCGGTCAGCTAAACGTAACGGCCACCCGGGTATCGAGCGATCAGAAGAAAACAAGCGAACCTGCTACAACTCCCGTCGAGCCAACCGGCAACACTACCGTACAGTCCGGTCTCTTCGTCAGATATGCTGCATATCAAGCCTAGGGATGGTCATGCTGACCCCAATAACTCAATAAGTCGTGCCGGTGAATGATCTATAACAGATCGAGAAACTACTGATAACACTTATCAGTAAATCTCAGCAGCCCTGTCCAGGGACTTACTGATATAACCAGTCGGGCACAGCACAGCATCAACTCCCAATAACGGGAGAGACGAAACCCCTTCTATCGCTCATCGCCTTTGTGTGTCTCGGGACTGTACCCAACGGCCACCTGTTTGCACGACTCAGTAGAGCCATGGTAGGGTGGCAATCAAAGTACAGTGGGAGAACACACAAGACTGTATGACGATCTCGGGTCTACAGACTAACCTGTACCAGTGTCACCTGAGAACTACTATCCGACGATAGATATAATTCCATATAGGATTTCTCGGTGAGTCCGTCCAGTGTACCCAGTCACCACTGAGCACCCGTATATGATCTTGATGTCAAACATCGATGAATGTGCGAACATTCATCGCCCATCGTATGGGTCTAGTATCATATACGCTAGTCTACTCTGGTATATCAACGCCCCGTCTCGATATACCTACGACTAGGGACATTTCAGGATATACTTATAAACTACAGATGTCCTACTAGTACGATCTCCATCATAATCACAGTAGTCAAGCCGATATTCTCAGGGCTTTATCAGCATGTATGAATGAATAAAAGCATGATCAAATCAACATGTCAGATAATGAAGAACCAGATAGCATACTATCATGTCGAGCAAGAATGTACACTGAATATATATATACATGTACAAATACATCCACTATCATATAATGGCCTCTAGGGCATACATATATCCAACAGGACAGTTGTACTATCGTGTTAACCAAAGTCAAGGGTGTGTGCGGGCGGGTCTAAATCAATCTGGACAATGACGGGCAGAACTTGAATTGCGCGTTATGATTTGTTGGCCAAAGTCAAGGTCATAAGCACTTTGGGCAAAAACCACGTCGGGAGTTTCAAACATACAGGAAACTTGCAGATTTAGCATACCTTATGGAGTGTGGTGACTAGAGTGGATTCCATCCAGCGCATCACACAATGATAGTTGGATCCCGATCCATCTGATGAGTAGGATTACTCTTGGGAGATTTTTCTCACTTAACAATCAATGCTATAAACCAAGTAGGTGTCTAGAACGGTGTTAGCGGGGCTACACCTCCTAGGAAAAGAGGTTATGTAATTAAGGAATTTCGAGAAAGCGTTGGAAAACATCCCTCGAAGTACCGACACCAGCCTGGCCGAAAGGTTAAGCAAGTATTGTGACGTGCGATGAATCCCAACTAATTCTTGTTTTAAGGTTTGAAGAAGAATTCGAGGAAACAGTTGGAGCTATCCTTGTTAGATAAATTAATAACCAATCTAATCTTGCAAGAGAGCACGCTGAATGTTTCTTTCTCTCTCTCCAGGTAGCATCCATTTCACGCCCTAATCAAGATAATAAAATGTATCGCTTGACCGATCCGAATTCTTATTCGGGGCTGGGTAACGTCGGTTCGGCTCTAACTTATGACAACAGTCATGAGTATGAGCAAGGGAAAGAGGATTGTTTGAATTCCTTGGTGACCCCATCGAAGAAGAAACATACTATTGTGTCTTCTTCAGGTGTTCTTGTTATTGAGAACTGTTTTTCGGTCAATCCTACCACCTGGGTACTAGATACCGGATCAGGATCTCATATCTGTAATTTATTACGGGGACTGAGGAAAAGTAGGATGGTTGGACCTGGTGATATGTCCCTCAAAGTAGGGAATGGAGCACAGGTTGACGCTTCTGCCGTCGGTGAATATCACCTAGCATTGCCAAATGGCAATACTATGATTTTGAACAATTGCTACTATGTACCTTCTATGGTTTGCAACATCATATCAGTTTCTTTACTTGATAAAGATGGATATAAGTTTGTTCTTGATAGAAATATCATGAACATTTATCTTAATCAGGTTTTGGTTGCAGAAGGTACACTGTGTAATGGTATCTATGTTCTTAATCAAAACATAGTTCTTAGTATACAAAACACACGCAAGAGGAAGAGTTCAGAAACGAACGAATTCTACTTGTGGCAATGTAGACTTTGTCATATCGGAGAGAAAAGACCGAGTAAGTTACATAGAGATGGATATTTGAACACGTTCGAGTTTTCAGCTTATGAAACTTGTCAGTCCTTCCTCAAAAGAAAGATGACCAAATCTCCGTTCATCAGACACGGAGAAAGAGCAGCAGAGCTCTTGGGACTCCTACACAGTGTTGTATGTGGTCCAATGTCTATACATGCAAGGGGCGGGTTCTCGTACTTCATCACATTCAATGACGATCTCTTTAGGTTCGGATATGTGTATCTTATGAAACACAAATCTGAAGCTTTTGAGAAATTCAAAGAATTTGGAAGTGAAGTAGAGAACCAGATTGGCAAAAGTATCAAGATCCTCCAATCTGATAGAGGAGGAGAGTACTTAAGTACGGAATTCCGGGACTTTCTAGAAGAGAATGGCATTCTCCCTCAGCTTACTCCTCCTTATACACCACAGCATAATGGCCTATCGGAGCGGAGGAACCGTACCCTATTGGATATGGTTCGCTCCATGATGAGTAATGCCGAGTTGCATCTTTTTTTCTAGGGGTTTGCTCTTGAATCAGCTACATTCATATTGAATAGAGCACCGTCCAAATCAGTGCGTACCACCCCATATGAAATATGGAGTGGGAAGAGACCATGTCTTAATTACATTAAGATATGTGGGTGTCCTGCTTTTGTTAAAAAGCAGAATCCAGATAAACTCGAGGCAAGGTCTGTATTGTGCAAGTTTGTGGGATACCCTAAGCATTCTAAGGGGTATCTGTTCTACCACACTGAGGAACAGAAGGTGTTAGTATCTCGCCACGCTACCTTTTTAGAAAGGGAATTTCTTGCAAAGGAAATTAGTGGGAGTACGGTGGAACAAGAAGAAATTCAGGAACAACAAACTGTAGCAGAAGATTTGGTAGAACCCTTAGATTCAGTAATACCCGATGAACCTCAGCCACTCCGCTGATCTAGTAGGATTTCTCATCCGCCCGTGAGATACTACGGTTTTCTAATAGACGGGGATAGAGAGGATTGTTAGTTATATGTATGCCCTAGAGGCCATTATTGTACATATGATGTATATTATAATGGATGCTTGGACATATATAGGAAGGACTTTCTTGCTCGACATGATAATACGCTATCTGGTTGCTCTTTATCTTAACATGTACACTCGATGTCTCTTTGTTACATGTTGATAAAGCCCTTAGGATGTGTACTTGACTACCAGGATTATGATGCAGATCATACTAGTGGGGGCCTGGGCAGCCCATGAGTTCATCCTTCAATTGTTCCTAGTCGAGGTAATACCGAGACAAAGCATCGATATTCCAGAGTAAACTAGCGTATAGCTTCTCGACTTATATGATGGGCGATGGATGATCCATATCCATTGGTGTTTGAAAACAGAGATGGTATACGGGTGCTCAGTGCAGACTGGGTACACTGAACGGACTCGCTGAGAACTCCAAGATGGTATTATACCTCACGTCAGATAGCAGTTCTCTGGTGACACTGGTACATGTTAGTCTGTAGACCCGAGATCGTCATAGAGACTTGTGTGTCTCCCACTGTGCTTTGATTTCCACCCTACCACGGCTCAACCTGGTCGTGCAAACAAGTGGATTTTGGGTACAGTCCCGAGTCACATGGAGGCAATGAGCTATAGGAGGGGATTCGTCTCTCCCAGTATTGGGGGGTGATGTTGTGCTTTGCTCGATTGGCCATAACAGGAAATCCCTAGCCAGGGTTGCTGAGATCAACTGGTAAGTGTTATCAGTAGTTTCTCGAACCATTATGGACCTTACATCAGCATGACTTATCAAGTTACTGGGTCTGACGTTTAACCACCCCTAGACGAGATATACGACTTATCAGACGAAGAGACCAGACTGTACGGTAGTGTTAATGATTGAATTCACAGGAATATGAGCAGGCTTGTTTATTGATCTTCTGATTGCTCAATACCCGGGTGGCCGTTACGTTTAGCAGACCGCTTGCTGCTTGTGGGTGACTGATATGATCACCACCTACTGCCGGCGTATTGACGCGTCTTTAGAGTCCTACACAGAGGTTTCCTGGCTTAAGCGAAATGGAGTAGGAGCACATATGTGATATGTGCCAGACCGAGATTAATACGATATGTGATAACGTATTCTATTTTCGCGATATGTGACATTGGCCGGTTATATGTGATATAGCCGGGTTATCGAATTAAGTGTTGATTCGATATGTTGTTGCATTTGATATTAGTCGGTTATATGTAATATAGCCGGATTATTAAATCTAGTATTGATTTAATGATTTAATATATAATTATATATTTGATATATGAATTTACAATGACTAATATTTCTCACTTGACCATTTCCTTTTCTCACTTGTGTATGCATAATATATATGCGATATATATTATGCATCATGCTTGGTTATATATACAACTTGTGTGTGTAGGACTTACACCATAACCATGATAAGTTTAGGGTTTTAATTATCTTTAGTAATTCATATTTGAGTGGGATTGTATCAAGAAGCTTGGAGAAGTTAATTGTGAGTTTTGACTTAGTGCACTCAATTTGTTTTACACTAAAGATATTTATAAACCTAACCATTATCCTTGGTATGATTAAGTCTCTACAATGGTTAAGCGTATGACACTAACTCACCATGGTTGTAAATCTAACCTCATCTCATTCTTTTGTTCATTCTCTTGTTCATCTTCTTCTTCATCTAAGAAGCTTTTTAGGGTTTTGAAAGATGAAGAATCCAAGTGAGAAAATCAAATCCAAAGTGAGAAAAATTCCTACTTCATCATCCTCTACTACTTGCCATTTAGTTTAGGGTGTTTGCTTCACAAAGTTCATCACTTTGTGAAGAGGTAGTTTGTGCTTGAGTTCCCTCAACGTAGATCATCTTCGGCCTCGATGTCTTCAAGCATGCTTGCTCACTATGCTTTGTGGAGTTCATCTTGAGTCTGGGAGATCGATGCTTGGAGCGAAGGGAAGACTACACGGAGCTTTAGAAGTGAAGGACCAAGTCTACAAAGGTTGTGTTCTTGTTCACTTCTTTTGTAATGTTTGATTGCAAAGTTTTTGTTACCCTAATTTTCTTGTATGATTCCTACGATGATTATTTATATTAGTTATGTATATGCCCTAGAGCCCATTGTTGTACATATGATGTATATTATAATGGATGCTTGGATATATATAGAGAGGAATTTCTTGCTCGTCATGATAGTATGCTCTTTGGTTTCACTTTATCTTAACATGTTGACTTGTATTAGTTTACTGTCTTGTTCTCATATATTGATAAAGCCCTTAGGATATGTACTCGACTACTAGGACTATGATGAGATCATAGTAGTAGGGCCAGGGTAGTCAACGAGTACATCCTATAACTGTTCCTAGTCGAGGGTGTGTCGAGACAAGGCATCGATACAACAGAGTAGACTAGCGTATACGCATCTTGACCCATATGATGGGCGATGGATGATCCCATATCCATCGGTGTTTGACATCAAAGATGGTGTACGGGTCCTCAGTGGAGACTGGGTACACTGGACGGACTTGCTGAGAACTCCCAGATGGTATTATACCTCACGTCAGATAGCAGTTCTCCGGTGACACTGGTACAGGTTAGTCTGTAGACTCGAGATCGTTATAGAGTCTTGTGTGATTCCCACTGTGCTTTGATTTCCACCTTACCACGGCCAAGTGGGCGTGCAAAACGGTGGCTTTTGGGTACATTCCCGAATCACATGGAGGCAATGAGCGATAGGAGGGGATTCGTCTCTCCAGGTATAGGGAGTTGATGTTGTGCTGTGTTCGATTGGCTATAACTGGAAGTCCCTGGCCAGGGCGGATATTGAGTACTACTGGTAAGTGTTATCAGTACGTTCTCGACCTGTTATGAGCCTCATATCGACACGACTTATCGGTACTGGGGTCTGACGTTTACCACCCCTAGACCAGATATACGACATATCAGACGAAGATACTAGACTGTATGGTAGTGTTACTGATTGGATTCACAGGAGAATGTACATGCTTTCTTGTTGATCTTCTGATCGCTCAATACCTGGGTGGCTGTTACATTTATCTGACCGCTTGCACCATGTGGGTGTTTGATATGATCATCACCTACTGCCGGCGTATTGACGATTCTTTAGAGTCCTACACAGAGGTTTCTTGACTCAGGCAAAACGGATTAGGAGCACATATGTGATATGTGCGGGACCGAGAATAATACGATATGAGATACCGTATTCTATTCTCGCGATATTAGATATCGGTCGGGTATATGTGATATAGCCGGGTCATCGGATCAAGTGTTGATTCGATCCACTGATACAGTTTATATTAGTCGGTTATTTAAGAAATAGCCGGATTATCGGATCAAGTGTTGATTCGATAATTTAATGTATAATTATATATGTGATATATTACATTACATTATCTGATATTGGCTCGCTTTATTGATTCATTTTCTCACCGGGTAATACATTGATATATATGCGATATATGTTAATTGTATTATTTTCTATTGTTACAAAAATATATATATAATATTGTAACATGTTATGTTTACAAATGAACATGATTAGTGGAGATTAAACATGGTTAGGGTTTGATTTGGGTTAGTCTTTTCTTGAAGCTTTTGTTTTGTTTCTTGCTAAGATATTATGTGTTGATATTTTGGAGATATTATTTAACCTAACCCAAACCCTTAACCCTAGTAAACTCTCTACATGAGTTTATGATTGATATTATTAACTCAAGGTTCATTTGTAAGCATAGTAATTTTTTCATTGTTCATCACAAAAGACTTCACCTTCTTCTTCCTCCTTAAAAGCTTTCTAGCTTTTGATTTTGTGATGAATGGGTGCGAGAATTTGATAATAAAAGACAGCATAATTCCTTCTTCATCATCCTCATCTAATCTAGCCAATTAGATTATGATGTTCGCTTCATTAATACTTGATTAGAGAAGTGAGAGCTTGAGTTAAAGAAACTTCAAGGTAGATCATCTTCGAAAAGGAAGACTTCAAGCAAGCAAGGATCATTCGGGTTGTGGAGCCTCTCTTGAGTCCGGGAGATCATGGATCGCGGCGAAGGGACTACTACTCAGAGCTTATGAAGCGAAGGAGCGGACTACAAAGGTTGTAATCCCTCTCTCTTAGTTGTAAAGGTGTTTACTTGCATGTTTAACCCTAATAATCTAGCAAAGATCCCCGCTTTGGGTTGTTCGGCACGTCTAAATTTTAAATCCGGCATGGTTGATGCCTTATTGACCCTTATGACAGTGTCTAGTAACCCTACAGTGGTATCAGAGCCAAGCTAGAGCATTAGGCGACGTGTATACGAAATTAAAAGTCCGATCGAACCGCGAAATGTCGTATAATGACCCCTCTTTAAAATTTCTTTAAAAATATGATTTTTTCCGCATTAAAAAAACTCTGAAAATTCAGCAGGTGATTCTATGGATAACTGTAAAATACGAGCCCCTAACTCCCTCAAGTCGCCGCGGAACCGCGGCAGGAATATGCTTTGCACGGCGGTTCCACGGTCGTACTTGGGAGTTAGGGAGTCGTATTTGTAGGGTTTATCCATAGGTATTAGTATATACTTCTGGGGATTTTTAATATTACTCAAGTGTTGAGTGTTCTGGTGATTCTTTGTATTCATTGATTCGATCGGAAACTTTATTTTCGTTTAGTTTTCCGGATAATTTAGAACGTCTTAAAATGTTCGAACGGATATCAATAACTCAGTTTTTCCCGACATGAAAAACTTTCAAGTGTTGAATTTTTCTTGGGTTTAAAACTTTCGGAAAAACATGCAAGCATATCTGTGGGCCCTCTAGAAGAACGTAACCTTAACTCGATTATGTGACCGTCAAAACATCCACAGAACCCTAAGGTTTGTGGTAGTTTAGCGTTGCCACATGTGAGGTGTTGGTTTGACCCTTCTACGGCTGGTTCATTGAGACTGTGACATGTTCTGGGAGTTTTTGAGCTCCGCTCAAATGTTGAGCTATTTGGGAAATATTGGGTATTTGATTATTCGATCGGAAAGTTTAATATTGTCTATTTATCTGGAATGTGATACAATATGTGGAATTCATATAGTTAGGCATGAAATGCGAAGTATGTGATAATTCGGATTTAAGATGTCTAAAGTGATTGTGGATTCCAAATGTTGTAGTTTTACACTTTCTTTTCTATGACCGTAAGCGTAGTATGTGGTGTATCGCCGGCTTCGTTGCTATATATCAACGACAATCGGGATACGCATACTTGCTTACGTTGATGATATGAGATATTATGTGTTGTTGTGATATGTTATATTGGATCGTCGTGTTCTGAATAGCCGGGGGTTTTATGTGAGATGAGGGTTTTTATTTTCATTCATGTATAATTCATTGTATGTAATATTCTTTTATTGGGGCACTTCCGGTTTGAGGTTGATGTCACCATTGTATATTATTTACTTTTCCGCATTAGGTGGACCCAATGAGGGGAGCACAAGTAACCGGGTTCTAGGGTACAGTGGGAGGCCATCTCGAGGAGTTGAGACCGGGTCTTGATTGTAATAATTTCTTGTTTGTTTGTATCAAATCAAATAGTCCCCGGCAACGGCGCCATTTGATTGTAATAATTTCTTGTTTGTGTGTATCAAATCAAATAGTCCCCGGCAACGGCGCCATTTGATTGTAATAATTTCTTGTTTGTGTGTATCAAATCAAATAGTCCCCGGCAACGGCGCCATTTGATTGAAAAGAATTCTTGATGTGTAGTATGAAATGGTAAAGAAATCACAACCAAAAATTATTTGACCGCAATCAACTACGGTGTCGGATGTAGATTGTTAGTGAGTGCGGATCGTCCACTGGGAAAGTGTAATCGTTCGTCTTTTGAATTAAATGAATTGAAACTTTAAAGAAAAGAAAACAAACAATTCATGATTTATATTTGAAGTTCAAGAAAGAGAAAAAACTAGATCTAAGAAAGCATTAAATGATAGAATCAAGAATTGATCGTTTGATGATTTTTCCAAACCAAATCTTAAGAATCGAAATGAGGCTCGTAGGAATCGATCGGATCTATAGATGTGATGTAATCTTACAATGACGTATTCTTATCCTTCGATGATTTGATACTAGATCGATGATGATCGACAAGAATTAGGTATTTCTTGTGAAACTAGGGTTTCATCTTATCCCTTGTTCATTCATCGATATCATTCATATTCTAGCCTCTAGTAAATTCAAGAAACGATCGTAGATCCCTAATTTCGAGCGATCACAATCAAGAAAGTATCGCTACGAAACTAGGTCATCGATTATTGAACTTGCTAGGGTTTACAAAACTCGTAGGACTTAAAAATCGCTTAAAGATTTGTTACATCATCATTCTACAATCGTCTCGACTCCTTTACGAGCGGAGTTTTACTCACACATCACAACAAGAACAACAATTACAAATTGAGATCTAATCATGATGCAAGAATTAAAAGAAAGCAAGATTAAAGAATTTCACCTTTTATTTATATCAACTAATTTAGTTACATTCGCTCAAGAACTACAAGAGGAAGAACTTGATCGTCGATTTGGCTTCGCTCGTCTCCGTGGATCGCGGATCGGCTTGGATCACTTGCCCGATTGAAGATCGGCTCGGCTCCTAAAAGGTTGAAAGTTTCTCGCTTGATTTGGTACTCAAGATCTTAGATTTGGAGTGGAATTAGGGTTAGGGTTTCGCACAAGCCGTGTCACGAGACTTGTGGAAGAAGATGATGTAAGAGGGAAAGAATGAACTAACTAAAAATTAACAACTAATGAACCAATGGTTATTGATTACCCTTTAACCCTAGGTCTAGGTTCCTATTTATAGATAACTAACCCTAGATCTAGGATTTCAAATTCTAAGTTTCCCTCCTAAAGTTTGTTGAGAAATTCAAATTTCCCTCCAAAAGTTAGTTAGGGGAGAAGCTTCTAGATGTGATTAGTTAGGAGGAGCTTCTAGAAGAGGATTAATTAGGAGCTTAATTAGGATTAGCCTTGCTTAATGATCTTTGCTGATCTGGCAGTAGCTTCGCGAGAATTCTGGAATTTGACATATCATAAATGAATTTAGGCCCAAAGTTGAGAATTGTGCACTCAAAATGAAACGATGACGTGGCATAATAGCCGCGGAACCGCGGCACAAGATGGCTCCCGCCGCGGTTCCGCGGCCAAGTTGGAGTCTTAGGCCTTGGTCTCTCTGGTGCTCTCTTGGGCTGATGTATGGGCCTTTGTTTGATATATAGAATTGTATAATTCCTTCTGAATTGCTACCAGATCTGAAATGATTGAATTGGCGTATATTTGATCAGCTCTTTGCTTTTCTTCCGTATTTCCTGCACAGACTCAAGACAAGTGTTGTGCAAATACAGAAATGATGCGATGCCATGAAATGCGGTTAATTTCCCTTAAAGTGTCGGTTTAAAAGTCTAACACATGCAATCTCATATTTTGTGACAGATTTGCTAATATGTAGAATATGAATGCCGAACACTTCTAAATGAGTGCAAATGTTAGGGAAATTGCCGGCTAAAATTTATAATATTTTCGACTGATCAAATACCCCAAACTTAATTTCGATCGTCTCGAGCGAATGTTTTATTAAAAAGAGAAGGAGAAAATAAAGAAAGAGAAAAAACTAACTAGCACACTTTCGTAGGCAACACGATTGCACTGAGCACGTGCAACAAGCCTTTAAACCTCTAGGTGTCCCTAGTAGGAGGAGTGTTGTCTCCTGAGGGTTTTCAGCGGATTGCACCCACAAAATCCAATAATAAAAGAAAGATCATGAATATTACATTTAAAGAAAAGAATTGTAAAAGAAAATCCTTGAAAATTAGGGTTTCCAACTAAGCTAGCTTTTCGGTTGTCATGAGCCCTATCTTAATGTTCATGAAAAGATGTCAGAAATCACGTCCTCCCTCAATAAAACATCGTCTTATTCTTCATTCCTATCTTTCTTCCAAACATCGATCATATAACCCTGCGTGTGTGTGATAACATCCCTACACCCGGAGAATTCAATTCAAGCTATCATACTCTTGCCCATCAGCCTTAGTACTTTTTAATCAATGAATATTCAGGCGAAATTGCTCACACACTTTCATGCGACCGTTAATACTTCTTGAGGTACTAACCGACCGATTACTCATGTGCTTGCTTCTTTGGTGTTTTTCCTCGTCTTGCACCACCTAAGGCATAGCAGTGACTCCCAGACCAGTTGGCCTTAGGGCACTAGGTGAAGAAGCACCCTCGCTATATATTTTTTATTGCCTTTGGTGATAAAAAAACCAGTGTCCATTTTTCTCACCACTTTATATTTTCTTCATTTTTTTTTATTTCCTTCATACTTTTGGCTTTAAGACAAGAGCATTTCAAGGTATCCTCTACTATCCCAGGCTTTAAGACGTGTGTAAGTGCGAATAGCAAGGTATCAACGTTCAAAATGTTTGGCTTCCATAATAGAAACTATTTTTCAGACTTATTTTTATCCTCAGATTAGTGACGTCCTTCATCTTACTAACCCTTGGGACAACGGCTCATAACTACTTATTACTAGTTCGTATAAGAAAACTTCTAATTTTCTTGGTTTTCTTAAATTTTTCTAATCTCATGGATGTAATTTTTTCACTATCTAAACTTTTATTATCTTATTTATATACAGAAAATATTTTTATAGTTTTGAAAATTTTTAAATTTTTATGGTTTTTCAAAAAAATGTTTTGTGCTTATGCAATGTATGATGCAAATGATGCGAAAATAAGCACAAACCTCCCCCAAACTTGTTTTCAACAGTATCCTCACTGTTGCCTTCCGCTAAATCTCGAAAAACCTGTAAGCTTGGGAGGAATTTATTAGTGGGGGCAAAATATTTAAGTGAAGAACCTCTCCGAAACTTATTCTTGGCTCATCATTTTGTAAAAATTTTCTTTTCAAGAGCCCGATAATGTACCCCCCCCAAACTTGAGTTATGCAATGTTAATCTTTGAAAATCACAAGTGGGGGTCAAAAATCAGTGGTCGATGCCAAGCTTTGCAAAGACCAAATGTTAACACGAACCATTCAAAATTTTTATCAATGCAGTGCTCTGGTTGGTGGAAGAAGAAGTTGGGAAAGATTAAGTGGTGGAATAGAATGTGTGTGCGTCTCATTTTGGAGAGACGATGCAGTGTATATGATGGATTACTCGCATTCTTTTTACAGTTCATAAAAAGGGGTGGAGGTTCAATTTCATTGATTGGGAGATGATTCATCTCAACACCCGTGTCATTTAAAAATGCGAGTTCATCAGCGAAGATCTCCTCAAAAGTTCCATCCATACCCCGATGAATAATGTCATCACAAAGTGCGGGGTGATCTTCAGACTCTAAGAACAGTTCATAATCAGTGTTAGTTGTTGACCCGGACATCTCGGTGGAAGAGTCCGTATGTGTATGATACATAGTTGGGTCAAACAATAACATATGAAAAGAGTCTAGATCAATATCAGGTGGATCATCAAATTCGCTGCTGTCGACATCCATTAAGTCGACAGAACAGACCTGAGCAGTAGGTTCGGAGGGTACACTTTCCAACTTGTAAATGTTTATCTCTATTGACCTATTCCCGAAAGATAGGGTCATAGAACCATTTCTACAGTTGATGATAGTATTGGAAGTGGCCAAAAGGGGCGACCTAAAATCACCGGAATTTGATTCCGTGAGTTCACTACAGGCTGTGTATCAATTACAATAAAATCTACCGGGAATATAAATTCTCCGATTTTTATTAACACATCCTCCAGTTCACCCCTAGGTTTGGTGATTGATCGGTCAGCCATCTGGAGAGTGCAATTGGTTGGCTTCAACTCTCCGATACCTAGTTGCTCATAGACTGAGTAAGGAAGCAAGTTAACACTAGCACCAAGGTCTAATAGAGCACGGTTAATGTGTTTTTCCCCAATAGAAACGGAAATAGTAGGATATCCTGGATCCTTACGTTTTCTCGGTAATTGTTGGGGGAAAGCCGTGTCTATTGTTTTTTCCATGAAAATCTTCTTGGGCACTGGATTCTTCCTCTTCCTAGTGCACAAGTTCTTAAGAGTTTTCGCATAGGACGGAACTTGTTGGATGGCATCTAGGAGAGGGATGTTGGTGTTTACTTGCTTAAAAATGTTCATAATCTTCTCTATATGTGGACCCGGTGTGTTAGCCCTTAACCGATTAGGATAAGGTGCTTTAGCAATAAGCGCTGGGTCCATTATAGGAGAAGGAAGTGTGTGTGGAACCGATCCCAGAATAGAAGTGGGAATCGTCCGAGGAGGGGTAAAAGAGGTGGGCTGTAGTGGCGAGCCTTTTGGGAAATGGAGAATAGGCTCGGAAGAAGATGGTAGGGTAAAAGAACTGGGGTCAGAACTGGAAGTGTGTGTGTGAGGAAAGGTCTCAGCCGGGGTATTATTGATTGATTTATCAGTATCATCAAACTCTTCCCCAAGGTGATGGTTAAGCACTCTTCCAGATATCAACGTAAGTGCATCGACATGATGTAAATAGCCAGGATTGGGTAAAGGTTGAGCTGGAAGTTTCCCTTTCTCTCGTGCACTCATTTCGGCTTTTAGTTGTGCAATTTGTTCTTCCATCGATTTGATGTTCTCATTTTGAGAGATAATGATCTTCATTACATTCTCGACGGAAGATTGCAAACTTGCCGTCCCTTGGATGGATTGTTTCATGAAAGTATCCAAGGTTTGTGCTAGTGCAGAGGTATTATCTGTACCGGTCAATTGCAAAAAATTTTCATGTGGTGCAAAAGTGTTGGCCGGATTTTGGAAATTTTGTGCTTGGAAGGGGTGCTGACTCAAAAGAAGTTGTGGCTGCTGTTGTGGTGGAGGGACCCCTTGGAAATTGTTTTGGGTTGGAACTGTGTTTTGAAATTGTGATTGGTTCCAAGCAAAATTAGGGTGATTCCTCCAACCCTGATCATATGTGGAGGAAGATGGATCATTTCTAGGTCTTTGAAATGCGGCATTGGTATGCTCATGACCTTGAAACGGACATTCTTCCGTCAAGTGAGACGGATCAGAACAACAACCACATACAGTTTTGGAACGTGATATTTGACTTAGGGTGGCAGCTAAAAATTTGTTTTCCATATTCTCGAGTTTCTTAATGATAGCTGCAATGTCAGCTCTAACTCCTATGGAAATATCATTGCAATCCCTAGACGATTGACTCACACCCTCCCACTGTAATGATTTTTCAGCGAAATCTTCTAGAAAGTTCCAGGCTTCCCAATCATCTTTGGTCATAAAGTTGCCTTGACACATGGATTCAAGGGACTGTCTTGTGTAAGGAGTAATGCCCTCATAAATGATTCGGCATAGTTCCCATCTCGGGATGCCGTGATGTGGACATTGGACTAACAGATCCTTGAAGCGGTCAAGACATTTTGAAAATGTTTCATTTGGAAGCTGGGTGAATTGATAGATTTCGCAACGGACTCGAGCTGTTTTGTGATGTGGGTAGAATTTCTTAAGGAATGCTTTGACGAATTCATCCCAATTTGAAATGGAATGTGCGGTAGTGTTATACAGCCACTTCTCGGCTAAATCGCACAAAGTGAATGGGAGAAGACGAAGACGTAAAGCATCCATAGAAAGCTGTGAAGTACCCATCATTGCGCATACATTTTCAAATTTCGTGATAAACACGTATGCGTCTTCAGACTCGAGACCGTGAAATTTTGGTAGAAGGTTGATGTATTGGGGTTTTATTTGAGAATTTTTCCCATTGGCTGGTGGAATGGAAAGACAGGTGGAAAGTGGGCCTCGTGTAGGATAGCATCTCTCTTGGAGAGAGATGCGAGGTGGATTCTGCGCACCAACGCACGGTGGCAAAGTAGTGGAAAAGAAGTTCGATGGAGGTGGATCCATCGATGTGGGTGTGGTGGTGGGAAAAGAAAAGGTAAATGTAGAAATACCGACTTTAGGGTCGATAAGGGAAACGCGGATTAACGGGCACTAGAATCCCGTGTCCAGCCTATCTTGCACTAAAAAGGGTTAGTACAAGTGGCAGCGTGAATTTATAAATAGGGGAAATGATATGAATGCGGTGTTTGTTTTGAAAATTGATACGGATTTTGAAAATATGATGCAACACAACAAATGCAACACACAAAACCCTAAAATCTAGGGTTCACCTAGGTCAAATTAACCTTGAGAATAACGGATAGAACTTAACATGTGACTTATGATTTGTTGGCCAAAGTCAAGGTTATAAGAGCATGGGGTAAAAATCACATCGGGAGTTTCTAAAGAAACTGAAACTTGCCAGATATGCGCATACCTTCTGGAGTGTGATAACGTGAGCGGATTCCGTCACATTATCATGCGATGATAGTTGGATCCCGATTCCCAATGATGAGTTGATTTACTCTTCGGGTGATCTCGACTAATTCTTCTTTCAGGTTTGGGGAAGAATTTGAGGTTACAGTGGGAGGTTTCCTGTTTAGATAAAGTGATAACCATTCTGATCTAGGTTAGAGTGCACGCTGAGTGTTTCTTTTCTCTCTCTCTTTGGCAGCGACCATGACCCGACCCTAGACTATGACTCAGTGACCAAGTTAACCGGACCTTCTTAAACACTGGCTTTTGGATTGTCAGAGTTGCATACCTCGTTGCCACTCCTACTTTTACCCTTTTCTCCAGGACACCCCATATTACTACGAACGTCCACTTCCATTGGACAAAACCATCGTATGGTTATATACGAACTCGAAGGAATTTATTCGAGGATGGTTTCCGGTTCTTGATAAAACGAATAGGACTATTCAGTTGTCTTTTCTTTTTACCTTCTCTCAGGTTGCGAGTACTCCTTGGTTTAGGAGATAGTACACCTATTACGCAAATTGGATAGTCTTCTTCCAAACCTTAGGATGGTGCCGAATGGTGGGAAATGAAGAAATCCAATTAGCATAACGATGGTGTACAGAAGGTATTAAGTAAAGACATATCAAGGGATTAGTAAGAGGGCAAAGTAAATTGCGACTGCTATTCACGACCAAATCAAGTATTTCATTACCACTCCCATTTCACCTTTGTATTTGTAACATTTCAAAAAGATAAAATATTAATTTTGGGAATTTTTATAATTTAATATTATTTTATTGAATATTTTAATATTTCGGAATTTTTAAATACAAATAAATGGGGAAAAATTATGGAAAATTATGGAAAATTCTAAAATAGGGTAAATTAGAGAATTATGACATTTTAAAGTATTTGTGATTAGTTTGACACTAATTTAGTGCTAATCGCGATTAAAAATCGCTAATCGGTTTTTAGCTTTTTTGTGCAACACGTGCACATATCACTTTTTCACACTTGTGCATTTTCTACCATGCTTTTTCATTTGGGTTTACTATTTATGTGAGAAGGATTTTTAGGAGAAAAAGAAAAAGAAAAGAAAAGGGAATATAATATGAGGTTTGGTGAGAGAGAGGTATGGGCTCCTTTTGACCCTAGACTTAGCCATTCTCCTCCATTTTCAACACTCATTTCTCTCTCCCCCTTCCTTGCTTGCTGCTCCTCCTCCTTCTTCATCTCCCTCCCTTCTTCAACCCCTCTAAACACATCCAAAACAAACTCAAAACCCCAATCCCTTTTCACTAAAAAGATGCACAAGCTCAAGACCTTCATGATGGACCAAGAAAGCTTGGATTTTGGCCACTATGGGCAACTCAAGAAAATTCTTGAGTTGCCAAATGTGGTATTTTTCTGAACCATTAGCTTAGTTATAGCATATCCTTTACCCCCATGTTAAGATTGAATCGATATCGGGTAATTTTGTGAACATGGGAAAAACCTAGTTAGAGTTTGAGGGGAACTTGGGTTGTTTTGTGAAATTGAGTTCAATAGAGGCTGCACCAACACCCTAGTGTATTAATTGAGACCCTAACCTGAAGCTTGAACCCATAATACGGATTTTAGAAACCGATATCGGGGAATTTGTGAAATCTGTGCAGGGTATATTGAATCTGCTATCACCCGAGACACCCTAAATTAAAATTGTTTGGACAGTGACATGTGCAGGCACCCAGGAAGCTACCACCAGAACCCTAGCCCCTACATCCACTTCCAGGCCGCAAATTCCTCCATTCTGGCCGCAAATTGCGGCCAGACCATGATGGAATTGGCTCGTTTTGGTTTTGGTGTTCCCTTATCTGTATATTAGGCCCCTGGTATACATAGAATTGTCTAATTGGACCTAGGGTGAAATCTGGAACATATTTCCTAAGTTGCTGTTTTGGATTCGTGTTTCCATATTCCGTATTTCTAAGTCTGAATTTGTGTCTTGTTATTATATGATAGTTAGGTGTATTGTGGATAGTGTAGGGTTAGAAGTGGCTAGTGTAGTTCATAGTCGCGAACCCTAGAATAGAATTACACCTACACGCACACCCTTGCATATTACCTATACTTACACGGTGTTAATGATGATATTGGATGACTTTGGAGATGAGTCGATGATATTGGGCTTTGTGCCGCGAGATCGGTGATGTGATATGATTCGTATTTGGGATACGAAATGTGTTTCTTGCGGACTTGGGATGTGTGTTTACCCACGCATTCTTACTTTGTAGATGGCATCAGTTGTACTAGACTTAGATCTGTACCCCAGCTTATGTGATATGCTGATAGTGATACCTGAGACGTGATGAGATAGTGTGATATTGACCGTACCCAGCTATTGGGATGCCGTACGACGATTTACCATACGAGCCTATATTGATGATAGATCCGCGCTCATGACTTGAGGATGTCATATGATATACTGTATCGTACGCGATATTATTGAGGCGGGATCACCGACTAGTATATCTATATATATCGACTCAGATTTAGGTGGTTTCCATACCCCTCCTGATTGACCTGATACTTAGATCTGTAGTTTGCATAGTAGATTCTTCACTGTGGTGTTGACTATTTGATTTTCGCATATTCATGCTATTCTCTTTGCTTCCATATGTTTATTGCTATATTATTATCATGCTGTTAGGACACCAGCACCATTATCGATGATGCGTATGTTCCACGTACACTTGCTTGCCGGCTCACACACTTCATCATCGATAATTGCCATGTGACTACACAGTAGTATTATTGCATCAGGATATGACTTTGCATGTGCATACCACCATTCTATGTTGCATGATATACTGCTATACTTGCATCTCAATTATATGTCACATACATCATGCTTTCTGATTATGCGCACTGGGATATTGTTTTCATGATATTTCTGGATTTGGGAACCGTGGGGATTTTTCAAAAGAGAGTATGTACTTATTTGAAAAACCTGGTTTCCTTGATTATGATATTTGCGCAGCCACCATGAGATTTATCGGTTGTGATTATATACCCCATACGAGGAGTGTGTGCCGTATGAGGGTACATAATGGGGCCCGGTATGGTTCCCTTCGGCAAGATGATCGAAGGATTATGCCGATTGAGCCTGGTGGTGGGTGAGTACCTACCGGTGATTGTATTTGAGCTCGGTGGATATCCGGGGGATACCGACCGGAGTTGAGAGTTGGACATGGGTTGACCCGTGATGCCGGGGTCGAGGGCCGATACCGTAGACGGAGCCCCATATGGATGAGGATTTACGTGCCGATACTAGGCACAGGTTTCATGATGTTTCCATGATTTTGATTATATCCTCATATTTACATGCATGATGCATATTGTCATTAGCTGACAGGTGGACGGGATCCATAAATATACAGACTTTATTTACACTGATCATACTTCATTTGTATATATAACAGGGTATGAGGGCGCTGTTATATATACCCTTACACCAATATTAGTGGTATGGGACGCTAATATATGTGTATTGATATACTTGATACTTCATCATATTTACTTCATGCAGACATACCTTATACTGATGACATGTTATTACCTGAGTACTTGGTACTTTATACCTGTTTACATGTTGCTTTGCCACCTTATCATGTATCAGCTTATATCTTGAGGTTTTATACTGATCGTATTGACTTAGGATTATGCCTTGCATTCGGTTTCTTCTTGTAGATATTCTCTATTCATGAGTTGGCAGCTCACCCCCGTTGTGCCACAGGTCTTGCAGGTTTTGCCGTACAGGTTCCTTTGTGGCATTTCTGGCACATTGCTTCCTTGAGGGTGAATTGCATTTGGTAGGTGGTTTCTTTTGCATCAAGAACCACCATTGTACTTATATTATTCTTTGTATCTAGAATTTCCATCACCCAAATTTGTATATTGTTTCAGACTCAGACTTTAGTGTTGTATTATTTCGACCTTAGAGTCGCGCTTAGTAGTATTGCGGTTTTCTTGCTTTTTGAGTTCTTTTGGTTTGATCCTCGCCTTTCAGCATTGTATATTATATTGCATGTGTGGTTGTGACCATCAATTGACGAAGAGCTAGCTCCAGCTTGGTGATGCCTTTTATCATTGTATATATGTTGTGCTTGTTGTACCCCGTTCGGGGCCAGTATTTACAAAAGAAACTCTGCCGAAATTTTTAGAAAAGACTTTTACCTTTTAAAAATGCACATTCGGCTTAGTTATTTAAAAATCTTGTCTTCAAACATATTTTCCTTCACTTCTTTAAACCAGTTTTCTTTACTTACTCTTAAAATGGTTTTAGATTTCTGGGCTTTTGGCTTACTTGGATCTGATGGAGTCCTATAGACTTCATATGGTTCAAGGGCCAGTCACGTGCTCTTTCGGGTCGTGACAAAGTTGGTGTCAGAGCGCTAGGTTGACCTTGGTTCGAGTCTAAGTTTGACTATGTGGAGCCTAGGGCGTTTATATATATATACGGAACTTAGGCTTAACCTTACGGAACTTAGACTTAGTCGAGGGGGTATTAGACCCGAACTTTCGTCGTATTGGATGACCCTTGGTTGATGGAATAGGTGACTAAAGTAGAGTGACGTACCGTTGGTATGTTCCGCGGCATACTTACGACACGCCACTCCGCTTAAGTAAACTTAGGATGTACATACTTTCGAGTTCAGTGATTCTCTTTATATCCATGATTATACATCCATTTGAGATCCCCGATTCTATTAGTTTCATGATCATACCTTCATTGATGTTGTTCCTTCCTATGATCATGTATCCACTCTGGATCTGTTGTTCTCTTTCTTGCCATTGATCTGCTCTCTTCGATACTTGATTGAGGTTCCTGTCGCCATGTTTGAGCGCAGTTTGGGCTGCTGCTAGGGTTACGGTCAGGGCGAGCTCGTCTGGTACGAGGGCCGACCATTGTGTTTTCTGGTGACATGGGAACGTCTCGAGTTAGTATTGGTGATTGTGACCTCTAGTAGAGGCGAGTGCTTGGTTTTGCACCGGATGATCGGGCCGTTGTTAGAGCTTCCAGTTGAGAGAGGACTGTTAATGTACGGCATACCTCAGAGATTATGATGTCGCGTACCGTGCAGACAGATGGACCAGCTGTTGCTGAGATTGACAGGATGTCGCTTTCGGAGCTTACGAGCTGAGATTGTCGGAGCTTCCAGGCAGATATGAGACAGATGATAGCTAGTCTACCCGATTTGAGAGACGACGGTGATTCGTCCGATTTATGCGCCGGAGCGGGCCCAGTTGAGTTGAAGATTTCCAGTGTGGAGAGTCTTACTCAGATCTAGAGCAGACCGATTCAGAGATGGCCGCCAATGTGTCGCCTTTCCTGGTGGATTGAGGCGCTGTTCGGCGTACAGGTGAATGAGCCAGTTGTTGCTGCAAATGACGAGATATCGCCTAGGTGGTTGGAGCTACTGCAGCGTGAGCATATACTTAGAGAGATGATAGCGAGTCGCTAGTCACCCGAGGAAGAATGACTAGTACATTTGGTTCGTCCGTTTACCGATGCGAGGTCATCAGACAGATTGTTTCCAGCTAGAGACGACTTCACGCAGGTTCGTTGAGAGTCGATAGAGACGATCGAATGTCAGGAGCCCATTTTCCAAGTTTAAAGTATACGGAAAGACATGCAGGTGATTCTATGGACCCTCTAGAAGAATGAAACCCTAACTCGACTTAATGACCGTGTGAAAGCCTTTGAACCTTAGGGTTTACGGCAGTTCCTCGGCGCCATTAGTGAGGCTTGGGTTTGCCCTTCTACGGCTGGACCACCGACGCTGAGTCATGTACTCGATACTATTAAACTGTACTCAAGATGTTGATCTCTTGGGGGATTATAAGGTTCTGACGAGTCGATCGAGTGTTTCGACATCATTCGGATATCATGTGATGGGATGCGTTGCTTGGGAGACTCCAGATATGAGTATAGCCGTTGGAGCATAGTCCATGCAGCCACGATGAGACGAGTCCGAATCAGTCGACAATGAAGCAGAGTGAAGAAAAGAGTTCGCAAGAGATTTCGGCGAGATGCCGTCCCACTCCGCAGACATCAGACATGTGATACGCACCCAGAGGTGTTGTTTATAGATATATCTTCCAGAAAGAAGCGTGATAAGTATGCAGCCATTCCGGAATAAGAATTTGCTTCAGCAATGGATGATGACTTCCGGGCAATTCGGCAGGAATGAGATTTGAGAGAGAAACCTCGAAAGGACCTTTCTGGAAAACGATACGAGAAGACCTAGACCCAGGGGTGGTCATTTTGCGCACACCCAGCAGGCCAGAGTTCGGCATTGTCGACGAGGTAGTTGACCAGGTTCGGATAAAGGAACTTACCCAGATGCGTTGCGAATTGATCAAGGACGGACGAGTGTTGAGTATTCCTCCGATAATTGGGACGTGTTCCCGAGGACCTGTTCGGCCTGACATCTTCTACAGAATAATGAAGCTACAGAGTACGCGATTTCGAGTCCGTGTGAGAGAGTTCAGATTGACCGTGGCCGAGAACAGTGCAGTGCGTAGTTATGCATGGCGTGACGTTATAGTGGACGACGATAGAGACAGGTGGAACCAGAGGTTCGAGCGAGACGCCGACGAGCTGTCATTACTTCCCGTCGAGACTAGAGACCTGAAATGCTTACAGAGACGTTGGGATGCGACCAATTTCCGAGAAAATTTTGTGCTGGGGACACAGATGTCTATCGAGTGAGAAGAGATTATGCAAGAGAGCCAGCCTCTGTACAGATCGACATAGGCATGATTGGAAGAGACCCTGAGCAAGATTCCTTCCAGGACATTGCTGCAATGATGTTTGCACCCAGGATCAGATGTGTGATGTGCATTCAGAGAGCCAGAGGCCGACGCCAGTGGCATGCTGCCTTACGAGTGGTCGTGAGGATGGACCGAGAGGTGACCAGAGAAGTGCCAGAACGGAATCGTCCCCGTTAGCACACCTGACAGGGCCGATGAGCCGATTGACTGCGAGATAGGTAATCCGCAGAGAAGATAAGGACCCAGAGTCAGAGGACGCCAGACCGTGAGTAAGAGGCAAGTAGATATCTTGCGCTGCTAGCATTGGATGCACCGACTCCTTCTCGACCTTGAAGGAGGAACTACTGACGACGGTATTTGTGATTTTGTGATTCGATTATCACGTATCCGTCATTTTGGATTTCGGCAATTCAGGCGTTCTGTTTGCATGATGTAGTTTTGATGACTGAGTTTCATGATATTTGTTTCATGCACCCACTGGATATTTATATTTTGCGCATAGTTATTACATTCGAGGTATTGATTGTGATTTCAAGCCTATCTTATACAGTGATTTGATTTACACTTCCAGCAGCGTTTTCATGCACCTTTAATGTTTTGATATACGATTTTGGTGCACGCCAGATGCACTAAATCGGGATTCTTCATGCATGTCACATGCATCTGATTTTTCTGTCAAGCACACACGTTGCCTACGACAGATGTTTCGTGCACACCAGTTGCACCTAGATGTTGTTTTGTACACCTGTTTGACACATATATGGATTTTGATTCCTTGCGCACCAGACACACAGGATATTCTTATATATGCATTTTAGGGATGGATTTCTAGTAGAGCAGTACATTTTTATGATATTCGCTATGTATTGATGTTTTCGGAGCCCCGACAAATTGGATTATTACTGAAATTGTTTTAGTATTGGGGGTTTAAATTTAAATTCGGGGACCGAATTTCTTTAAGGGGGGTAGATTGTAACATTTCAAAAAGATAAAATATTAATTTTGGGAATTTTTATAATTTAATATTATTTTATTGAATATTTTAATATTTCGGAATTTTTAAATACAAATAAATGGGGAAAAATTATGGAAAATTATGGAAAATTCTAAAATAGGGTAAATTAGAGAATTATGATATTTTAAAGTTTTTGTGATTAGTTTGATACTAATTTAGTGCTAATCGCGATTAAAAATCGCTAATCGGTTTTTAGCTTTTTTGTGCAACACGTGCACATATCACTTTTTCACACTTGTGCATTTTCTACCATGCTTTTTCATTTGGGTTTACTATTTATGTGAGAAGGATTTTTAGGAGAAAAAGAAAAAGAAAAGAAAAGGGAATATAATATGAGGTTTGGTGAGTGAGAGGTATGGGCTCCTTTTGACCCTAGACTTAGCCATTCTCCTCCATTTTCAACACCCATTTCTCTCTCCTCCTTCCTTGCTTGCTGCTGCTCCTCCTTCTTCATCTCCCTCCCCTCTTCAACCCCTCTAAACACATCCAAAACAAACTCAAAACCCCAATCCCTTTTCACTAAAAAGATGCACAAGCTCAAGACCTTCATGATGGACCAAGAAAGCTTGGATTTTGGCCACTAGGGGCAACTCAAGAAAATTCTTGAGTTACCAAATGAGGTATTTTTCTAAACCATTAGCTTAGTTATAGCATATCCTTTACCCCCATGTTAAGATTGAATCGATATCGGGTAATTTTGTGAACATGGGAAAAACATAGTTAGGGTTTGAGGGGAACTTGGGTTGTTTTGTGAAATTGAGTTCAATAGAGGCTGCACCTGTAAGTCGATGTAGTACACCCCAGTACTTGTGGGGAGGCGGAATTTTCAAAAACGAACTTGTTTAGTGAAAGAACATCGACTAACCGCTTGAATCGAAGCTAAACTATAAATAACCGTACACAAAGAGTTTCATAACTATTGTGTTTAGGGATTATACCTAATGAAACCAGTCCTTCGTCTTTACGATCTCCTTGTTCTCCTCGGCCATCTCTAGGTAGTAGACGATCCACCCGAGAGCAAAACTCCAAGCTTAGCCTCTAAACTTGAGGCAACTAACCTTCTTGGATTGCTAATCAAAGAAGCTAGGATGAAATAGAGTGATGGTTATGGATTGTTTAGTCTAACTAATCCTTTGATCTCAACTCATGAGGTGTAAGGATTAGGGTTTGAAGATGAGAGCTTGAGGAGAGAGAAGATGATAATAATAATGAAATGAGAATAGTAAGTTATCATAATATAAATGAAGCATTCTCTTTTATCAACAAAAGAAAATGAGTGATGAATAAGCATGCTTCACAAATATCTAATGGTGATTCATTAGCATGACTCATTAAGCATTTATCATGCATTAATGATATGCAAGAATCACCCTCATGACTCACTAAACTCATTTAATGCAAATGACACATAACCCTCCTTAGTCACCATCTTCTAGAAGCTTCTCGTACAATTACGAGAACGCCCCTCCAATCCGCAAAAATACAGAAAAACTTTAGACTGTAAAAATCCAATAACCGGATACCAGTAACTGGCTTAAACCAAAGCCGACTGGTAAAAACTGTCCGAAAGTCGTACGCGCGTAAACGCACGTATGTGTCCGAACCCTTGTCGTAAAACCATACGACCTCTATATCGTTTCGCCTGGAATAGGAAACTCTCTGTGTGGGACTCTAGAGACTCGACTACTACGCTGGCAGTGGGTTTAACCACAGACCGCAAGCGGCACTAGCTGTACGTAGCGGTCCCCAGGTAGTTGTCGATAAGAAGGCCGATGAGGAAACCCATCCGAACTCCTACTGAGTCTGATGTGACAATCTCCATACAGTCCGGTCCGTTCGTCCAAGACTATCGCATATCGGGCCTAGGAGGGCGGCAAGCGTCAGTCCCCTAATAGCGGTATAAGTCGTGTCGGAGGGAAGACCATTACACCCTGAGAAACTACTGGAACCTACCAGCAAATCTCGCTTGCCCTGGCCAGGGACTTTGCGTAATGGCTCTCTGACACAGCACAATATCTACTCCCAATACCGGGAGGGATGAATCCTGTCTAACCGCCACTGCCTCCAAGTGCTCGGGACTGCACCCAACTGCTACCTGTTTGCACGACTCCTTTGAGCCGTGGTAGGGTAGCAATCTAAGAACAGTGGGACACACTCGAGGCGAAGTAGCAGTGTCAAGTCTGCGGACTACGCTGTACTCATGTCACCTGGGAACTGTTAACTGACGACTGGTATCAAACCAACCAACAGTTCCCTGTGAGTCCTGTCCGGTGTACCCGTAACCTAACGAGCACCTGTATACTATATCCTGTACGACGTACTGACGGCTGTGGGACAGATCATCTCCCCAATTGGGATGAGAAGCGTACACACCAGTCTACTCCGGAGTATCGATGCTCTGTCTCGATAATCCAACGACCAGGGACCTGAATAAGGATATACTTGTAGACTACCCAGCCCCCACTAGTGTGACTGCCATCACAACGCTGGTAGACAAGCAAGATCCTAAGAGCTCTATCAATACGTACACTCACATATTAAGATAGAAAAACCAAGTAGCATACTACCATGTTTAGAAAGACTGTTATATACATGTGAATATCCCAAGCTTCCATTAAGTAATATACAAACTAGTATGATACAGTAATGGCCTTCTAGGGCATAAACACTAACAATCTCCCACTTGCACTAGGGCCATGTACTGGCATATCGTAGACCAATGATCTCGAGTAGCCTCTCGAACTGAATCTGAGGAAGGGCCTTTGTGAATGGATCAGCAATGTTCTCTTCTGAAGCAACTCTCCGTACCTCGATCTCCTGACGATCAATGATCTCCCTTATCAGGTGATACCGCCTCAAGATGTGTCTGGACTTCTGATGGGACCTTGGTTCCTTGGCTAAAGCTATAGCTCCGTTGTTGTCGCAATACAGAGGTATTGGATCAACTATGGTAGGAACCACCTGAAGTTCTGTTAGGAACTTCTTCATCCAGACTGCTTCTTTTGCGGCATCGCAAGCAGCTATATACTCCGCTTCCATCGTCGAGTCAGCAACGGTGTCCTGCTTGGAGCTCTTCCAGCACACCGCCCCTCCATTGAGGGTAAAGACATAACCCGACATGGACTTGGAATCGTCCTTATCACTCTGGAAGCCGGAATCAGCAAAGGCCTCCAACCTGAGGTCTTTTCCGCCGTAAACCAAGAACATCTCCTTAGTCCTCCTCAGGTACTTGAGAATGTTCTTTACTGCTATCCAGTGTTTCTCCCCTGGGTCTGACTGATACCGGCTTACCACGTTTAGTGCGTAAGCTACATCTAGTCTGGTACACAACATCGCATATATTATAGAGCCTACCGCAGAAGCGTAGGGTATAATTGACATGCGTTCCCTTTCCAAATCAGTCTTGGGAGACATCTCTTTGGAGAGGGTGATTCCGTGACAAGCCGGTAGATTACCGCGCTTAGAATCTTCCATACTGAATCTTTTCAGTATAGTGTCGATATACTTGGACTGCGAAAGTCCCAACATCCTCTTGGATCTATAACGATAGATCCGGATCCCCAGAATGTAAGAGGCATCTCCCAGGTCTTTCATGGAGAACCTGTGTGACAAGAATCCTTTGACAGATTGTAGCATAGGAATGTCATTTCCTATCAATAGAATGTCATCCACGTACAAGATGAGGAATACGACACTTCTGGCTACAACTTTACTATATATGCACGGTTCATCTGGATTTTTGATAAAGTCATATTCTTTGACTGTCTCATCAAAACAGATGTTCCAACTCCGCGATGCCTGCTTTAGTCCATAAATAGACTTAAGAAGCTTGCATACTTTCCCGCTGCTCCCACTCTGATTGAAACCCTCTGGCTGATCCATATAGACGCTCTCTTCTAAATTTCCATTCAGAAAAGCCGTCTTTACGTCCATCTGCCAGATTTCATAATCATGGAAGGCAGCAATAGCAAGAAGGACCCGAATGGATTTGAGCATAGCCACTGGAGAAAAAGTTTCGTCATAGTCCAAGCCAGGTCTTTGACGAAAACCCTTTGCAACAAGTCTAGCCTTATAGGTTTCCACCTGTCCATCTACACCAATCTTTTTCTTGAAGATCCATTTGAATCCTATGGGTTTTACCCCATCTGGAGCAAAGTCCAAAGTCCATACTTTGTTGGTGTACATGGACTCCATTTCGGTCCGCATTGCATCTAGCCATCATACCGAGTCGCCGCTCTGGATGGCCTGCTGGAAGTCAGTAGGTTCATCATCTTCTATGATGCAATCCTCTCTATCCCCGTCTATGAGAAAACCATAGTATCTCTCAGGCGGATGAGACGGCATACTACTCCTGCGGAGGGGTGCGGGAATGTTCTGTTCTTCTTGAACTTCTGGTTCTACCAAACTTTCAGTAGCAGCTTGTGGTTCTGGAATTTCTTCCAGTTCTATTTCGCTCCTATTAGTATCCTTTTCTAAAACTTGTTGTTCTAGAAAATGGGCATTACGAGAAACAAAAACCTTTTGTTCCTCTACGTAATAGAAACAATATCCCTTGGAGTTCTTTGGATATCCCACAAACATACATTTTACTGATCGTGCCTCGAGCTTGTCCACAAACTGCTTTTTGACAAAAGCTGGACATCCCCAAATCCTTATATACTGAAGATAGGGTTTCTTCCCACTCCACATCTGATATGGTGTGGTAGGCACAGTTTTGGTTGGAACTTTGTTCAAAATATATGCCGCTGATTCTAGCGCATATCCCCAGAAAGATCGCGGTAACTCAGCATTACTCATCATGGATCGTACCATATCCAATAGGGTTCGATTCCGTCTCTCCGATACACCGTTATGCTGTGGAGTGTATGGCGGAGTAAGCTGAGAGAGAATTCCTTTCTCTTTTAGATAACCTAGGAACTCGGCACTTAAGTATTCACCACCTCGATCAGATCTAAGTGTCTTGATACTTTTGCCGGTTTGGTTTTCTACTTCATTCTTATACTCTTGGAATTTCTCAAAAGCCTCGGATTTATGTTTCATCAGATAAATAAATCTGTATCTCGAGTAATCATCCGTGAAAGTAATGAAATAGGAAAAACCACCTCTTGCATGTGTAGACATTGGACCACATACATCACTGTGTACGAGTCCTAAGAGCTCGCTCGCTCTTTCTCCATGTCCAGTGAATGGAGTCTTTGTCATTTTTCCTTTGAGACATGATTCGCAAGTGGCATAAGTTTGATATTCGAACGAGTCCAAATATCCTTCTTTATGTAACTTAGTTAACCTTGTCTCATTGATATGACCTAGTCTACAATGCCATAAGAAAGCCTTATTTAAATCTGGAGACTTTCTTTTTAGTGTGTTCTGGACATTGAAAATTTGGAGTTGGTTTAAAACATATATGCCGTTATTTAGTGTACCTGACCCAATCAAACCATGATTAAGGTGGATGTTGACAACATCTCTTACAAACGTGAAATCATAACCTTTATTTGATAACAAGGAAACTGATATGATATTACACGTTAAGCTTGGCACAAAATAACAGTTATGTAAAACCAAAATGTGTCCACTCGTCAATCCTAGGTGATAGTCCCCGACGGACGCAGCTCCCACGCTAGCTCCGTTAGCAACCTTTAGGGTCATATCACCTTCTTTCAGCACTCTATGGTTTCTCAGTGCCTGAAATGAAATGCAAATATGAGATCCTGATCCGGTATCCAATACCTAGGAAGTAGAGTTGATCGACAGACAATTCTCAATTACAAACACACCTGAAGTCGAAGCCACAGCTTGCTTCGGTTCCTGGTTCTTGGCGTTCCACGCCTTGCAATCCTTCTTCCAGTGCCCTTTCCTGTGACAATGGAAGCACTCATCCTGGCCAACTATCGGTACTGCAGTCTTTTTCTTTCCCTTCCCTCCCACCTTACTAACACCTCCTCTAGGTCTGGGTGCGGCCTTCTTCTTCCTTCCTTTGGCCCTAGCCTTGGACCCGGAAGAAGATGTACCGCCAACAAACATAGCGGGTGTTTCCCTTGAATTCTTCAAGGTGCCCTCTGCACTCCTTAACATGTTCAGGAGTTCCGGAAGTTCAACTTCTTTTCTTTGAAGGTTGAAGTTCAGGATAAACTGGGCGTAGGTGTGAGGAAGGGACTGGAGAATAAGGTCTGTATAGAGCTCATTATCCAAAGTCGTCCCAAGGTCTGCGAGCTCTTCTATGTAGCCGATCATCTTTAGGACATGTTCTCCTACCGATGACCCGACAGCCAACCTCGCTCGAAACAAGTTCTTTGAGGTCTCGTATCTTGCTATACGAGATTGCTCTCCATAAAGTTCCTTTGTATGGAGAAATATGCCATCAAGGTCCATATCCTCGTGCCTTCTCTGATGTTCATTGTTCATCGAGGCAAGCACGATGCACTTGGCTTTCGCGCAATCTAAATCCCAGGTTTTGCGGATTTCCTTATCCGCATTATTGGATTTGGGACCAGGGACAGCAGGTGCCGTAGCGGTGAGGACGTACCCCAGTTTGTCATAGGTCAAAGCCATTTTGACATTGCGCATCCAATCTTTATAGTTTAGCCCCGTCAATATATTTTTCTCTAAAAGTAACTTAAGTCCAGTCATTTTCAGGGTCGCTGCAATTAGGAGAGAGAGAAGAAAACTCTTTAGCATGATGCTCTTGCAAGTTTAGAGTGGTTTTTAGTTTATCTAAACTGGATGGCTCCCACTGTTTCTCGAATCCTTCCTCAAACCATAAAAGAAGAATTAGCCAAGACTATTCTCACCGTACAATACTTGCTTAACTGTTCAGCCAGGCTGGTGTTGATACTTCGAGGGAGGTTTTCCAACGCTTTCGCGAAGTTCCTTAATTAAATAACCTCTTTTCTCTGGGGGCGTAACCCCGCTGACACTTTTCTGGACACCTACTAGGTTTATAGCATTGATCGTTAAGTGACGAATATCCTGATAAGTATCATATACTCACAGTAGGATCGGGATCCAAATATCATCGTCTGATAATGTTGTAGGAATGCTACCAACATTCATCAAACTCAAAATGGTATGCATCTCTTTGCAAATTTCAGTTTCTTTAGAAATTCCCGATATGGATTTTTGCCCCATGCTCTTATGACCTTGGCGTTGGTCAAAATGTCATAAGTCACATGTCAAGTTCTACCCATCATTATCTTGTTAATTTGAACCCATCCGTATATATCCCTGACGTTGGCCAAATGATAATACGACTGTCCCAAATCAACTCATCTATCTATGCAACAAATGAATACCCAGCAGCTACCAAACACTATGCCATGACGTTGGCCAAAACTGCATAGCTTGAATACTACTGAATACCCAAATGAAATGACGGAGGGCTACGACTGGTTTTGGCGAAACCGTGAACGTAGTGAACTTGATATAACCGAAGGAACCTGATAGCTTTTAAAAGGAGTGGTTAAATCTCCGCATTTAAAAATATCTGTTCTAAAAATAACCGAGTGGTTTCTTTTAAATTGTTCCAACGATTAAAACTTGGTTTATTTTCTTTGCATTATAGATAATGCGTCCCATCATTAACCTATCATTGCAGAAAACTGTAAGTGCACGGCGGCGCCCCGGCCGTCAATCCGACGCCGGAATGCGGAAGCGGTGAAAAACTTTAATTTTGTGGACTTAGCAAACCGGCACCACCGCGCACTAAACATCCGGATCGTAACCATTAACAAGTATAAGCTACAAACAAGATAGGGAAGAGAAGTATACCGACAGATCCGAGTCCTCCGGTCTTCTCGTCGTCATCCCGATCTCTTGCGGAATGTTCCGTCTCCTCCTCGTCGCCGGAAGTGCACCACATCGCCTACTTCTTTTACGGGCTCCCACCTCAATGCCGAGGCAACTCGGGCACGAAGCTGGCTACTCGACGTGCCCAAGATATGCTGTAGAATATCTAGAGAAGAAGTCTCATTTGGGGTTTTTGGAGCTTTGCCATTTTGTGGAGGAAGAAGAACTTGGAGAGAGGTGAAGGGAAAAATGTAGCATTCAAAAGAAAATGAGAGTATCATCTTTTTTTTTCACACACAAAAGAAGCATTTTTCTCTTCTTGCCAAAGTGGCCGGCCCCCCCATTTGCATTTGTGATTGGAGAGAGAAAAAGCAAGACAAGGGGGTGGGTGGAAAACAAGAGAGAGAGAGAGAGAATGGTTATCATACAAAAGAAATCATCACAAAGAAAAGTCCACACTCAACAACCATACCCCTCAACATCATCAACAATCATGACTTTAAAAGTCAAGCCATGATGGAGTCAAAAACAAGTCAATGATGGTTCACATCATGAAAGCCATCATGATGCAACAAGATGCAAAGAACCCCCTCCACTAATGCCTATTTGCAACAATGCAAATAAACCCTCCTCCACCAATCTTCGGCCAATGAACGGAACAATGGAAATCGGCCAAAACGGAAAGCAAACTGGCAACTCCAGAAAACTGGTTCCGTAATAAATTACAGGAACCCCAATACTGTGCATACACACCCGCATCTGTATTTCGACCGAAATACAAATGCAATGAGACAAAGTCTACACTGTACTATATTAGGATCCGGCTTAAACCAAAGCCGGCTAGTAATATCTGTTCGATCCCGATCCGTGCAATACCGCACGTATCTGATCGAACCCTGCCATATTCCAATACGGCCTATAGTACAAACTGTCCAATCCTGATCCGTACAATACCGCACGTATCTGATCGGACCCTGCCATATCTCCATACGGCCTCTACAACCTTTCGCCCGAAAGCTGAGTAACTGAATGTGGGGGACTCTAAAGACTCGTCAACACCTTAGTTGTGGATTTAACCACTAGCACGTCAGAGGTATAAGCCAATACGTGACGGGCCACCAGCTATTGACCAAAAGGGACGTCGATGAGCGAACTCATCCTGACACCCTACTGAGCCTGTCAGTGACAATATCCGTGCAGTCCGGTCCGTTCGTCTATGAGCATCGCATGGCGGGCCTAGTGGGTTGGTAAAAGTCAGACCCCCAAAAGCGGTACAAGTCGTGTTGGAGTGTAGCCCAGAACACCCTGAGATACTACTGGAATACCTACCAGTAAATATCCTTGCCTTGGCCAAGGACTTCATGTAATGGCTCTCCCAGACACAGCACGACCTCACCCTCAATACCGGGAGAGACGAACCCCTGAAGATACGCTCACTGCCTCCATGTGGCTCGGGACTGTACCCAACTAAAACCTGTTTGCACGACTCCTTTGAGCCGTGGTAGGGTAGTAATCAAAGTACAGTGGGAACTCACACGAGACAAATGACGATCCCCAGGTCGATGAACTAACCTGCACACATGTCACCTGGGAACTGCCATCTGACGTCTGGTATATGACCAACTGGCATGTTCCCGGCGAGTCCTGTCCGGTGTACTCATAACCCAATGAGCACCTGTATACATCTTAGGTGATCCAACTGACACCAGTGGCTTGTGAGACCGGCCACCGCCCCTCGTCGGGGTCTCGACTGTATACACTAGTCTACTATGGAGTATCGATGCCCTGTATCGAAACTCACACGACTAGGGACCATTTAAGGATATGCTTATAGACCGCCAGCTCCCACGTATATGATCGCCCTCATACTGCTGGTGGTCAAGCAAGAATCCTAGGGGCTCTATCAACGTGTAATAGCGACGTGTCAGGTCACCTAAAACAGTACACGATGATAAAGGTAAACCAGATAGCATACTATCATCTCGAGTAAGACTGTCCTACCGGGATAGGTCCTCCATCAATCATTGCAATCACGTACCTGTGATGCAATAATTGACTCTGAGGGCATTATCTCCAACAATCTCCCACTTGCACTCAAGGCTAATTATTGCGATGTCGCATACTCACAGCCCGTGTGATACCGAACACCCAACTCCTCTACTAGTCAGTCTCACAAATCCTGTTTGCGAAACTATTGCGTTCGAGGAATAGCCTCAGTGAGTGGATCCGCCTTGATGTCTCTTTCTATGTCTCTCTATATCTCAAGTTCGCGGAGAAACCCATCTCCCGAAATGAGCAATACATGTCTTAGAATGTGTCTGGATGTCTGATGGGACATAGCTCATAAATGAACTCCAAATCCAAACTTCTTAGACTGTATCGTCAACTGAACTTAATCAGTATCCTGCGCCATGCCACCCTCAGTATTGCCTTGGACCGCCTGTCTAAAATACTGCCCCTCGTCAGAAGGAAAACTATAACTCTGACAACCTCCTTGTCGTCCAGGTCACCTTGGAAGCCTGGAATGATAACTGTCTCACGAATGAGGCTGTCGTTATCATATCCCTAGAACATTCACTTATGTTCTAAAACTGCTTCCAACTGTTTCTCTAGGATTGGATCAATGTCAACTTATTGCATCTAGTGCAAGAACAACATCTGGTGTGGTACTTGACATCTCATGATTGACTCAATTGCCTAAGCAAGTGATCTGTTAATCATGCACATCCTTCTCCCCTTTAGTCTGTAAGACACCTTTAGAGAGGGTGACTCCATCACCTGCAGGTACATCACCTTGCCAGGAGTCGTCCATTCTAAATACTCTTAGAATGCTGTCTAAGTACCCTGATTGGGAAACCACCCAAATCTAGATCTAAAACCATAGATCTAGTAACCAGTATGTTTGATACAAAATCCATTTCCTTTGTGGAGAGACCACTGTGTGACGACCAAAGTATAACCGACTGTAGTATAGGAGTTTCTTTTCCTATTCTGTGTATGTCATCCAAATACCAGGATATCACACCCTACTACCTTCTCAACAGATCCATCCCCTATTCTGATGAAGTCAAACCCATGACTGTCACGTCAGAAATAGATGATCTATCTCCGCTACATCTGCTTTAGTCTATAAATAGACATAAGTACATGTCCACCAATGCTTCCGCTGCTCCCACTGACTACGACAACCCTTTGGCAGAGTCATATAGACGTACACTTCTAAAACTAGTTTAGAACGACGCTATACTCATCCTCCCACCGGGTCTCGCAGCCTGGAACAACAGCAATGGTAATTGTGGGTAAACAAGAACTTCCCTGTCACCGTCCTTGAGGCTACCGTAGTACCTCTCGGGTGCAATGGATATTGTTCTAGACTCGCCACCTTATATGCGTAGTGGCCAATGGAATGTCAATCTAGATTGAATCTTCAGGTTCCTTATCAAATCTTCAGTAATCGTTTGTGGTTCTGGAATCACTTCCAGTTCTACCATACTCCCACTACTGTTTTCTGAAAAAATCCATTTTTAATAAAACTGTGGCGAGTCTAGAACAATATCTCTATTGTTCACCCAAATGGTAGAAAGTCAACCCTCGTCATAGCCTGGGTCAACCCACAAACAGCCATTACAGAAACGTGCCTTGAGTTATCCAGAGTCTGGTTTTAATCATAAGCTGGACAACTCCCCGTACCTTAACAACGTCAAGATACGAACTGTTCTATATCCCATATAGGACCAGAGGCACTGATTTAACTGAACCAGATCCAAATCATGCAACTGTCTCCAGTGCATGTCAACTAAATGGAAGGAGGCCGATCAGCATTACTCAACTTAGGAATGCTTCCAATTATGAGTAACCTGAAAGAGAAGCAAGTTCTCTTAGTCACTACTACCAACCGAATACCATACACAAGTATCTACATCTTCGATCTCTTTGAAGAATCCCGATACTTGCTATACCTGGTTCTCTACTTTATTCAAATACCTATAACTTCTCAAAATTCGGACCATGTGTTTCCACGAAGCACCTGTCTAAAAGCTAGAGAAGTCATAAGTAAACCGAATATAGTACGACGACCATCCCCTCTGTCCTGATGGACCCTGGACAACATACAAAACTCTGTATAAGTCCCTTGAGTTTGATAACTCATTCACTGTGTGTCGTAGGTTGAAAACTGTACTTATGGTTAAGAAGAATTACACCGATGTTTAATGCTCCTTACCTAACCATCCACTGATATAGGTAAATGTCGTAGACATAATTTCAGAAAGGTATATCTCACTCTATGAAAATAGACGTACAGATATATCAATTTGAAATTGGTGCATAACAGCGGATATTCAAAACCAAATATTTGCCGACCGGCAAACAGCCCAGGTGATTTCCTCAAATATCACCGATTGCAACGAATCCCGATATAATGAGGATAGTTACCCAATTCCCAACAACTAACTCCCACTCATCATCTGTAAAACCATACAGATGTGAGAATCATACCTGGTAAATACATACCCTGGAGTAAGTATGTAGTCGGGAAATCAGCTTTCCTTTAACAGTACACAGTGAGACTAAAACATTGAAATGTTTCGTAGGGGTATCCTGGTATTCCTAGTAATGCCTTTTCCATATTCCAGATTCACAACAGTAACCGTGTAATTCTTTGCCACCTCTCCAAATCCCTTCATTTGTCTTTAGTCTTTACCTTCTGCACACCCCTTTAGGCCAAATGGTTTTCTTCCTTCCCTACCGTTCGGCACCAGCCTATGGTTTGGAAGAAGACTATCCAATAAGCATAATGGGTGTACTGTCCCAATCCTAGGAACACTCGCAATGCGAGAGAAGGTGAAGATAAAAGAGACCTGAATAAATCTTATTCCTATTTCTCCTGGACCAGAATCCATCCCCGAACTGGAACAAGTTCCTTTCGAGTTCGTATATAACCATACGATGCAGTATCCAATAAACTGTGGATCTTCGTAGTGACACGGAGTGTCCAGGAGAAATACAAAGGTGATTTAGGATTGGCGAATGAATACTTGGTTTGTTCGTGAATATCTGTTGCAATTTACTTTGCCCTCTTACTAATCCCTTGCTTTGTCTTAGCTCAATACCTTCTGTACACCATCATTAGGCTAATTGGTTTTCTTCATTCCCTACCGGTCGGCACCAGCCTAAGGTTTGGAAGAAGACAATCCAATTTGCGTAATAGGTGTACTACCCCTAAACCAAGGAGTACTCGTAACCTGAGAGAGGGTAAAAGGAAAAGACAACTGAATAATCCTATCCGTTTTCTCCAGAACCTGAAACCATCCTCGAATAAATTCTTTCGAGTTCGTATCTAACCATACGATGGTTTTGTCCAATGGAAGTGGACGTTCGTAGTAATACGGGGTGTCCCGGAGAAAAGGGTAAAAGTAGGAGTGGCAATGAGGTCTGCAACTCTGACAATCCAAAAGCCAGTGTTTAAGAAGGTTCGGTCAACTTGGTCTCTGAGTCAAAGTCTTAGGGTCGGGTCAATGGTCGCTGCCAGAGAGAGAGAGAAAAGAAACACTCAGCGTGCACTCTAACCTAGATCAGAATGGTTACCAATTTATCTAATCTGGAATCCTCCCACTGTACCTCAAATTCTCCTCCAAACCTGAAAGAAGAATTAGTCGGGGTTACCCGAGGAGTAAACTAACTCATCAGTGGGAATCGGGATCCAACTATCATCGCATGACAACGTGACAGAATCCGCTCACGGTATCATACTCCAGAAGGTATGCGCATATCTGGCAAGTTTCAGTTCTTTTGAAACTCCCGATGAGATTTCTGCCCCATGCTCTTATGACCTTGGCGTGAGGTCAAAATATCATAAGTCACATGTCAAGTTCTACCCATCATTATCCAGGTTAATTTGAATCCACCCGTACATACCCTTGACGTGGGCCAAAATAGTAGTACGACTGTCCTAAACCAACGCATCTATCTATGCAACAGATAAATACCCGGCAGCTACCAATCACTATGCCTTGGCGTGAGGTCAAAATACATAGCTTGAATACTACCGAATATTTAACTGAAATGATGGAGGGCTACGAATGGTTTCTGGCGAAAACCTTTAACGTAAAGAACTTGATATCGTTGAAGGAACTAATAGCCTTTTAAAATATAGTGACGAAAACCGTTGCTAAAGAGGTCACTCCCGGTGAAGGGATCTCGGCTCTTTCCCCGTAGAATGGGGTGCAGGATATTCCAAATGAATACCGCGATGCAAAACGAAAGTAATCGGCTATAGTGAAGTTAATGCCCTGACGCAAACTTCTGTCCAAGGGGTCACTCCCGGTGAAGGGATCTCGGCCTTTGCCTCGTCGACTGAGGAGCAGGATATTCTAACTGAATACCACGATGCAAAACAAAAGTGAACGTCCTTGCAATAACAGCTTTTTGAAAAGTGTTCCAACAACATCAGATTAGGTTTGTTTTTAACTTGCATTGATCCGAATCAATGCAGTCCCATCAAATGATCACACCAAAAAAAAAGAACGAAAATATACTGATGTACGTATATGCCATCCGCATTCGCCACTGGGTCCCGTCATTACCCGTTAGGTTAGCTAACTAACGACAGAGTGGGGACTGGACTAGCGCGGATGTAAAACATATACAACATCTACTAATATACCAATATATTATATTTCGCTCAAGGCGTGAAAGAAATGCAACATCACAGAAAATGTACAGTATCACAGAAACAATACAGATATCTGGGATCCCCGGGTTTCACAGAGCCACTGCTGAAACCCGACGTTCCCCTAGTCATGTGGATAGCCTGTGCAATGAAATCATAGACCCCTACGGGCACGGCAAGTCACCCGCCAAAACCTGAAGCGAGGCAGCCCCCTTCAGTACCGTGAATGGACCACCCAGCACTTCACGGAATCCGGCAACTTGGGCACCCCTCCTGGGTCAACCTGTACCCCCTACGAGTGCGGCGAATAGCCCGCCAATCCTAGAGTGAAGTCCCCTCCGTCTCAATGCCATGAGATGCGGGCTTGTTGCCCTCTGGAACCCGGCTATCCGTGCACCCCGCCGCGGGGTAATCCTAGTATAGAAAGTAAAATATACACACACCGGGTACTAAGACCGCAACCTGGCCGTGCCCCAAAATAATAATACAATCAGGCAGTGAAGGCAGTCCACATGTCGGACGCTCGCCCCGCAATATCAAATGTACATAATACAACCACAACTGTACTAGCATTGCATCCACGCTATCCCCACCGACCGATCCGCAACATCACAGCATAAACATACAACATCAACGTGAAAATCACGTTCGCAAATCCGTCTAACCGGGCTATAGCAGTTAGACTGGATTTACCGATCGAGTGACATTCACGGTCGCAGATATAATGTAAATACTGTGAAAAATGTGTTTAAAATTTTCCGATTGACCAAAAAATAACAAGTGGGCCCCAAGCAATACTGTAGCAGTTAAAGAAAACCTGGGCCCAATTTTAATATCCCAAAACCCCTAATTACAGCCCATAAGCCCTTCCGCGGTCGTACGGAGGAATCGTGTCACCAAAATTTTCCAGTGTTCTTAGAACTCCCTGCACATCATTCTGAAACCACCTGAAAAATTTTTGGACTCCAAAAAATTTCGACAGAAACTGATGTGAACAAAAATGCAAGTTTTGGAATTTTGGTCGATCGGAAATGCAAAACACATCAAACGAAGCTAGACGAAGTTAATGGCGAGGCTCTGATACCACTGTAAGTGCACGGCGGCGCCCCGGCCGTCAATCCGACGCCGGAATGCGGAAGCGGTGAAAAACTTTAATTTTGCGGACTTAGCAAACCGGCACCACCGCGCACTAAACATCCGGATCGTAACCATTAACAAGTCTAAGCTACAAACAAGATAGGGAAGAGAAGTATACCGACAGATCCGAGTCCTCCGGTCTTCTCGTCGTCGTCCCGATCTCTTGCGGAATGTTCCGTCTCCTCCTCGTCGCCGGAAGTGCACCACATCGCCTACTTCTTTTATGGGCTCCCACCTCAATGCCGAGGCAACTCGGGCACGAAGCCGGCTACTCGACGTGCCCAAGATATGCTGTAGAATATCTAGAGAAGAAGTCTCATTTGGGGTTTTTGGAGCTTTTCCATTTTGTGGAGGAAGAAGAACTTGGAGAGAGGTGAAGGGAAAAATGTAGCATTCAAAAGAAAATGAGAGTATCATCTTTTTTTTTCACACACAAGAGAAGCATTTTTCTCTTCTTGCCAAAGTGGCCGGTCCCCCCCATTTGCATTTGTGATTGGAGAGAGAAAAAGCAAGACAAGGGGGTGGGTGGAAAACAAGAGAGAGAGAGAGAGAGAATGGTTATCATACAAAAGAAATCATCACAAAGAAAAGTCCACACTCAACAACCATACCCCTCAACATCATCAACAATCATGACTTTAAAAGTCAAGCCATGATGGAGTGAAAAACAAGTCAATGATGGTGCACATCATGAAAGCCATCATGATGCAACAAGATGCAAAGAACCCCCTCCACTAATGCCTATTTGCAACAATGCAAATAAACCCTCAACCAATCTTCAGCCAATGAACGGAACAATGGAAATCGGCCAAAACGGAAAGCAAACTGGCAACTCCAGAAAACTGGTCCCGTAATAAATTACAGGAACCCCAATACTGTGCATACACACCCGCATCTGTATTTCGACCGAAATACAAATGCAATGAGACAAAGTCTACACTGTACTATATTAGGATCCGGCTTAAACCAAAGCCGGCTAGTAATATCTGTTCGATCCCGATCCGTGCAATACCGCACGTATCTGATCGAACACTGCCATATTCCAATACGGCCTATAGTACAAACTGTCCAATCCTGATCCATGCAATACCGCACGTATCTGATCGGACCCTGCCATATCTCCATACGGCCTCTACAACCTTTCGCCCGAAAGCTGAGTAACTGAATGTGGGGAACTCTAAAGACTCGTCAACACCTTGGTTGTGGATTTAACCACTAGCACGTCAGAGGTATAAGCCAATACGTGACGGGCCACCAGCTATTGACCAAAAGGGACGTCGATGAGCGAACTCATCCTGACACCCTACTGAGCCTGTCAGTGACAATATCCGTGCAGTCCGGTCCGTTCGTCTGTGAGCATCGCATGGCGGGCCTAGGGGGTTGGTAAAAGTCAGACCCCCAAAAGCAGTACAAGTCGTGTCGGAGTGTAGCCCAGAACACCCTGAGATACTACTGGAATACCTACCAGTAAATCTCCTTGCCTTGGCAAAGGACTTCGTGTAATGGCTCTCCTAGACACAGCACGACCTCACCCCCAATACCGGGAGAGACGAACCCCTGAAGATACGCTCACTGCCTCCATGTGGCTCGGGACTGTACCCAACTAAAACCTGTTTGCACGACTCCTTTGAGCCATGGTAGGGTAGTAATCAAAGTACAGTGGGAACTCACACGAGACAAATGACGATCCCCAGGTCGATGAACTAACCTGCACACATGTCACCTGGGAACTTCCATCTGACGTCTGGTATATGACCAACTGGCATGTTCCCGGAGTGTCACGACCCAAAGTTTGGCCCGTGACCGACACTTAACCACGTAACGTCTACAGGCGTAACGTGACTAAGGGAACCGGAAACCCAGAAAACAAACCAGTGAAAGTATAGAGTGTGATAGGAATTAAATGAAAAACACCAACTAACATGATAAGAAATCTAAGTATACAATCCCAAGATAACAATATACGATGCCGTAGCGAAGCTCAAGATCCACAAGTGGGAACATCACAGATAGCATAAAAACTGAATAAGAAAAGTCGGCTCACAACGAGCACGACACCAGAACACAAATAAAGTACGACATCGTCCTCACACTGTCTCTAAGTTAAATACATACATGGTAGATGGAGAATACTAGATACAACAATGTACATACAGAAAGATAAACAGATACCGCACAAACCCACCTATCAGCAAAAGAGCTAGTACACCAACTATGGGGGTATCTGTGTCAAAAGATGCAACCGCAGCCTGCCGCGACTACTCTGAAGGGCAACCTGCAACACTGTGGCACAACGGGGGTGAGTTGCCAACTCGTGAATAGAGATAACATATAAAGGTAATCGCGAGCATGCACGTACTACGCTACTCTATCATATGCCAACAGGTGATATCAATATGTGATACGCAGTATGTGCAATAATCATGCAAGTTCTCTATCCGGTACTGTACTACTGGGTGAGGTACAAATGCTCTATCAGGTAATGTAACTACAGGATGAGGTACAAATGCTCTATCAGGTAATGTAACTACAGGATGAGGTACAAATAATAAATGCTGAGCAGGGGAAATATAGTATCTACACGGAATATCAACGTGGGATATATGTATATCGGTGTCATCAATGCACCCAGATCCCCCAAATAGCTCAGACGCCGGCACCCCCATCGGCCCTCGAATCCTGTACACCACTGAGAGTCCCGAGTGCCCAACATCGGCACCCAAATATCATAAATACTCGTGTCCAGCATCGACACGCAAATCCTCATCCATCGGGCCCCGTCAGTCCGGGTCACCCACATCCATCTATAGACTCTGATCAATATACTCCGGATAACTGTCAGGTCCAACCAATCACCGGTAGGTAGTGGTCCCTCTGCCAGGCTCACCGTCTACTGCACAGCGAAACCGTTCTCGCCCCGGGGTACCATACCGGGTCCACCATGTACCCGTAATCGGCCTCAACCGCCTCCTCGATTCGGGTTTCCATATATTACTCTAGCACCGAGAAAACACATGGTGGACGCACCGAAATATCATATCAAGGGAACCGGGTTTTTAAATGATTACATATTTGAAATAGCCACGGTTCCCAAATCCAGAAATCACATATAATCCAAACAAATACAAGTCAATGATCCGATATGATATGTGCGTCAAATGTAAATATCCGATCAAGTTACATATAGATAAGTTACAAGTTCATAATCCGATGTGACATATGCATCAGGTATAGATATCAAATCATGTCACATATAATGTGCTACAATGCAATGATCCGATATGATATGTGTAGCAGGTATGAACATCAAGTCATGTCATATATAATAAACTACAATATGATGATCCGATGTGATATGTGTAGCAAGTATGAATATCAAGTCATGTCATATATAATAAACTACAATATGATGATCCGATGTGATATGTGTAGCAAGTATGAATATCAAGTCATGTCATATATAATAAACTACAATATGATGATCCGATGTGATATGTGTAGCAAGTATGAATATCAAGTCATGTCATATATAATAAACTACAATATGATGATCCGATGTGATATAGGCATCAAGTATGAATATATGGTCATGTCACAAATAGATGAACTACAATGCTATGATCCGATGTGATATAGGCATCAAGTATGAATATATGGTCATGTCACAAATAGATGAACTACAATGCTATGATCCGATGTGATATAGGCATCAAGTATGAATATATGGTCATGTTACAAATTGATGAACTACAATGCTATGATCCGATGTGATATAGGCATCAAGTATGAATATATGGTCATGTAACAAATAGATGAACTACAATGCTATGATCCGATGTGATATATGCATCAAGTATGAATATATGGTCATGTCACAAATAGATGAACTACAATGCTATGATCCGATGTGATATAGGCATCAAGTATGAATATATGGTCATGTCACAAATAGATGAACTACAATGCTATGATCCGATGTGATATAGGCATCAAGTATGAATATATGGTCATGTCACAAATAGATGAACTACAATGCTATGATCCGATGTGATATAGGCATCAAGTATGAATATATGGTCATGTCACAAATAGATGAACTACAATGCTATGATCCGATGTGATATAGGCATCAAGTATGAATATATGGTCATGTCACAAATAGATGAACTACAATGCTATGATCTGATGTGATATAGGCTCAAGTATGAATATATGGTCATGTCACAAATAGATGAACTACAATGCTATGATCCGATGTGATATAGGCATCAAGTATGAATATATGGTCATGACACAAATAGATGAACTACAATGCTATATCCGATGTGATATAGGCATCAAGTATGAATATATGGTCATGTCACAAATAGATGAACTACAATGCTATGATCCGATGTGATATAGGCATCAAGTATGAATATATGGTCATGTCACAAATAGATGAACTACAATGCTATGATCCGATGTGAGGTGTGTAGAAGGTATGTAATGCACTAGCTAGTAACCATGAACATGCAATATATATATGGAACACTATAAGGTCCTATCTGCCCTGACGTAGAACGCCATGCGGGCGATATCCTCGTAGATGTGAAATCTACTCACCGTAGTCTCTCGCTAGGTGTAGCCAACAACCTGCTTCCCTTTCTTCACTGCGTCCGCCGTACTCGCCTGCGAACCTAGAATTACACAATACATCATATGTAAGCTCGAAATCACACAAACGCGACATTAAAGCCGAACAAGTAACTCGTGTCGCGAACCAAGCGCGCGTGTGCACGATACGCTAAAACGTGTGGTTACGCGTCTGAAATCACTCCGACGCGTCGCGATACGCAGAAACCCAAAACCCACACACACGTAACACGCGTGTCGCGAAAGGTTGAAAATACGGGAAAAAGGTATTCTACCCCAGATTTTGATACAGGAAAGATAATGCAAAAATATATATACCAAAATAACCTATATATAAGCAGAGACCCACACACCAAAACCCCAACCCAAATCTCCCCAGTCTGGCCGCAATTTGCGGCCAGAATGCCATTTTTGGCGGCCAGACTTGGGAATTGGGTCCCCAAGTTTGGTCGGTGCACTCCATACCATACATACATGCCAAAGCAATCACTAGTTTTGTTCTGAAAAGTCTCGAATAGCAGCAAATTCCTACAGTGTCTAAAATCAGTTCAAAACACACATTTTGCACAAAAATGGAACTTTATGGTATTTTGATGAATTCTGAAACAAACCTAGGTCTAATCACTCACCAATAACTTGTTAATAAGCTAATCAAGCCACAACAACATAAGTTTTAACATGATACACTAAACCCCCTCCAAAAGCACTAAAATGGTACAAAAAGTGATATTTCTAAACTAAACATGCAAGATATGGAAATTGGGTGCTAGGATTAAGATTTATACCTTAAATTGACCTTAGAGACACCAAAGTTTTCAGCTTTTCCCTCAGTTGCGGAGATTGGCCCTTGAACACCCCAAAAACCTCAATATTTCATGTTTTAATGAAGGAAAAAGTATTGTTTTGGTAGGGTTTGGTTTGGGAATCAAGGGTAAAGAAAAGGGAAAGAAATGATGAAGAATGGGGAGGGTTTTCTGCTGGAGAGTTGCAGGAAATTCAGAATGAGGAAGAGAGAGAGAGAAGAGAGGGAAATGGTCAAGAAAGTCCACCCTTTACCAACCCTCAATGCTTCCTTGTTTTATTTGGACTTTAAATTATAAAATGGGTTTTAGAAAAGATTAAATGGTGGGGAAAGAGTTTGCAACCATGCATATGAAGGGTTAACAAGTTGCAAGGAAAGTCTAAGTATGCAAGGTGTACACAAGCACAAGACCTAGCCCAAAATGCACACACTACCAATGACAACTATAAATCTTACGCACACACAAACATAAAAACATGCACGACTTCTAATTATCACCAACACCAAACAAACGGGAAAATCAAAGTGTTACAATCTACCCCCCTTAAGGAAATTCGGTCCCCGAATTTTAAAAATCTACCCATACGCACCTTCAAAAAGATGGGGATACCTCTTCCTCATCTCGCTCTCGGTCTCCCAAGTGACCTCCTCCCTGCTCTGTCCACGCCAAAGTACCTTGACGGACGGTATCTCCTTCGACCTCAATTTCTTCACTTGTCGATCCAAGATCATCACTGGCTGCTCTGCATAGGAAAGATCGCGCTCAAGCTGGATCGTCGGGTGCTGAATCGCATGCGAAGGATCATGAAGATATCGGCGGAGCATCGAAACGTGAAATACGGGGTGCACGTCTGGAAAACTGGGCGGAAGGGCTAATCGATACGCAACTGCACCAATACGCTCAAGGATCTCGAAGGGGCCTACGTATCTGGGACTAAGCTTCCCCTTCCTCCCAAATCTCATCACGCCCTTCATTGGGCAGACCCTTCAAGAAAACATGATCACCAACAAAAAACTCAAGCCTGCGTCGACGACGGTCCGCATAAGATTTTTGCCTACTCTGGGCTGCTCTCATCCTATCGCGAATCAACTGGATCTTCGCCGTCGTCTCCTCAACGATCTGTGGCCCTAAAATACCGCTCTCACTGAGCTCTGTCCAGCAAGTAGGCGACCTGCATTTCCTCCCATAAAGTGCCTCAAACGGTGCCATCTGAATGGTCTCCTGGTAGCTGTTGTTGTAGGAGAACTCTACTAAGGGCAAATGATGATCCCAGCTACCTCCGAAGTCTAATACGCATGCTCTGAGCATGTCCTCGAGAGTCTGAATAGTCCGCTCTGACTGTCCGTCGGTCTGCGGATGGAATGCTGTGCTGAAACTCAAGCGAGTGCCCAGAGCCTCCTGAAGCCTCTGCCATAGCCGGCTGGTAAACTGGGTGCCTCTATCGGACACGATGCATGTCGGAACTCCGTGCAGTCGCACAATCTGATCAATGTAGACCTGGGCATACTGAGTAAATCCGAAAGTCGTCTTCACCGGTAGGAAGTGAGCCGCTTTCGTCAAACGATCCACGATCACCCATATGGAGTCATACCCTCGACTAGTCCTGGGTAGACCCACAATGAAGTCCATAGATATCTGTTCCCATTTCCACTCCGGAATGGGTAATGGCTGTAGCCCTCCCGCGGGCCTCTGGTGCTCAGCCTTGACTTGCTGACAAGTCAGGCATCTCGACACAAAATCTGCAATATCCCTCTTCATACCATCCCACCAGTAAACATCTCTCAGATCGCGGTACATCTTGGTGGAACCGGGAAGAACACTATATACCGATCGTTGTGCATCCTCAAGAATCTCGCGCCGCAATCCCTCAGCATCCGGTACGCACAGTCTAGCCCTAAATCGTAGTATCCCCTGATCGTCGATCACGAACTCGGAAAATCTGCCCTGTCCCATCTGTGTCCTGATCTCTAAACAGCGGTCATCACTGTGCTGTGCATCATATATACGGTCAAGCAACTGCGGGCGTGCACGAACATGCGCCATCTGTCCCCCGCTTGGCGTAAACTCAAACTGTACCCGGCTGTCATATAAGATCTGCCAATCTGCCGATGACTGCCTCTGCACTGCGCTCACACAAGATAGACTACCCCCGGGCCTCCTGCTCAACGCATCTGCCACTACATTTGCCTTGCCCGGGTGATATAAGATCTCACAATCGTAGTCCTTCACTAACTCCATCCATCGGCGCTGTCTAAGGTTCAGGTCTCGCTGCTGAAATATTTATTTTAAGCTCTTGTGGTCGGTGAATATCTGGCATGACTCTCCATACAGATAATGTCGCCAGATCTTGAGTGCAAAGACCACTGCAGCCATCTCCAGATCATGAGTTGGGTAATTCTGTTCATGTTTCTTTAATTGCCGTGAAGCATACGCAATCACCCTGTCATGCTGCATCAAAACGCATCCCAGCCCCACTCGTGAAGCATCGCAGTAGACCGCAAATCCGCCTGATCCTGAAGGCAAAGATAGCACTGGTGTCGTGGTCAGTAGAGCCCGTAACCGCTGGAAACTGTGCTCACACTCCTCCGTCCAATCGAAGTGAACTCCCTTCCTGGTCAACCCGGTCAACGGTGTAGCAATGCGAGAGAAGTCCTGCACAAATCGCCTGTAATAACCTGCCAGCCCTAGAAAGCTACGAACCTCCATCACTGACGTGGGTCTAGGCCAACTCCGAACTGCCTCTATTTTTCTCGGGTCGACACATATACCATCGCGTGTAATCACGTGGCCCAAGAAGTCTACGCTGTCTAGCCAGAAGGCACACTTGGAGAATTTGGCGAAAAGCTGATGCTCCCTCAAGGCCTGTAGTGAAATCCGCAGGTGCTGCTCGTGCTCCTCTCTACTCCGAGAATACACCAAGATATCGTTGATAAACACTATAATGAACAGGTCAAGATACGGCTGGAAAATACGGTTCATCATGTCCATAAATGCTGCTGGCGCGTTGGTGAGTCCGAACGACATCACCAAAAACTCATAATGGCCGTAACGTGTGCGGAAAGCCGTCCTAGGAATGTCCTCCTGTCGTACCCGCAGCTGATGGTAGCCTGATCGCAAATCGATCCTCGAAAAGTATCCTGCCCCCTGAAGCTGGTCGAACAAATCGTCGATGCGTGGCAAAGGATATCGATTTCGCACTGTCACCTTGTTCAGCTGGCGGTAGTCAATACACAAACGCATGCTGCCGTCCTTCTTCTTGACGAACAAGACTGGAGCACCCCAAGGAGAAACACTGGGTCGAATAAGTCCCTTATCCAGCAAGTCCTGCAACTGACCCTTCAACTCTCTAAGTTCCGCCGGGGCCATCCGATAAGGCGGTACTGAAATAGGCCCCGTGCCAGGAACCAAATCAATGCAGAAAGAAATGTCACGCTCGGGCGGTAGCCCAGGAAGCTCGTCAGGGAACACATCAGGGAACTCGCAAACCACCGGAACCTGATCCAGAGGAACCTCTGTAGCTCTAGTATCGCAAACATATGCGAGAAATCCCTGACATCCCTTCCGCAAAAGCTGTCCAGCGCGAACAGAAGAAATCACACAGTGAGGGGTGGCACTACGGTCCCCCAACACAACAACAACCGACTCGCCGGGAAAACAAAATCAAACTGTCTTCTCGCGGCAGTCAACAGAAGCATAGCACGTGGCTAACCAATCCATGCCCAACAGAACGTCGAAGTCCAACATCTCAAGAAGGATCAAGTCGACCGACAACTCTCTCTCGCCAATACGGACGGTACAGGATCGGAACACGTGCCTAGCAACAAACGACTCTCCCACAGGAGTAGTCACAACAAGCGGCTGGCCAAGCAAACCGGACTCTCTACCCAAACTCGGCACAAAGTGTGTGGATACGTACGAGTGCGTGGATCCGGGATCAAACAACACGTGTGCATCAACCGAACATACAGAAAGGATACCTGAGACCACCGCATTGGACGCCTGCGCGTCCTGATGCGTCAAAGCAAAAACTCGTGCCTGTCCTCCACCTGCAACGGACTGTCCCCTGCCGGCCGCTGGCTGTCCTCTACCTCGGCCACCTCGTCCTCTATGAACAAATCCTCCACGACCACGACCTCTCCGTGCATGCGTCTGATGCGGAGTAACAGCAGGTACTATCGGCAACGCCGTCTGGGGTGGTGAAGGTGGTAATGTAACATGCGGTGCGGCCGCCCCACTCCGGGGTACCTCGGGACAATCTCGCACACGATGATAAGAACTCCCGCAACGGTAACATCCTGATGACGGTCTCTGGCCCTCCTGGGAATAGGAGCTAAACAATCGGCCTCGTCTCGAATCTCTGCCACCTGTAAGGTGCCTGTCACGACGCTGGAATGGCCGTCTCTGCACTGACGTATCTGCACGAACTCTCTTCGGCCCTGGAACTGCCGAAGTCTCAGCAAGGCGCTCCTCTACTAATAATGCCGCATCAACTGCTGCGGAGTAAGTCTCGTAATGCTGCGCGCTGATAGCAAGGAATAATGGTGTGAGCAAACCTCGGACAAATCTCTTAACTCGCAACTCCTCAGTAGCCACTAGGTACGGGGCATAGATAGCTAGCTCTGTGAACAGCACGTCGTACTCTGCCACTGACATCTCTGGTGTCTGGCGCAAGGACTCAAATCTGCGTGCTCGGGCATCCCTAACACTCTGAGGAAGAAAACGGGCAAGGAATAACGCTACAAACTCGGTCCAGGTCATAGGAGGAAGACCCGCTGCTCTGCCCTTCTCAACTGAATCACACCACTTCTGTGCAAGACCTTCTAGGCGAAAGCTCGCTAAGTCGACCCATCTCGCATCCGCGCATCTAAGTGAACGACATATACGGGCCATCTTATCAAGGAAGGACTGGGGGTCCTCGGCTGTGTCGGTGCCTGTGAAAGCCGGAGGCTTTAGCCTCATGAACTCTGATAGCGATACCGTAATCACCTCCGTGGCTGCAGGGGCAACTGGCTGTGTGGTAGGTACCATCGCGGTCGCTGGAACAGGTGGAGCTACCTCTGGTCGCTGTGCTTGAAACGTCTCAACTAGCGATCCTATCATGTCACGCATCTCCTGCATGCTAGATCCCACCGTCTGGCGCATCTCCTGCACACCAGCCCCTAGCGTGGCGATCTGATCTGTCAAAGGAGGAACAGTCTGCTCAGGTACAACGGGTGCACTGCCCGGATCAGTCCTCGTCTCGGACGAGTCAACTCGAATCTCGGCCCTCGCGGCCGCTCTCTGCGCCCTCGTAGTCTTTGGCGGCATATTGGCTGAAAGGAACAATAGGATTCGATAAGGATACGGAAATCGAATCACGAGAATGTATATACTCAAGAAGGAAATTTATATAAACAAGTCCGAAGGTCGCGTAGGCGGTGTACCGTGTCGTGAGTATGCCGTGGAACATACACACGCTACGCTACCCTGACGCAGCTACCTACTCCATCATACCAGGGTCATCCTACACTCCGAAAGGTAAAACCTACGCTCTGATACCAACTTTGTCACAACCCAAAGTTTGGCCCGTGATCGGCACTTAACCACGTAACGTCTACAGGCATAACGTGACTAAGGGAACCGGAAACCCAGAAAACAAACCAGTGAAAGTATAGAGTGTGATAGGAATTAAATGAAAAACACCAACTAACATGATAAGAAATCTAACTATACAATCCCAAGATAACAATATACGACGCCGTAGCGAAGCTCAAGATCCACAAGTGGGAACATCACAGATAGCATAAAAACTGAATAAGAAAAGTCGGCTCACAACGAGCACGACACCAGAACACAAATAAAGTACGACATCGTCCTCACACTGTCTCTAAGTTAAATACATACATGGTAGATGGAGAATACTAGATACAACAATGTACATACAGAAAGATAAACAGATACCGCACAAACCCACCTATCAGCAAAAGAGCTAGTACACCAACTATGGGGGTATCTGTGTCAAAAGATGCAACCGCAGCCTGCCGCGACTACTCCGAAGGGCAACCTGCAACAATGTGGCACAACGGGGGTGAGTTGCCAACTCGTGAATAGAGATAACATATAAAGGTAATCGCGAGCATGCACGTACTACGCTACTCTATCATATGCCAACAGGTGATATCAATATGTGATACGCAGTATGTGTAATAATCATGCAAGTTCTCTATCCGGTACTGTACTACTGGGTGAGGTACAAATGCTCTATCAGGTAATATAACTACAGGATGAGGTACAAATGATCTATCAGGTAATGTAACTACAGGATGAGGTACAAATAATAAATGCTGAGCAGGGGAAATATAGTATCTACACGGAATGTCAACGTGGGATATATGTATATCGGTGTCATCAATGCACCCAGATCCCCCAAATAGCTCAGACGCCGGCACCCCCATCGGCCCTCGAATCCTGTACACCACTGAGAGTCCCGAGTGCCCAACATCGGCACCCAAATATCATAAATACTCGTGTCCAGCATCGACACGCAAATCCTCATCCATCGGGCCCCGTCGGTCCGGGTCACCCACATCCATCTATAGACTCTGATCAGTATACTCCGGATAACTGTCAGGTCCAACCAATCACCGGTAGGTAGTGGTCCCTCTGCCAGGCTCACCGTCTACTGCACAGCGAAACCGTTCTCGCCCCGGGGTACCATACCGGGTCCACCATGTACCCGTAATCGGCCTCAACCGCCTCCTCGATTCGGGCTTCCATATATCACTCAAGCACCGAGAAAACACATGGTGGACGCACCGAAATATCATTTCAAGGGAACCGGGTTTTTAAATGATTACATATTTGAAATAGCCACGGTTCCCAAATCCAGAAATCACATATAATCCAAACAAATACAAGTCAATGATCCGATATGATATGTGCGTCAAATGTAAATATCCGGTCAAGTTACATATAGATAAGTTACAAGATCATAATCCGATGTGACATATGCATCAGGTATAGATATCAAATCATGTCACATATAATGTGCTACAATGCAATGATCCGATATGATATGTGTAGCAGGTATGAACATCAAGTCATGTCATATATAATAAACTACAATATGATGATCCGATGTGATATGTGTAGCAAGTATGAATAACAAGTCATGTCATATATAATAAACTACAATATGATGATCCGATGTGATATGTGTAGCAAGTATGAATATCAAGTCATGTCATATATAATAAACTACAGTATGATGATCCGATGTGATATGTGTAGCAAGTATGAATATCAAGTCATGTCATATATAATAAACTACAATATGATGATCCGATGTGATATAGGCATCAAGTATGAATATATGGTCATGTCACAAATAGATGAACTACAATGCTATGATCCGATGTGATATAGGCATCAAGTATGAATATATGGTCATGTCACAAATAGATGAACTACAATGCTATGATCCGATGTGATATAGGCATCAAGTATGAATATATGGTCATGTCACAAATAGATGAACTACAATGCTATGATCCGATGTGATATAGGCATCAAGTATGAATATATGGTCATGTCATAAATAGATGAACTACAATGCTATGATCCGATGTGATATAGGCATCAAGTATGAATATATGGTCATGTCACAAATAGATGAACTACAATGCTATGATCCGATGTGATATAGGCATCAAGTATGAATATATGGTCATGTCACAAATAGATGAACTACAATGCTATGATCCGATGTGATATAGGCATCAAGTATGAATATATGGCCATGTCACAAATAGATGAACTACAATGCTATGATCCGATATGATATAGGCATCAAGTATGAATATATGGTCATGTCACAAATAGATGAACTACAATGCTATGATCCGATGTGATATAGGCATCAAGTATGAATATATGGTCATGTCACAAATAGATGAACTACAATGCTATGATCCGATGTGATATAGGCATCAAGTATGAATATATGGTCATGTCACAAATAGATGAACTACAATGCTATGATCCGATGTGATATAGGCATCAAGTATGAATATATGGTCATGTCACAAATAGATGAACTACAATGCTATGATCCGATGTGATATAGGCATCAAGTATGAATATATGGTCATGTCACAAATAGATGAACTACAATGCTATGATCCGATGTGATATAGTCATCAAGTATGAATATATGGTCATGTCACAAATAGATGAACTACAATGCTATGATCCGATGTGAGGTGTGTAGAAGGTATGCAATGCACTAGCTAGTAACCATGAACATGCAATATATATATGGAACACTATAAGGTCCTATCTGCCCTGACTTAGAACGCCATGCGGGCGATATCCCCGTAGATGTGAAATCTGCTCACCGTAGTCTCTCGCTAGGTGTAGCCAACAACCTGCTTCCCTTTCTTCACTGCGTCCGCCGTACTCGCCTGCGAACCTAGAATTACACAATACATCATATGTAAGCTCGAATTCACACAAACGCGACATTAAAGCCGAACAAGTAACTCGTGTCGCGAACCAAGCGCGCGTGTGCACGATACGCTAAAATGTGTGGTTACGCGTCTGAAATCACTCCGACGCGTCGCGATACGCAGAAACCCAAAACCCACACACACGTAACACGCGTGTCGCGAAAGGTTGAAAATACGGGAAAAAGGTATTCTACCCCAGATTTTGATACAGGAAAGATAATGCAAAAATATATATACCAAAATAACCTACATATAAGCAGAGACCCACACACCCCAACCCCAACACAAATCTCCCCAGTCTGGCCGCAATTTACGGCCAGAATGCCATTTTTGGCGGCCAGACTTGTGAATTGGGTCCCCAGGTTTGGTCGGTGCACTCCATACCATACATACATGCCAAAGCAATCACTAGTTTTGTTCTGAAAAGTCTCGGATAGCAGCAGATTCCTACAGTGTCTAAAATCAGTTCAAAACACACATTTTGCACAAAAATGGAACTTTATGGTATTTTGATGAAATCTGAAACAAACCTAGGTCTAATCACTCACCAATAACTTGTTAATAAGCTAATCAAGCCACAACAACATAAGTTTTAACATGATACACTAAAACCCCTCCAAAAGTGTAAGTGCACGGCGGCACCCCGGTCGTCAAACCGACGCCGGAATGCGGAAACGGTGAATAACTTTGATTTTGCGGACTTAGCAAATCGGTACCACCGCGCACTAAACACCCGGATCGTTACCATTAAACTAGTCTAAGCTAAGTAACAAGATAGGTTAGAGATATACCGACGATCCAAGTCCTCCGGTCTTCATCTCCACTCCGATCTCCTCGCGGGATCTCCGTCCGTCTCCTCCTCGTCGCCGGAAGTGCACCACGTTGCCTACATCGTTTACGGGCTCCCACCTCAATGCCGAGGCAACTCGGGCACGAAGCCGGCTACTCGACGTGCCCAAGATTCGTTGTAGAATATGTAGTGAGCAAGTCTCATTTTGAGGTTTGTGGAATTGCCATTGGAGGAGGGATTGAACTTGGAGCTTTTTAGATGGAACTTGTGGGATTTTTGCAACATGAAATGAAGCAAAAACCCACACCAAAATATTTGGACAGCCCCATCAAAGGGGAGGCCGGCCATGCTAGAGAGAGGAGGGGACAAAATGAGATGGATGCAAAAATGAGAGAGTCATTCTCATATATCAAACAAGAGAGAGAGAGAGGAAAGTCTATCATGCAAAAGGGAATGATCACCAAGGTAAACTCAACACTCAACACCACCATCATCACCTCATAAAGTCCAACCATCATGAACCATGATGACTTAAAAAGTCATGCCATCATGAAGAAATCAAGTCAAAGGATGGGACAAGTATCATGACATGATAATATGCAAAGACCCCCTCCACAAAAGCTTATTTGCAACAATGCAAATAAACCCTCCTCCACCAATTTTCGGCCAATGAACGGAACAATGGAAATTGGCCGAAACGGAAAGCAAACTGGCAACTCCAAAAAACTGGTCCGTAATAAATTACAGGAAAACCCCAATACTGTGCATACACACCCGCATCTGTATTTCGACCGAAATACAAATGCAATGAGACAAAGTCTACCCTGTACTATACTAGGATCCGGCTTATACCAAAGCCGGCTAGTAATATCTGTTCGATCCTGATCCGTGCAATACCGCACGTATCTGATCGAACCCTGCCATATACCAATACGGCCTATAGTACAAACTGTCCGATCCTGATCCGTGCAATACCGCACGTATCTGATCGGACCTTGCCATATCTCCATACGGCCTCTACAACCTTTCGCCCGAAAGCTGAGTAACTGTAAGTGTGGTGGACTCTAAAGACTCGTCAATACTATGGCTGTGGATTTAACCACTAGCACGTCAGAGGTATATGCCAATACGTGACGGGCCACCAGCTATTGACCAAAAGGGACGTCGATGAGGAAGCTCACCCCGACACCCAACTGAGCCTGTCAGTGACAATATCCGTACAGTCCGGTCCGTTCGTCTATGAACATCGCATGGCGGGCCTAGGGGGTTGGTAAAAGTCAGACCCCCAAAAGCGGTACAAGTCGTGTCGGAGTGTAGCCCAGAACACCCTGAGATACTACTGGAATACCTACCAGTAAATCTCCTTGCCTCGGCCGAGGGCTTTGTGTAATGGCTCTCCTAGACACAGCACGACCTCACCCCCAATACCGGGAGAGACGAACCCCTGAAGATACGCTCACTGCCTCCATGTGGCTCGGGACTGTACCCAACTAAAACCTGTTTGCACGACTCCTTTGAGCCGTGGTAGGGTAGTAATCAAAGTACAGTGGGAACTCACACAAGACAAATGACGATCCCCAGGTCGATGAACTAACCTGCACACATGTCACCAGGGAACTGCCATCTGACGTCTGGTATATGACCAACTGGCATGTTCCCGGCGAGTCCTGTCCGGTGTACTCATAACCCAATGAGCACCTGTATACATCTTAGGTGATCCAACTGACACCAGTGGCTTGTGAGACCGGCCACCGCCCCTCGTCGGGGTCTCGACTGTATACACTAGTCTACTATGGAGTATCGATGCCCTATCTCGAAACTCCCACGACTAGGGACCATTTAAGGATATGCTTATAGACTCCCAGCTCCCACGTATATGATCGCCCTCATACTGCTGGTGGTCAAGCAAGAATCCTAGGGGCTCTATCAACGTGTAATAGCGACTTGTCAGGTCACCTGAAACAGTAAACGATGATAAAGGTAAACCAGATAGCATACTATCATCTCGAGTAAGACTGTCCTACCGGGATAGGTCCTCCCTCAATCACCGCAATCACGTACCTGTGATCCAATAATTGACTCTGAGGGCACTATCTCCAACAATCTCCCACTTGCACTCAAGGCTAATTATTGCGATGTCGCATACTCACAGCCCGTGTGATATCGAACACCCAACTCCTCTACTAGTCAGTCTCACAAATCCCGTTTGCGAAACTATTGCGTTCGAGGAATAGCCTCAGTGAGTGGATCCGCCTTGATGTCTCTTTCTATGTCTCTCTATATCTCAAGTTCGCGGAGAAAGCCATCTCCCGAAATGAGCAATACCTGTCTTAGAATGTGTCTGGATGTCTGATGGGACATAGCTCATAAATGAACTCCAAATCCAAACTTCTTAGACTGTATCGTCAACTGAACTTAATCAGTATCCTGCGCCATGCCTCCCTCAGTATTGCCTTGGACCACCTGTCCAAAATACTGCCCCTCGTCAGAAGGAAAAACTATAACTCTGACAACCTCCTTGTCGTCCATGTCACCTTGGAAGCCTGGAATGACAACTGTCTCCCGAATGAGGCTGTCGTTATCATATCCCTAGAACATCCACTTATGTTCTAAAACTGCTTCCGACTGTTTCTCCAGGATTGGATCAATGTCAACTTATTGCATCTACTGCAAGAACAACATCTGGTGTGGTACTTGACATCTCATGATTGACTCAATTGCCTAAGCAAGTGATCTGCCAATCATGCACATCCCTCTCTACTTTAGTCTATAAGACACCTTTAGAGAGGGTGACTCCTTTACCTGCAGGTACACTACCGTGCCAGGAGTCGTCCATTCTAAATACTCTCAGAATGCTGTCAAAGTACCCTTATTGGGAAACCACCCAAATCTAGATCTAAAACCATAGATCTAGTAACCAGTATGTCTGATATAATGTCCAAGTCCTTTGTGGAGAAACCACTGTGTGACGACCAAAGTATAACCGATCGTAGTAAAGGAATATCACTTCCTACTACCTTCTCAACAGATCCATCCCCTATTCTGATGACGTCAAACCTATGACTGTCACATCAGAAACAGATGATCTATCTCCGCTACATCTGCTTTAGTCTATAAATAGACATAAGCCTGATGTCCACCAATGCTTCCGCTGCTCCCACTGACTACGACAACCCTCTGGCAGAGTCATATACACGTATACTTCTGAAGCTAGTTCAGAACGACGCTATACTCATCCTCCTGCCGGGTCTCGCAGCCTGGAACAACAACAATGGCAAGTATGGGTAAACAAGAACTTCCCTGTCACCGTCCTTGAGGCTACCGAAGTACCTCTCGGGTGTCTGAAGTTACCCACCAAATCTGCGGAGTGGCCAATGGAATGTCAATCCAGATTGAATCTTTAGGTTCCTTATCAAATCTTCAGTAATCGTTTGTGGTTCTGGAATCACTTCCAGTTATACCATACTCCCACTACTATTTTCTGAAAAAATCCATTTTTAATAAAACTGTGGCGAGTCTAGAACAATACTGCTATTGTTCATCCAGATGGTAGAAAGTTAACCCTCGTCATAGCCTGGGTCAACCCACAAACAGCCATTAAAGAAGCGTGCCTTGAGTTATCCAGAGTCTGGTTTTAATCATAAGCTGGACAACTCCCCGTACCTTAACAACGTTAAGATACGAACTGTTCTATATCCCATATAGGACCAGAGGCACTGATTTAACTGAACCAGATCCAAATCATGCAACTGTCTCCAGTGCATGTCAACTAAATGGAAGGAGGCCGGTCAGCGTTACTCAACTTAGGAATGCTTCCAATTATGAGTAACCTGAAAGAGAAGCAAGTTCTCTTAGTCATTACTATCAACTGAACACCATACGCAACTATCTACATCTTCGATCACTTTGAAGAATCCCGATACTTGCTATACCTGGTTCTCTACTCTATTCAAATACCTACAACTTCTCAAAATTCAGACCCTGTGTTTCGAAGAAACACCTGTCTAAAAGCTAGAGAAGTCACAAGTAAACCGAATATAGTACGAGGACCAACCCCTCTGTCCTGATGGACCCTGGACAACATACAATACTCTGTATAAGTCCCTTGAGTCTGAAAACTCATTCACTGTGTGTCGTAGGTTGAAAACTGTACCTTTGGTTATGAAGAATTACACCGCTGTTTAATGCTCCTTACCTAACCATCCACTGATATAGGTAAATGTCGTAGACATAATTTCAGAAAGGTATATCTCACTCTATGAAAATAGACGTACAGATATATCAATTTGAAATTGGTGCATAACAGCGGATATTCAAAACCAAATATTTGCCGACCGGCAAACGACCCAGGTGACTTCCTCAAATATCACCGATTACAACGAATCCCGATATAATGAGGATGATCACCCAATTCCCAATAACCTACTCCCACTCATCATCTGTAAAACCATACAGATGTGAGAATCATACCTGGTAAATACATACCCTGGAGCAAGTGTCTAATCGGGAAATCAGTTTTCTTTTAACATTACACAGTGAAACTGAAACATCGAAATGTTTCGATAGGGTATCCTGGTATTCCTAGTAATGCCTCTTCCAGTATCCAGATTCACAACTGTAACCGTGTAATTCTTTGCCATCTCTCCAAATCCCTTCATTTGTCTTTAGTCTTTACCTTCTGCACACCCCTTTAGGCCAAATGGTTTTCTTCCTTCCCTACCGTTCGGCACCAGCCTATGGTTTGGAAGAAGACTATCCAATAAGCATAATGGGTGTACTGTCCCAATCCTAGGAACACTCGCAATGCGAGAGAAGGTGAAGATAAAAGACACCTGAATAAATCTTATTCCTATTTCTCCTGAACCAGAATCCATCCCCGAACAGGAACAAGTTCCTTTCGAGTTCGTATATAACCATACGATGGAGTATCCAATAAACTGTGGATCTTCGTAGTGATACGGAGTGTCCTGGAGAAATTCAAAGGTGATTTTAGGATTGGCGAAGAAATACCTGGTTTGGTCATGAATATCTGTTGCAATTTACTTTGCCCTCTTACTAATCCCTTGCTTTGTCTTAACTTAATACCTTCTGCACACCATTGTTATGCTAATTGGTTTTCTTCATTCCCTACCGGTCGGCACCAGCCTAAGGTTTGGAAGAAGACAATCCAATTTGCGTAATAGGTGTACTACCCCTAAACCAAGGAGTACTCGTAACCTGAGAGAGGGTAAAAGGAAAAGACAACTGAATAGTCCTATCCGTTTTCTCCAGAACCTGAAACCATCCTCGAATAAATTCTTTCGAGTTCGTATCTAACCATACGATGGCTTTGTCCAATGGAAGTGGACGTTCGTAGTAATACGGGGTGTCCTGGAGAAAAGGGTAAAAGTAGGAGTGGCAATGAGGTTAGCAACTCTGACAATCCAAAAGCCAGTGTTAAGAAGGTTCGGTCAACTTGGTCACTGAGTCAAAGTCTTGGGGTCGGGTCAATGGTCGCTGCCAAAGAGAGAGAGAGAAGAAACACTCAGCGTGCACTCTAACCTAGATCAGAATGGTTACCAATTTATCTAATCTGGAATCCTCCCACTGTACCGTCAAATTCTCCTCCAAACCTGAAAGAAGAATTAGTCGGGGTTACCCGAGGAGTAAACTAACTCATCAGTGGGAATCGGGATCCAACTATCATCGCATGATAACGTGACGGAATCCGCTCACGGTATCACACTCCAGAAGGTATGCGCATATCTGGCAAGTTTCAGTTCTTTTGAAACTCCCGATGTGATTTCTGCCCCATGCTCTTATGACCTTGACTAAGGCCAACAAATCATAAGTCACATGTCAAGTTCTACCCGTCATTATCCAGGTTGATTTGAACCCACCCGTACAAGCCCTTGACTAGGGCCAACAAGGCTATACGACTGTCCCAAACCAACGCATCTATCTATGCAGCATATGAACACCCAACAGCTACCAAACACCGTGCCTTGACTAAGGCCAACAAACACAGCTTGAATACTATTGACTACCCATATGAAACGACGGAGGGCTACGAATGGTTTCTGGCGAAAACCTTTAACGTAATGAACTTGATATCGTTGAAGGAACGAATAGCTTTTTGAAAATATAGTGACGAAAACCGTTGCTAAAGAGGTCACTCCCGGTGAAGGGATCTCGGCTCTTTCCCCGTAGAATGGGGTGCAGGATATTCCAAATGAATACCGCGATGCAAAGCAAAAGTAATCGGCTATAGTGAAGTTAATGCCCTGACGCAAACTTTTTGTCCAAGGGGTCACTCCCGGTGAAGGGATCTCGGCCCTTGCCTCGTCGACTGAGGAGCAGGATATTCCAACTGAATATCACGATGCAAAACAAAAGCGAACGTCCTTGCAATAACAGCTTTTTGAAAAGTGTTCCAACAACATCAGAATAGGTTTGTTTAACTTGCATTGATCCGAATCAATGCAGTCCCATCATTTGATCACACCAAAAAGAACGAAAATATACTGATGTACGTATATGCCATCCGCATTCGCCACTGGGTCCCGTCATTACCCGTTAGGTTAGCTAACTAACGACAGAGCGGGGACTGGACTAGCGCGGATGTAAAACATATACAACATCTACTAATATATATACCAATATATTATATTTCGCTCAAGGCGTGAAAAGAAATGCAACATCACAGAAATGTACAGCATCACAGAATAATACAGATATCTGGGATCCCCGGGTTTCACAGAGCCACTACTGAAACCCGACGTTCCCCTGGTCGTGTGGATAGCCTGTGCAATGAAATCCTAGACCCCTACGGGCGCGGCAAGTTACCCGCCAAAACCTGAAGCGAGGCAGCCCCCTTCAGCGCCGTGAATGGACCACCCAGCACTTCACGGAATCCGGTAACTTGGGCACCTCTCCTGGGTCAACCTGTACCCCCTACGAGTGCGGCGAATAGCCCGCCAATCCTAGAGTGAAGCCCCCTCCGTCTCAATGCCATGAGATGCAGGCTTGTTGCCCTCCAGAACCCGGCTATCCGTGCACCCCTCCGCGGGGTAATCCTAGTACAGAAAGTAAAATATACATAAACCGGGTACATCGACCGCAACCAGGTCGTGCCCCAAAAGAATAATACAAACAGGCAGTGACGGCAGTCCACAAGTCGGACGCTCGCCCCGCAATATCAAATGTGCATAATACAACACAACTGTACTAGCATTGCATCCAGGCTATCCCCACCGACCGATCCGCAACAACACAGCAAATACATAGAACATCAACGTGAAAGTCACGTTCGCAAATCCGTCTAACCGGGCTATAGCAGTTAGACAGAATTTACCGATCGAGTGACATTCACGGTCGCAGATATAATGTAAATACTGTGAAAAATGTGTTTAAAATATCCGATCGATCAAAAAATAACAAGTGGGCCCCCAAACAAAAACTGTAGCACTCACAGAAATCCTGGGCCCAATTTTAATATTCCAAAAACCACATTTTCAACTCAGGAACACACTGGAAAAATTTGGGGGGGTGAACAGTAAAATCCGCGGCGGAAGCGCCGCACGAGGTGGGATTTCGCGGCGCTTGCGCGGCGGAATAGTGAGATCATGGTTCCAAATTTTTACAGTATGCTTCTATTTCCCTGCACATCACTCTGAGACAACCAGAAAAATTTTTCGAGAACAAAATATTTCAACAGAAACTGATGTGAACTGAAATACGTGTTTTCGGGATTTTGTTCGATCGGAAACGTAAAACACATCACACAAAACTAGACTATGTTAATGGCGAGGCTCTGATACCACTGTAAGTGCACGGCGGCACCCCGGTCGTCAAACCGACGCCGGAATGCGGAAACGGTGAATAACTTTGATTTTGCGGACTTAGCAAATCGGTACCACCGCGCACTAAACACCCGGATCGTTACCATTAAACTAGTCTAAGCTAAGTAACAAGATAGGTTAGAGATATACCGACGATCCAAGTCCTCCGGTCTTCATCTCCACTCCGATCTCCTCGCGGGATCTCCGTCCGTCTCCTCCTCGTCGCCGGAAGTGCACCACGTTGCCTACATCGTTTACGGGCTCCCACCTCAATGCCGAGGCAACTCGGGCACGAAGCCGGCTACTCGACGTGCCCAAGATTCGTTGTAGAATATGTAGTGAGCAAGTCTCATTTTGAGGTTTGTGGAATTTCCATTGGAGGAGGGATTGAACTTGGAGCTTTTTAGATGGAACTTGTGGGATTTTTGCAACATGAAATGAAGCAAAAACCCACACCAAAATATTTGGACAGCCCCATCAAAGGAGAGGCCGGCCATGCTAGAGAGAGGAGGGGACAAAATGAGATGGATGCAAAAATGAGAGAGTCATTCTCATATATCAAACAAGAGAGAGAGAGAGGAAAGTCTATCATGCAAAAGGGAATGATCACCAAGGTAAACTCAACACTCAACACCACCATCATCACCTCATAAAGTCCAACCATCATGAACCATGATGACTTAAAAAGTCATGCCATCATGAAGAAATCAAGTCAAAGGATGGGACAAGTATCATGACATGATAATATGCAAAGACCCCCTCCACAAAAGCTTATTTGCAACAATGCAAATAAACCCTCCTCCACCAATCTTCGGCCAATGAACGGAACAATGGAAATTGGCCGAAACGGAAAGCAAACTGGCAACTCCAAAAAACTGGTCCGTAATAAATTACAGGAAAACCCCAATACTGTGCATACACACCCGCATCTGTATTTCGACCGAAATACAAATGCAATGAGACAAAGTCTACACTGTACTATACTAGGATCCGGCTTATACCAAAGCCGGCTAGTAATATCTGTTCGATCCTGATCCGTGCAATACCGCACGTATCTGATCGAACCCTGCCATATACCAATACGGCCTATAGTACAAACTGTCCGATCCTGATCCGTGCAATACCGCACGTATCTGATCGGACCTTGCCATATCTCCATACGGCCTCTACAACCTTTCGCCCGAAAGCTGAGTAACTGTAAGTGTGGTGGACTCTAAAGACTCGTCAATACTATGGCTGTGGATTTAACCACTAGCACGTCAGAGGTATATGCCAATACGTGACGGGCCACCAGCTATTGACCAAAAGGGACGTCGATGAGGAAGCTCACCCCGACACCCAACTGAGCATGTCAGTGACAATATCCGTACAGTCCGGTCCGTTCGTCTATGAGCATCGCATGGCGGGCCTAGGGGGTTGGTAAAAGTCAGACCCCCAAAAGCGGTACAAGTCGTGTCGGAGTGTAGCCCAGAACACCCTGAGATACTACTGGAATACCTACCAGTAAATCTCCTTGCCTCGGCCGAGGGCTTTGTGTAATGGCTCTCCTAGACACAGCACGACCTCACCCCCAATACCGGGAGAGACGAACCCCTGAAGATACGCTCACTGCCTCCATGTGGCTCGGGACTGTACCCAACTAAAACCTGTTTGCACGACTCCTTTGAGCCGTGGTAGGGTAGTAATCAAAGTACAGTGGGAACTCACACAAGACAAATGACGATCCCCAGGTCGATGAACTAACCTGCACACATGTCACCAGGGAACTGCCATCTGACGTCTGGTATATGACCAACTGGCATGTTCCCGGCGAGTCCTGTCCGGTGTACTCATAACCCAATGAGCACCTGTATACATCTTAGGTGATCCAACTGACACCAGTGGCTTGTGAGACCGGCCACCGCCCCTCGTCGGGGTCTCGACTGTATACACTAGTCTACTATGGAGTATCGATGCCCTATCTCGAAACTCCCACGACTAGGGACCATTTAAGGATATGCTTATAGACTCCCAGCTCCTACGTATATGATCGCCCTCATACTGCTGGTGGTCAAGCAAGAATCCTAGGGGCTCTATCAACGTGTAATAGCGACTTGTCAGGTCACCTGAAACAGTACACGATGATAAAGGTAAACCAGATAGCATACTATCATCTCGAGTAAGACTGTCCTACCGGGATAGGTCCTCCCTCAATCACCGCAATCACGTACCTGTGATCCAATAATTGACTCTGAGGGCACTATCTCCAACAAAAAGCACTAAAATGGTACAAAAAGTGATATTTCTAAACTAAACATGCAAGATATGGAAATTGGGTGCTAGGATTAAGATTTATACCTTAAATTGACCTTAGAGGCACCAAAGTTTTCAGCTTTTCCCTCAGTTGCGCAGATTGGCCCTTGAACACCCCAAAAACCTCAATTTTTCATGTTTTAATGAAGGAAAAAGTATTGTTTTTGGTAGGGTTTGGTTTGGGAATCAAGGGTAAAGAAAAGGGAAAGAAATGATGAAGAATGGGAAGGGTTTTCTGCTGGAGAGTTGCAGGAAATTCAGAATGAGGAAGAGAGAGAGAGAAGAGAGGGAAATGGTCAAGAAAGTCCACCCTTTACCTACCCTCCATGCTTCCTTATTTTATTTGGACTTTGAATTATAAAATGGGTTTTAGAAAAGATTAAATGGTGGGGAAAGAGTTTGCAACCATGCATATGAAGGGTTAACAAGTTGCAAGGAAAGTCTAAGTATGCAAGGTGTACACAAGCACAAGACCTAGCCCAAAATGCACACACTACCAATGACAACTATAAATCCTACGCACACACAAACATAAAAACATGCACGACTTCTAATTATCACCAACACCAAACAAACGGGAAAATCAAAGTGTTACACGGCGAGTCCTGTCCGGTGTACTCATAACCCAATGAGCACCTGTATACATCTTAGGTGATCCAACTGACACCAGTGGCTTGTGAGACCGGCCACCGCCCCTCGTCGGGGTCTCGACTGTATACACTAGTCTACTATGGAGTATCGATGCCCTGTCTCGAAACTCACACGACTAGGGACCATTTAAGGATATGCTTATAGACCGCCAGCTCCCACGTATATGATCGCCCTCATACTGCTGGTGATCAAGCAAGAATCCTAGGGGCTCTATCAACGTGTAATAGCGACGTGTCAGGTCACCTAAAACAGTACACGATGATAAAGGTAAACCAGATAGCATACTATCATCTCGAGTAAGACTGTCCTACCGGGATAGGTCCTCCATCAATTATTGCAATCACGTACCTGTGATCTAATAATTGACTCTGAGGGCATTATCTCCAACAAAAACAACGAAAATACAACGTCCTCTTATGCCATCCGCATTCGCCACGGGGTCCCGTCATTACCCGTTAGGTTACTTAACTAACGACAGAGCGGGGGCTGGGCTAGCGCGGGTGCAAAACATAAGTGACGTCTAAATAGCTACAATATATATAGATATTTTACATTCGTCTGACGCAATGATATTCATTCCAGAACACAGATAAACAATATTGGATTTACAAGCAATCTGTATTTCTTTTGAGCCTGCAAGAAAAGACAGATTACACAGTTGTGATGAATAGCCGTTACCCCACCCTCGACCCCTACGGGTACGGCAAACTACCCACCCGGCAGTTTGTGTACCCCACCTTGGGTCAGTCCTAGGAGCAAAAACAGTAAAATGAAATAATACAACGGTGGCTACAACCGCAACCTGGATGTGCCCCGCAAAAATAATATTACAACAAATTACATTTACAACAAATGAATTAAACAATAACCCATTGCTAAACCCCGGCTATACACCACAACAGTCCAATACAGTTTATATGCACAAACAGATATAACCATTTCAGAAATATGCAACCCCCTGCTAACTGACATACTAGCAGTTAGGGGAGGTTTACGAACACATTAAACAATCACAGATATAATCCAATATGCAAATACTGTACAATTTCGATCGATTAAACATCTTTAATATTGCACAAAAAACTGCTCTGTTAAACTGAAACCTGAGCAAAATTAAAATATTCCAGAAAATCCCAAATATTACACAGAAGCAACAGAAGAAAAATTGGCTCCTGACTCGCCAACTCGGCGGCGGAACCGCGGCGACTCAGTAGGGTGAGGCCGCGGTTCCGCGACGAGTTAGACGATTCAGGGGACTGTTTTTCTTGGGTGTTCTTATAATGTCTTGTCAAGCTTTCTGAACGAACCTGAAAAATTTTTGGACATCGTTTTAAATTCGACAGAAACTGAATTTTTCGGGACTTTCCGGTTTCGTTTTTTCCGTTCGAAATTCGTACAAATTTGCAATTAAGTTATTTATTGTTTAGCGAGGCTCTGATACCACTGTAAGTCGATGTAGTACATCCCAGTACTTGTGGGGAGGCGGAATTTTCAAAAACGAACTTGTTTAGTGAACGAACATCGACTAACCTCTTGAATCGAAGCTAAACTATAAATAACCGTACACAAAGAGTTTCATAACTATTGTGTTTAGGGATTATACCTAATGAAACCAGTCCTTCGTCTTTACGATCTCCTTATTCTCCTCGGCCTTCTCTAGGTAGTAGACGATCCACCCGAGAGCAAAACTCCAAGCTTAGCCTCTAAACTTGAGGCAACTAACCTTCTTGGATTGCTAATCAAAGAAGCTAGGATGAAATAGAGTGATGGTTATGGATTGTTTAGTCTAACTAATCCTTTGATCTCAACTCATGAGGTGTAAGGATTAGGGTTTGAAGATGAGAGCTTGAGGACAGAGAAGATGATAATAATAATGAAATGAGAATAGTAAGTTATCATAATATAAATGAAGCATTCTCTTTTATCAACAAAAGAAAATGAGTGATGAATAAGCATGCTTCACAAATATCTAATGGTGATTCATTAGCATGATTCATTAAGCATTTATCATGCATTAATGATATGCATGAATCACCCTCATGACTCACTAAACTCATTTAATGCAAATGACACATAACCCTCCTTAGTCACCATCTTCTAGAAGCTTCTCGTACAATTACGAGAACGCCCCTCCAATCCGCAAAAATACGGAAAAACTTTAGACTGTAAAAATCCAATAATCGGATACCAGTAACTGGCTTAAACCAAAGCCGACTGGTAAAAACTGTCCGAAAGTCGTACGCGCGTAAACGCACGTATGTGTCCGAACCCTTGTCGTAAAACCATACGACCTCTATATCGTTTTGCCTGGAATAGGAAACTCTCTGTGTGGGACTCTAGAGACTCGACTACTACGCTGGTTGTGGGTTTAACCACAGACCGCAAGCGGCACTAGCTGTACGTAACGGTCCCCAGGTAGTTGTCGATAAGAAGGCCGATGAGGAAACCCATCCGAACTCCTACTGAGTCTGATGTGACAATCTCCATACAGTCCGGTCCGTTCGTCCAAGACTATCGCATATCGGGCCTAGGGGGGCGGAAGCGTCAGTCCCCTAATAGCGGTATAAGTCGTGTCGGAGGGAAGCCCATTACACCCTGAGAAACTAATGGAACCTACCAGCAAATCTCGCTTGCCCTGGCCAGGGACTTTGCGTAATGGCTCTCTGACACAGCACAATATCTACTTCCAATACCGGGAGGGACGAATCCTGTCTAACCGCCACTGCCTCCAAGTGCTCGGGACTGCACCCAACTGCTACCTGTTTGCATGACTCCTTTGAGCCGTGGTAGGGTAGCAATCTAAGAACAGTGGGACACACTCGAGGCGAAGTAGCAGTGTCAAGTCTGCGGACTACGCTGTACTCATGTCACCTGGGAACTGTTCACTGACGACTGGTATCAAACCAACCAACAGTTCCCTGTGAGTCCTGTTCGGTGTACCCGTAACCTAACGTGCACCTGTATAATATCTCCAGTACGACGTACTGACGGCTGTGGGACAGACCATCTCCCCAACTGGGATGAGAAGCGTACACACCAGTCTACTCCGGAGTATCGATGCTCTGTCTCGATAATCCAACGACCAGGGACCTGAATAAGGATGTGCTTGTAGACTACCCAGCCCCCACTAGTGTGACTGCCATCACAACGCTGGTAGACAAGCAAGATCCTAAGAGCTCTATCAATACGTACACTCATATATTAAGATAGAAAAACCAAGTAGCATACTACCATGTTTAGCAAGACTGTTATATACATGTGAATATCCCAAGCTTCCATTAAGTAATATACAAACTAGTATGATACAGTAATGGCCTTCTAGGGCATAAACACTAACAGCACCAACACCCTAGTGTATGAATTGAGACCCTAACCAGAAGCTTAAACCCATAATACGGATTTTAGAAACCGATATCGGGGAATTTGTGAAATCTGTGCAGGGTATATTGAATCTGCTATCACCCGAGACACCCTAAATTAAAATTGTTTGGACAGTGACATGTGCAGGCACCCAAGAAGCTACCACCAGAACCCTAGCCCCTACTTCCACTTCCAGGCCGCAAATTTGTCCATTCTGGCCGCAAATTGCGGCCATACCATGATGGAATTGGCTCGTTTTGGTTTTGGTGTTCCCTTATCTGTATATTAGGCCCCTGGTATACATAGAATTGTCTAATTGGACCTAGGGTGAAATCTGGAACATATTTCCTAAGTTGCTGTTTTGGATTCGTGTTTCCATATTCCGTATTTCTAAGTCTGAATTTGTGTCTTGTGTTTTACCTCGACTATTTGGCGTTTATACGACGATATAGAGGATTTATTGATGGTTTTGAAGGCGTGCCATAGGTTCTAACCTATAGGCCTCTTATCGTATCGTTTTGGGTTTCGTGTGCCGTTTAAGCTTTGATTTGGTTTTAATGCGCATATACGATATTTTGATGTGTAGGTACCCTATGAAGACTACGGGACGACAAGCAAACGCGTGGTGACATCGAAAGATGGAAACGCAAGGTGAGTAGATTATATCTGCTGGGGGAAGTCGGGTGGATGGCGTATAGCACCCCCGAAGTCCGTAGTTGTTATTATATGATAGTTAGGTGTATTGTGGATAGTGTAGGGTTAGAAGTGGCTAGTGTAGTTCATAGTCGCGAACCCTAGAATAGAATTACACCTACACGCACACCCTTGCATATTACCTATACGTACACGGTGTTAATGATGATATTGTATGACTTTGGAGATGAGTCGATGATATTGGGCTTTGTGCCGCGAGATCGGTGATGTGATATGATTCGTATTTGGGATACGAAATGTGTTTCTTCCGGGCTTGGGATGTGTGTTTACCCCCGCATTCTTACTTTGTAGATGGCATCAGTTGTACTAGACTTAGATCTGTACCCCAGCTTATGTGATATGCTGATAGTGATACCTGAGACGTGATGAGATAGGGTGATATTGACCGTACCCAGCTATTAGGATGCCGTACGACGATTTACCGTACGAGCCTATATTGATGATAGATCCGCGCTCACGACTTGAGGATGTCATATGATATACTGTATCGTACGCGATATTATTGAGGCGGGATCACCGACTAGTATATCTATATATATCGACTCAGATTTAGGTGGTTTCCATACCCCTCCTGATTGACCTAATACTTAGATCTGTAGTTTGCATAGTAGATTCTTCACTGTGGTGTTGACTATTTGATTTCCGCATATTCATGCTATTCGCATTGCTTGCATATGTTTATTGCTATATTATTATCATGCTGTTAGGACACCAGCACCATTATCGATAATGCATATGTTCCACGTACACTTGCTTGCCGGCTCACACACTTCATCATCAATAATTGCCATGTCACTACACAATAGTATTATTGCATCAGGATATGACTTTGCATGTGCATACCACCATTCTATGTTGCATGATATACTGCTATACTTGCATCTCAATTATATGTCACATACATCATGCTTTCTGATTATGCGCACTGGGATATTGTTTTCATGATATTTCTGGATTTGGGAACCGTGGGGATTTTTCAAAGGAGAGTATGTACTTATTTGAAAAACCTGGTTTCCTTGATTATGATATTTGCGCAGCCACCATGAGATTTATCGGTTCTGATTATATACCCCATACGAGGAGTGTGTGCCGTATGAGGGTACATGGTGGGGCCCGGTATGGTTCCCCTCGGCAAGATGATCGAAGGATTATGCCAATTGAGCCTGGAGGTGGGCGAGTACCTACCGGTGATTGTATTTGAGCTCGGCGGATATCCGGGGGATACCGACCGGAGTTGAGAGATGGACATGGGTTGACCCGTGCTGCCGGGACCGAGGGCCGATACCGCAGACGGAGCCCCATATGGATGAGGATTTACGTGCCGATGCTAGGCACAGGTTTCATGATGTTTCCATGATTTTGATTATGTCCTCATATTTACATGCATGATCCATATTGTCATTAGGTGACAGGTGGACGGGATCCATAAATATACAGACTTTATTTACACTGATCATACTTCATTTGTATATATAACTGTTGGAGATAGTTCCCTCAGAGTCAATTATTAGGTCACAGGTACGTGATTGTAATGATTGAGGGAGGACCTATCCCGGTAGGACAGTCTTACTCGAGATGATAGTATGCTATCTGGTTTACCTTTATCATCGTGTACTGTTTTAAGTGACATGACACGTCGCTATTACACGTTGATAGAGCCCCTAGGATTCTTGCTTGACCACCAGCAGTATGAGGGCGATCATATAAGTGGGAGCTGGGGGTCTATAAGCTTTTCCTTAAAAGGTCCCTAGTCGTGGGAGTTTCGAGACTGGGCATCGATACTCCATTAGTAGACTAGTGTATACAGTCGAGACCCCGACGAGGGGCGGTGGCCGGTCTCACAAGCCATTGGTGTCAGTTGGATCACCTAAGATGTATACAGGTGCTCATTGGGTTATGAGTACACCGGACAGGACTCGCCGGGAACATGCTAGTTGGTCATATACCAGACGTCAGATGGCAGTTCCCTGGTGACATGTATGCAGGTTAGTTCATCGACCTGGGGATCGTCATTTGTCTCGTGTGAGTTCCCACTGTACTTTGATTACTACCCTACCACGGCTCAAAGGAGTCGTGCAAACAGGTTTTAGTTGGGTACAGTCCCGAGCCACATGGAGGCAGTGAGCGCATCTTCAGGGGTTCGTCTCTCCCGGTATTGGGGGTGAGGTCGTGCTGTGTCTAGGAGAGCCATTACACAAAGTCCTTGGCCAAGGCAAGGAGATTTACTGGTAGGTATTCCAGTAGTATCTCAGGGTGTTCTGGGCTACACTCCGACACGACTTGTACCGCTTTTGGGGGTCTGACTTTTACCAACCCCCTAGGCCCGCCATGCGATACTCATAGACTAACGGACCGGACTGCACGGATATTGTCACTGACAGGCTCAGTTGGGTGTCGGGGTGAGCTTCCTCATCGACGTCCCTTGTAGTCAATAGCTGGTGGCCCGTCACGTATTGGCTTATACCTCTGACGTGCTAGTGGTTAAATCCACAGCCATAGTATTGACGAGTCTTTAGAGTCCACCACACTTACAGTTACTCAAGTTTCGGGCGAAACGCTGTAGAGGCCGTATGGAGATATGGCAGGGTCCGATCAGATACGTGCGGTATTGCACGGATCAGGATCGGACGGTTTGTACTAGTGGCCGTATTGTTATATGGCAGCGTTCGATCAGATACGTGCGGTATTGCACGGATCAGGATCGAACGGATTTTACTAGCCGGCTTTGGTTTAAGCCGATCCTAGTATAGTACAGAGTAGATATTGTCTCATTGCATTTGTATCCGGACGGAATACAGATGCGGGTGTGTATGCACAGTATGGGGTTTACCTGTAATTTATTACGGGACCAGTTTTCTGGAGTTGCCAGTTTGCTTTCCGTTCCGGCCGGTTTTCGTTTGTTCTTTCCCGGCCGGACTTTTCCGATGGAGGGGGTAATTTGCAGTTTTGCAAATTACATTTGTGGAGGGGTTTTCTTGCATAAAGATTGATTATGATAGCATCATTATCTTTTCCACCATGCTTTTGTTTTTATTGTGACATGAAAGGGTATGGTTTGAAAAAGGTAAAGCATGGTGTATGTTTGGTTGTGGTCACCTCTTGATTGATCCTACACTCACCTCCCTTAGTTGTTTTCCTCCCTCCATTTTCATGAAAAAGACTTGGCCGGCCACATTAGATGAGGATAAGGGTTCATTTCATTTTTGGTGAGGGTGTGAGAAAATTATTGATTCATATCATTTTTCATTGCCTCAAAAATCCCCAAGTTCATTTGATCTTGATTCCTCCATCCAGGCAACTCAAAACCCCAAATGAGACACATAGATCTACACTACACTTCCTACAGCAAATCTTGGACGCGTCGATTCGCCAGCTTCGCGCCCGAGTTGCCTCGGTATTGAGGCGGGAGCCCGTAAAAGATGCAGGCGACGTGGTGCCCTTCCGGCGAGAAGGCGACGACCGGAGATCCCGCGAGGAGATCGGAGTGGAGATGAAGACCGGAGGACTCGAATCAGTCGGTACATCTCTAACCCGTATTCTAGTTAGCTTAGACTTGTTAATGGTTACGATCCGGAGTTTAGTGCGCGGTGGTGCCGGTTTGCAAAGTCCGCAAAATTTAAGTTATTCACCGTTTCCGCATTCCGGCGTCGGATTGACGGCCGGGGCGCCGCCGTGCACTTACAGTGGTATCAGAGCCTCGCCATTAACATAGTCTAGCTTGGTGTAATGTGTTTTTCTGTTTCGATCGATCGAATGTTCCAAAACTGCATTTTAGTTCGAATCAGTTTCTGTTGAAAATTTTTGGTCTCGAAAAATTTTTCTGGTTGTAAAATATTGATGTACTGGGTAATCTAAGGGTTCTGTAAAAATTTGACGATGTAACTCCACAGTTGGAGCGCGGATCCGCCGCGAAACCCCACCTCGTGCGGCCCTTCCGCCGCGTACTATTCATTTCACATCACCAAATTTTTTCAGAGGCCTTCTGAGCTTAAAATATGGGTTTTGGAATATTAAAATTGGGCCCAGGGTTTCTGTGAGTGCTACAGTTTTGTTTGAGGGCCCACTTGTTAATTTTTGATCGATCGGATATTTCAAACACATTATTTCACAGTATTTACATTATATCTGCGACCGTGAATGTCACTCGATCGGTAAATCCGGTCTAACTGCTATAGCCCGGTTAGACGGATTTGCGAACGTGACTTTCACGTTGATGTTCTATGTTTATGCTGTGATGTTGCGGATCGGTCGTGGGGATAGCCTGGATGCAATGCTAGTACAGTGTTGTTGTATTATGTACATTTGATATTGCGGGGCGAGCGTCCGACATGTGGACTGCCGTCACTGCCTGTTTGTATTATTCTTTTGGGGCACGACCTGGTTGCGGTCGATGTACCCGGTTTATGTATATTTTACATTATGTACTAGGATTACCCCGCGGTGGGGTGCACGGATGGCCGGGTTCTAGAGGGCAACAAGCCCGCATCTCATGGCATTGAGACGGAGGGGGCTTCACTCTAGGATTGGCGGGCTATTCGCCGCACTCGTAGGGGGTACAGGTTGACCCAGGAGGGGTGCCCAAGTTACCGGATTCCGTGAAGTGCTGGGTGGTCCATTCACGGAGCTGAAGGGGGCTGCCTGGCTTCAGGTTTTGGCGGGTAACTTGCCGCGCCCGTAGGGGTCTAGGATTTCATTGCACAGGCTATCCACACGACCAGGGGAACGTCGGGTTTCAGTAGTGGCTCTGTGAAACCCGGGGATCCCAGATATCTGTATTGTTCTGTGATGCTGTACATTTCTGTGGTGTTGCTTTTTTTTATTCACGCCTTGAGCGAAATACTATATATTGGTATATATATTAGTAGATGTTGTATATGTTTTTCACCCGCGCTAGTCCAGTCCCCGCTCTGCCGTTAGTAAGCTAACCTAACGGGTGATGACGGGACCCAGTGGCGAATGCGGATGGCATATACGTACATCAGTATATTTTCGTTCTTTTTTTGGTGTGATCAAATGATGGGACTGCATTGATTCGGATCAATGCAAGTTTAAAAACAAACCTAATCTGATGTTGTTGGAACACTTTTCAAAAAGCTGTTATTGCAAGGACGTTCACTTTTGTTTTGCATCGTGGTATTCAGTTTGAATATCCTGCTCCTCAGTCGACGAGGCAAGGGCCGAGATCCCTTCACCGGGAGTGACCCCTTGGACAGAAGTTTGCGTCAGGGCATTAACTTCACTATAGCCGATTACTTTTGCTTTGCACCGTAGTATTCAGTTGGAATATCCTGCACCCCATTCTACGGGGAAAGAGCCGAGATCCCTTCAACGGGAGTGACCTCTTTAGTAAAGGTTTTTCGTCACTATATTTTCTAAAAAGCTATCCGTTCCTTCAACGATATCAAGTTCATTACGTTAAAGGTTTTCGCCAGAAACCATTCGTAGCCCTCCGTCGTTTCATATGGGTTGTCAATAGTATTCAAGCTGTGTTTGTTGGCCAAAGTCAAGGCACAGTGTTTGGTAGCTGTTGGTTATTCATATGCAGCATAGATAGATGCGTTGGTTTGGAACAGTCGTATAGCCTTGTTGGCCAAAGTCAAGGGCTTGTGCGGGTGGATTCGAATCAACCTGGAGAATGACGGGTAGAACTTGACATGTGACTTATGATTTGTTGGCCAAAGTCAAGGTCATAAGAGTATGGGGCAGAAATCACATCGGGAGTTTCAAAAGTACTGAAACTTGCCAGATATGCGCATACCTTCTGGAGTGTGATGACGTGAGCGGATTCCGTCACGTTGTCATGCGATGAGAGTTGGATCCCGATTCCCACTGATAAGTTGGTTTACTCCTCGGGTGACCCCGACTAATTCTTCTTTCAGGTTTGGAGGAGAATTTGAGATACAGTGGGAGGTTTCCTGATTAGAATAAGTGACAACCATTCTGATCTAGGTTAGAGTGCACGCTGAGTGTTTCTTTTCTCTCTCTCTTTGGCAGCGACCATTGACCCGACCCTAAGACTTTGACTCAGTGACCAAGTTGACCGAACCTTCTTAATACTGGCTTTTGGATTGTCAGAGTTGTGAATCTCATTGCCACTCCTACTTTTACCCTTTTCTCCAGGACACCCCGTATTACTACGAACGTCCACTTCCATTGGACAAAACCATCGTATGGTTAGATACGAACTCGAAGGAATTCAAGGATGGTTTCCGGTTCTGGAGAAAACGGATAGGATTATTCAGTTGTCTTTTCTTTTCACCCTCTCTCAGGCTGCGAGTACTCCTTGGTTTAGGAGTAGTACACCTATTCTGCAAATTGGATAGTCTTCTTCCAAACCATAGGCTGGTGCCGACCGGTAGGGAATGAAGAAAACCAGTTAGCCTAAACGGTGTACAGAAGGTATTAAGTTCAGACAAAGTAAGGGATTAGTAAGAGGGCAAAGTAAATTGCGACTAATATTCACGACCAAACCAAGTATTTCTTCGCCGATCCTAAATCACTTTTGTATTTCTCCAGGACACTCCGTATCACTACGAAGATCCACAGTTTATTGGATACTCTATCGTATGGTTATATACGAACTCGAAAGGAACTTGTTCCAGTTCGGGGATGGATTCTGGTCCAGGAGAAATAGGAATAAAGTACATTCAGTTGTCTTTTATCTTCACCTTCTCTCGCGTTGCGAGTGCTCCTAGGATTAGGACAGTACACCCTTTATGCTTATTGGATAGTCTTCTTCCAAACCATAGGCTGGTGCCGAACGGTAGGGAAGGAAGAAAACCAATTGGCCTAAAGGGATGTGCAGAAGGTAATGACTAAAGACATATGAAGGGATTTAGAGAGGTGGCAAAGAATTATACGGTTATAGTTGTGAATCTGGATAATGGATGAGGCATTGCTAGGAATACCAGGATACCCCAACGAAACATTTCAATGTTTCAGTTTCACTGTGTACTGTTAATGGAAAACTGATTTCCCGATTAGATACTTACTCCAGGGTATGTATTTACCAGGTATGATTCTCACATCTGTATGGTTTTACAGATGATGAGTGGGAGTAAGTTATTGGGAATTAGGTGATCATCCTCATTATATCGGGATTCGTTGTAATCGGTGATATTTGAGGAGATCATCTGGGTTGTTTGCCGGTCGGCAAATATTTGGTTTTGAATATCCGCTGTTGTGCACCAATTTCAAATTGATATATCTGTACGTCTATTTTCATAGAGTGAGATATACCTTTTGATATTATGTCGATGACATTTACCTATATCAGTGGATGGTTAGGTTAGGAGCATTGAACAGCGGTGTAATTCTTCTTAACCATAAGTACAGTTTTCAACCTACGACACACAGTGAAAGAGTTGTTAGACTCAGCGGACTTATACAGAGTATTGTATGTTGTCCAGTGTCCATTAGGACAGAGGGGTTGGTCCTCACACTATATTCTGTTTACTTTTAACTTCTCTAGTTCTTAGACATGTGTTTCGTTGAAACACAGGGTCTAAGTCTTGAGGAGTTATAGGTATTTGAATAAAGTAGAGAACCAGGTATTGCAAGTATCGTGATTCTTCATAGTGATCGAAGATGTAGATACTTGTGTATGGTATTCAGTTGATAGTAATGATTAAGAGAACTTGCTTCTCTTTCGGGTTACTCATAATTGGAAGTATTCCTAAGTTGAGTAATGCTGATCGGCCTCCTTCCATTTAGTTGACATGCACTGGAGATAGCTGCATGATTTGAATCTGGTTCAATTAAATCAGTGCCTCTGGTTCTATATTGGATGTAGAACAGTTCATATCTTAACGTTGTTAAGGTACGGGGAGTTGTCCGGCTTATGATTAAAACCAGACTCTGGATAACTCAAGGCACGTTTCTGTAATGGCTGTTTGTGGGTTGACCCAGGCTATGACGAGGGTTGATTTTCTACCATCTTGACTCGCCACAGTTTTAATAAAAATGGATTTTTTCAAAAACAGTAGTGGGAGTATGGTAGAACTGGAAGTGATTCCAGAACCGCAAACGATTACTGATGATTTGATAAGGAACCTAAAGATTCAATCTGTTTTGACATTCCATTGGCCACTCCGCAGATAAGGTGGGTAACTTCAGGCACCCGAGAGGTACTCCGGTAGCCTCAAGGACGGTGACAGGGAAGTTCTTGTTTACCCACACTTGCCATTGTTGTTGTTCCAGGCTGCGAGACCCGGCAGGAGGATGAGTATAGCGTCGTTCTAAACTAGCTTTAGAAGTGCACGTCTGTATGACTCTGCCAGAGGGTTGTCGTAGTCAGTGGGAGCAGCGGAAGCATTGGTGGACATCAGGCTTATGTCTATTTATAGACTAAAACAGATGTAGCGGAAATAGATCATCTATTTCTGATGTGACAGTCATAGGTTTGACGTCATCAGAATAGGGGATGGATCTGTTGAGAAGGAAGTAAGAAGTGATATTCCTCTACTACGATCGGTTATACTTTGGTCGTCAAACAGTGTTTTCTCCACAAAGGACTTGGACATTATATCAGACATACTGGTTACTAGATCTATGGTTTTAGATCTAGATTTGGGTGGTTTCCCAATCAGGGTACTTAGACAGCATTCTAAGGGTATTTAGAATGGACGACTCCTGGCACGGTAGTATACCTGCAAGTGATGGAGTCACCCTCTCTGAAGGTGTCTTACAGACTAAAGGGGAGAGGGATGTGCATGATTGGCAGATCACTTGCTCAGGCAATTGAGTCAATCATGAGATGTCAAGTACCACACCAGATGTTGTTCTTGCACTAGATGCAATAAGTTGACATTAATCCAATCCTGGAGAAACGGTAGGAAGCAGTTTTAGAACATAAGTGGATGTTCTAGGGATATGATAACGACAGCCTCATTCGAGAAACAGTTATCATTCCAGGCTTCCAAGGTGACATGGACGACAAGGAGGTTGTCAGAGCTATAGTTTTCCCTCTGACGAGGGGCAGTATTTTGGACAGGTGGTCCGAGGCAATACTGAGGGTGGCATGGCGCAGGACACTGATTAAGTTCAGTTGACGATACAGTCTAAGAAGTTTGGATTTGGAGTTCATTTATGAGCTATGTCCCATCAGACATCCAGATACATTCTAAGACTGGTATTGCTCATTTCGGGAGATGGCTTTCTCCGCGAACTTGAGATATAGAGAGACATAGAAAGAAACATCAAGGCGGATCCACTCACTGAGGCTATTCCTCGAACGCAATAGTTTCACAAACGGGTTTTGTGAGACTGACTAGTAGGGGAGTTGGGTGTTCGGTATCACACAGGCTGTGAGTATGCGACATCGCAATAATTAGCCTTGAGTGCAAGTGGGAGATTGTTGGAGATAGTGCCCTCAGAGTCAATTATTAGGTCACAGGTACGTGATTGTAATGATTGAGGGAGGACCTATCCCGGTAGGACAGTCTTACTCGAGATGATAGTATGCTATCTGGTTTACCTTTATCATCGTGTACTGTTTTAAGTGACATGACACGTCGCTATTACACGTTGATAGAGCCCCTAGGATTCTTGCTTGACCACCAGCAGTATGAGGGCGATCATATAAGTGGGAGCTGGGGGTCTATAAGCTTTTCCTTAAAAGGTCCCTAGTCGTGGGAGTTTCGAGACTGGGCATCGATACTCCATTAGTAGACTAGTGTATACAGTCGAGACCCCGACGAGGGGCGGTGGCCGGTCTCACAAGCCATTGGTGTCAGTTGGATCACCTAAGATGTATACAGGTGCTCATTGGGTTATGAGTACACCGGACAGGACTCGCCGGGAACATGCTAGTTGGTCATATACCAGACGTCAGATGGCAGTTCCCTGGTGACATGTATGCAGGTTAGTTCATCGACCTGGGGATCGTCATTTGTCTCGTGTGAGTTCCCACTGTACTTTGATTACTACCCTACCACGGCTCAAAGGAGTCGTGCAAACAGGTTTTAGTTGGGTACAGTCCCGAGCCACATGGAGGCAGTGAGCGCATCTTCAGGGGTTCGTCTCTCCCGGTATTGGGGGTGAGGTCGTGCTGTGTCTAGGAGAGCCATTATACAAAGTCCTTGGCCAAGGCAAGGAGATTTACTGGTAGGTATTCCAGTAGTATCTCAGGGTGTTCTGGGCTACACTCCGACACGACTTGTACCGCTTTTGGGGGTCTGACTTTTACCAACCCCCTAGGCCCGCCATGCGATACTCATAGACTAACGGACCGGACTGCACGGATATTGTCACTGACAGGCTCAGTTGGGTGTCGGGGTGAGCTTCCTCATCGACGTCCCTTGTAGTCAATAGCTGGTGGCCCGTCACGTATTGGCTTATACCTCTGACGTGCTAGTGGTTAAATCCACAGCCATAGTATTGACGAGTCTTTAGAGTCCACCACACTTACAGTTACTCAAGTTTCGGGCGAAACGCTGTAGAGGCCGTATGGAGATATGGCAGGGTCCGATCAGATACGTGCGGTATTGCACGGATCAGGATCGGACGGTTTGTACTAGTGGCCGTATTGTTATATGGCAGCGTTCGATCAGATACGTGCGGTATTGCACGGATCAGGATCGAACGGATTTTACTAGCCGGCTTTGGTTTAAGCCGATCCTAGTATAGTACAGAGTAGATATTGTCTCATTGCATTTGTATCCGGACGGAATACAGATGCGGGTGTGTATGCACAGTATGGGGTTTTCCTGTAATTTATTACGGGACCAGTTTTCTGGAGTTGCCAGTTTGCTTTCCGTTCCGGCCGGTTTTCGTTTGTTCTTTCCCGGCCGGACTTTTCCGATGGAGGGGGTAATTTGCAGTTTTGCAAATTACATTTGTGGAGGGGTTTTCTTGCATAAAGATTGATTATGATAGCATCATTATCTTTTCCACCATGCTTTTGTTTTTATTGTGACATGAAAGGGTATGGTTTGAAAAAGGTAAAGCATGGTGTATGTTTGGTTGTGGTCACCTCTTGATTGATCCTACACTCACCTCCCTTAGTTGTTTTCCTCCCTCCATTTTCATGAAAAAGACTTGGCCGGCCACATTAGATGAGGATAAGGGTTCATTTCATTTTTGGTGAGGGTGTGAGAAAATTATTGATTCATATCATTTTTCATTGCCTCAAAAATCCCCAAGTTCATTTGATCTTGATTCCTCCATCAAGGCAACTCAAAACCCCAAATGAGACACATAGATCTACACTACACTTCCTACAGCAAATCTTGGACGCGTCGATTCGCCAGCTTCGCGCCCGAGTTGCCTCGGTATTGAGGCGGGAGCCCGTAAAAGATGCAGGCGACGTGGTGCCCTTCCGGCGAGGAGGCGACGACCGGAGATCCCGCGAGGAGATCGGAGTGGAGATGAAGACCGGAGGACTTGGATCGTCGGTATACATCTCTAACCTTCTCTTTGTAGTTAGCTAGATTTAGTTTAATGGCCCGATCCGGTTTTAGTGCGCGGTGGTGCCGTTTTGCCAAGTCCGCAAAAATTAAAGTTATTCACCGTTTCCGCATTCGGCCGTCGGATTGACGGCCGGGGCGCCGCCGTGCACTTACAATAACAGGGTATGAGGGCGCTGTTATATATACCCTTACACCAATATTAGTGGTATGGGACGCTAATATATGTGTATTGATATCCTTGATACTTCATCATATTTACTTCATGCAGACATACCTTATACTGATGACATGTTATTACCTAAGTACTTGGCACTTTATACCTGTTTACATGTTGCTTTGCCACCTTATCATGTATCAGCTTATATCTTGAGGTTTATATACTGATCGTATTGACTTAGGATTATGTCTTGCATTCGGTTTCTGCTTGTAGATATTCTCTATTCACGAGTTGGCAATTCACCCCCGTTGTGCCACAGTTCTTGCAGGTTTTGCCGTACAGGTTCCTTTGCGGCATTTCTGGCACATTGCTTCCTTGAGGGTGAATTAAATTTGGTAGGTGGTTTCTTTTGCATCAAGAACCACCATTTTACTTATATTATTCTTTGTATCTAGAATTTCCATCAACCAAATTTGTATATTGTTTCAGACTCAGACTTTAGTGTTGTATTATTTCGACCTTAGAGTCGCGCTTAGTAGTATTGCGGTTTTCTTGCTTTTTGAGTTCTTTTGGTTTGATCCTCGTCTTTCGGCGTTGTATATTATATTGCATGTGTGGTTGTGACCGTCAATTGACGAAGAGCTAGCTCCCGCTTGGGGATGCCTTTTATCATTGTATATATGTTGTGCTTGTTGTACCCCGTTCGGGGCCAGTATTTACAAAAGAAACTCTGCCGAAATTTTTAGAAAAGACTTTACCTTTTAAAAATGCACATTCGGCTTAGTTATTTAAAAACCTTGTCTTCAAACATATTTTCCTTCACTTCTTTAAACCAGTTTTCTTTACTTACTCTTAAAATGGTTTTAGATTTCTGGGCTTTTGGCTTACTTGGATCAGATGGAGTCCTATAGACTTCATATGGTTCAAGGGCCAGTCACGTGCTCTTTCGGGTCGTGACAGTATTTCTCCAGAACACTCCGTATCACTACGGAGATCCACAGTTTATTGGATACTCCGTCGTATGGTTATATACGAACTCGAAAGGAACTTGTTCCAGTTCGGGGATGGATTCTGGTTCAGGAGAAATAGGAATAAGGTTTATTCGGTTGTCTTTTATCTTCACCTTCTCTCGCATTGCGAGTGTTCCTAGGATTAGGACAGTACACCCATTATGCTTATTGGATAGTCTTCTTCCAAACCATAGGCTGGTGCCGAACGGTAGGGAAGGAAGAAAACTATTTAGCCTAAGAGGGTGTACAGAAGGTAATGACTAATGACATATAAAGGGATTTGAAGAGATGGCAAAGAATTATACGGTTACAGTTGTGAATCTGGGTAATGGAAGAGGCATTACTAGGAATACCCGGATACCCGTACGAAACATTTCAATGTTTCAATTTCACTGTGTACTGTTAAAAGAAAATTGATTTCCCGATTAGATACTTACTCCAGGGTATGTATTTACCAGGTATGATTCTCACATCTATATCGTTTTATAGATGATGAGTGGGAGTAAGTTATTGGGAATTAGGTGATCATCCTCATTATATCGGGATTCGTTGTAATCGGTGATATTTGAGGAAGTCACCTGGGTTGTTTGCCGGACGGTAAATATTTGGTTTTGAATATCCGTTGTTATGCACCAATTTCAAATTGATATATCTGTACGTCTATTTTATAGAGTGAGATATACCATTTTGAAATTAAGTCGATGACATTTACCTATATCAGTGGATGGTTTGGTAAGGAGCATTGAACAGCGGTGTAATTCTTCTTAACCATAAGTACAGTTTTCAACCTACGACACACAGTGAATGAGTCACTAGACTCATGGGACTTATACAGAGTATTGTATATTGTCCTGTGTCCATTAGGACAGAGGGGTTGGTCCTCGTACTATATTCTGTTTATTTATGACTTCTCTAGTTCTTAGACAAGTGTTTCGTAGAAACACAGGGTCCAAGTTTTGAGAAGTTATAGGTATTTGAGTAAAGTAGAGAACCAGGTATTGCAAGTATCGGGATTCTTCAAGGTGATCGAAGATGTAGATACTTGTGTGTGGTATTCAGTTAATAGTAATGATTAAGAGAACTTTCTTCTTTTTCAGGTTAACCATAATTGGAAGTATTCCTAAGTTGAGTAACGCTGATCGGCCACCTTCCATTTAGTTGACATGCACTGGAGACAGCTGCATGATTTGAATCTGGTTCAATTAAATCAGTGCCTCTGTTTCTATATTGGATATAGAACAGTTCATATCTTAACGATGTTAAGGTACGGGGAGTTGTCCGGCTTATGCTTAAAACCAGACTCCGGATAACTCAAGGCACGTTTCTGTAATGGCTGTTTGTGGGTTGACCCAGGCTATGATGAGGGTTGACTTTCTACCATCAGGAAGATCAATAGTGATATTGTTCTAGACTCGCCACTGTTTTAATAAAAATGGATTCTTTCAGAAAACAGTAGTGGGAGTATGGTAGAACTGGAAGTAATTCCAGAACCACAGACGATTACTGAAAATTTGATAAGAACCTAAAGATTCAATCTGGTTTGACATTCCATTGGCCACTCCGCAGATATGGTAGGTAACCTCAGGCACCAGAGAGGTACTCCGGTAGTCTCAAGGACGGTGACAGGGAGGTTCTTGTTTACCCAGACTTACCATTACTGTTGTTCCAGACTATGAGACCCGGCAGGAGGATGAGTATAGCGTCGTTCTGAACTAGCTTTAGAAGTGTACGTTTATATGACTCTGCCAGAGGGTTGTCGTAGTCAGTGGGAGCAGCGGAAGCATTGGTGGAAAAGTGGCTTATGTTTATTTATAGACTAAAGAAGATATAGTAGAGATAGATCATCTATTTCTGATGTGACAGTTATAGGTTTGACTTCATCAGAATAGGGGATGGATCTGTCAAGAAGGTAGTAGCGTGTGATGTCCTGGTATTTGGATGACATACACAGAGTAGGAAGTGATATTCCTATAATATGATCGGTTATACTTTGGTCATCACACAGTAGTTTCTCCACATTGGAGTTGGATATTATATCAGACATTCTGGTTACTAGATCTATAGATCAAGATTTGGGTGGTTTCCCAATCTGGGTAGTTAGACAACATTCTAAAGGTATTTAGAATGGACGACTCCTGGCATGGTGGTGTACCTGCAGGTGATTGAGTCACCCTCTCTAAAGGTGTCTTACAGACTAAAGGGGAGAGTGATGCGCATGATTGGCAGATCACTTGCTTAGACAATTGAGTCAATCATGAGATGTCGAATACCACACTAGATGTTGTTTTTGCACTAGATGCAATAAGTTGACATTGATCCAATCCTGGAGAAACAGTCGGAAGTAGTTTTAGAACATAAGTGGATGTTCTAGGGATATGATAACGACAGCCTCATTCGGGAGACAGTTATCATTCCAGGCTTCAAAGGTGACCTGGATGACAGAGAGGTTGTCAGAGTTATAGTTTTCCCTTTGACGAAGGACGGTATTATGGATAGGTGGTTCAAGGGGATACTGAGGGAGGCGCGCAGGATACTAATTAAGTTCAGTTGACGATATAGTCTAAGAAGTTTGCATTTGGAGTTCATTTATGAGCTAGGTCCCATCAGATATCCTGACATATTCTAAGACAGGAATTGCTCTTTTCGGGAGATGGCTTTCTCCGCGAACTTGAGATATAGAGAGACATAGAAAGAAACATCAGAGCGGATCCACTCACTGAGGCTATTCCTCGAACGCAATAGTTTCGGAAACGGGTTTTGTGAGACTGATTAGTAGAGGAGTTGGGTGTTCGGTATCACACGGGCTGTGAGTATGCGACATCGCAATAATTAGCCTTGAGTGCAAGTTGGAGATTGTTGGAGATAGTGCCCTCAGAGTCAATTATTGGATCACAGGCACGTGATTGCAATGATTTAGGGAGGACCTATCCCGGTAGGACAGTCTTACTAAAGATGATAGTATGCTATCTGGTTTATCTTTATCATCGTGTACTGCTTTAGGTGACATTACTGATCACTATTGCACGTTGATAGAGCCCCTAGGATTCTTGCTTGACTACCAGCAGTATGAGGGCGATCATATACGTGAGAGCTGGGGTCTATAAGCACATCCTTTAAAAGGTCCCTAGTCGTGGGAGTTTCGAGACAGGGCATCGATACTCCAGAGTAGACTAGTGTATACAGTCGAGACCCTGACGAGGGGCGGTGGCCGGTCTCACAAGCCACTGGTGTCAGTTGGTTCACCTAAGATTATACAGGTGCTTATTGGGTTATGAGTACACCGGACAGGACTCGCCGGGAACCTGCTAGTTGGGATTATACCTGATGTCAGATAGCAGTTCCCTGGTGACATGTGTACAGGTTAGTTCATCGACCTGAGATCGTCATTTGTCTCGTGTGAGTTCCCATTGTGCTTTGATTACAACCCTACCACGCTCAAAGGAGACGTGCAAACAGGTTTTAGTTGGGTACAGTCTCGAGCCAAATGGAGGCAGTGAGCGGATCTACAGGGGTTCGTCTCTCCCGGTATTGGGGGTGAGGTCGCGCTGTGTCTAGGAAAGCTAGTACATGAAAGTCCTTAGCCAAGGCAGGAGATTTACTGATAGGTATTGCAGTTGTATCTCAGGGTGTTCTGGGCTACACTCCGACACGACTTGTACCGCTTTTGGGGGTCTGACTTTTACCAACCCCCTAGGCTCGCCATGCGATGCTCATAGACGAACGGACCGGACTGTACGGATATTGTCACGGACAGGCTCAGTTGGGTGTCAGGATGAGTTCGCTCATCGACGTCCCTTTTGGTCAATACCTGGTAGCCCGTCACGTATTGCCTAATACCTCTGACGTGCTAGTGGTTAAATCCACAACCAAAGTATTGACGAGTCTTTAGAGTCCCCCACAAACCAGTTTCTCAAGTTTCGGGCGAAACGTTGTAGAGGCCATATGGAGATATGGCAGGGTTCGATCATATACGTGCGGTATTGCATGCATCATGATCGGACGGATTATACTAGCGGGCTTTGGTTTAAGACGGATCCAAGTATTGTACAGTGTAGATTTTGTCTCATTGCATTTGTATTTCGGTCGGAATATAAATGCGGGTATGTATATACAGTAGCGGGGTTTTCCTGTAATTTATTACGGGATCAGTTTTCTGAAATTGCCAGTTTGTTTTCCGTTTCGGCCATTTTTCTTTGTATGTTTCCTTGGCTGAAAATGTGGTGGAGGAGGGCTTATTTGCAATTGTGCAAATAAGCATTGTGGGAGATGGTCTTTGCATATTGTTGTATCATTATATTTCTACCACCATTTGACTTCTTCTTTTAATCATGGCTTGACTTTTGGTTCATCATGGTTGTTGATGATGGGAGTGGTTTGGGATTGGATTGTGATCATCATTTCATATGATAATCATTTTCCTTTTTTTGCTTGTATTAGTTACTTTCTCACCCCTTGAACTTTCCTCTCTCTTTCTCCATTCTCTAAGTAAGTGGCCGGCCAATTCTTTGGTGGGGCTGCCCATGATTTTTGGTGGGGATTTTTGGTTCTCTCATGCTTGCAAAAATCCCCAAGTTCATCACAAAATTCCATATATCATTCCTCCACCAAAAAGGCAACTTCAACCCCATGAGACACATACCTTTCTACACTACATTCTACAGCAATTCTTGGGCACGTCGTCTTGCCAACTTCGTGCCCGAGTTGCCTCGGTCCAGAGGTGGGAGCCTGTAAAAGAAGCCGGCGATGTGGTGCCCTTCCGGCGAGGAGGTGGAGACCGGACATTCCGCGGGAGATCGGGACGACGACGAGAAGACCGAAGGACACGGATCGCTCGGTATATCTCTCTACCCGTTCTTTAGTTAGCTAAAATTAGTTTAATGGCCCGATCCGGGATTTTTGTGCGCGGTGGTGCCGGTTCAAAAGTTAAAGTAAATTATTGTTTCCGCATTTTGTCCTCGGATTGACAGCCGGGACGCCGCCGTGCACTTACAAAGGAACCCAGGTCCCATCAGAAGTCCAGATATATTTTGAGGCGGTATCACCTGATCAGGGAGATAGTTGATCGCCGGGAGATCGAGGTCAGGAGAGTTGATACGAAGGACAACACTGCGGATCCACTCACAAAGGCCATTCCCCAGATACAGTTTGAGAGATTATTTGGGATGTTAGGTATGAGATACTACAACAGCTGGGCTTAGTAAAAATAGGAGATTGTTAGTTATATATATGCCGTAGGGCCATTGTTGTACATATGGTGTATATTATAATGGATGCTTGGATATATATAGAGAGGACTTTCTTGCTCGTCATGATAGTATGCTATTTGGTTTTACTTTGTCTTAACATGTTGACTTGTATTAGTTTACTGTCTTGCTCTCACATGTTGATAACGCCCTTAGGGTATGTACTCGACTACTGAGACTATGATGAGATCATACTAGTGGGGCCACGGTAGTCGACGAGTACATCCTATAACTGTTCCTAGTCTAGGGTGTATCGAGACAGGGTATCGATACACCAGAGTAGACTAGCGCATACGCATCTTGACCCATATGATAGGCGATGGATGATCCCATATCCATCGGTGTTTGACATCAAAGATGGTGTACGGGTGCTCAGTGGAGACTGGGTACACTGGACGGACTCGTCAAGAACTCCCAGATGGTAATATACATCACGTCAGATGGTAGTTCTCTGGAGACACTGGTACAGGTTAGTCTGTAGACCCGAGATCGTCATAGATTCTTGTGTGATTCCCACTGTACTTTGATTTCCACCTTACCATGTCCAAGCGGGCGTGCAAAACGGTGGCTTTTGTGTACAGTCCCGAATCACATGGAGGCAATGAGTGATAGGAGGGGATTCGCCTCTCCCGGTATAGGGAGTTGATGTTATGCTGTGTTCGATTAGCTATAACTGGAAGTCCCTAGCCACGGCGGATATTGAGTACTATTGATAAGTGTTGTCAGTAGTTTCTCGACCTGTTATGAGCCACACATCGACACGACTTATCGTTTACTGGTGACGTATACCGCCCCTAGACTAGATATGCAACATATCAGACGAAGAGACCGGACTGTACGGGTAGTGTTACTGATTGGATTCACAGGAGAATGTACAGGCTTGCTTGTTGATCTTTTGATCGCTCAATACCTGGGTGGTTGTTACGTTTAGCTGACCACTTGCAGCTTGTGGGTGTTTGACATGATCATCACCTACTGCCGGCGTATTGACGATTCTTTAGAGTCCTACACAGAGGTTTCTTGACTGAGGCAAAATGGAGTAGGAGCACATATCTGATATGTGCATAACCGAGGATAATGCGATATGAGATACCGTATTCTGTTCCCGCAATATTTGATATCAGCCGGGTCATCGGATCAAGTGTTGATTCGATGAATCGTTACATGATATATTAGTCGGTTATAATCGTTATGGCCGGATTGTCGGATCAAGTGTCGATTCGATAATTTAATGTATAATTATATATATGATATATTACATTACATTATCTAATATTGGCTCGCTTTATTATTTCATTTTCTCACCGGATAATACATTGATATATATGCGATATATGTTAACTGTATTATTTTCTTTTGTTTCAAAACTATATTATATATGTGATATATAATATTTTAACAAGTTTTGATTACTAATGCAACATGATTAGTGGAGATTAAACAAGGTTAGGGTTTGATTTGGGTTAGCTCTTTCTTGTAGCATCTAGAAGCTTTTATTTTGTTTTGAGCTAAGATATTATATGTTGATATTTTGTGAGATATTTTTAAACCCAACCCAAACCCTTAACCCTAGTTAACTCTCTACAATGGTTAGCCCTTTCTTTTATCAACCATGGTTGCATTTGTAATTATGATCACAATTCATTATTCATCACAAATGAGTTTATCTTCTTCTTCCTCCTTGCAAAGCTTTCTTGCTTTGAGTTTTGTGATGAATTAGTGTGAGATTAAGAAAATAAAAGAGAGCTAAAATCCTACTTCATCATCCTCATCTATTCTAGCCACTTAGATTAGGGTGTTCACTTGTCTAATACTTGATTATACAATTGAGAGCTTGAGTTAAAGAAACTTCAAGGTAGATCATCTTTGAAAAGGAAGACTTCAAGCAAGCATGGGTCATTCGGGTTGTGGGGCTTCTCTTGAGTTCGGAAGATCATGGATCGCGGCAAAGGGACTACTACTCGGAGCTTATGAAGCGAAGTAGCAGACTACAGAGGTTGTAATCCCTCTCTCTTAGTTGTAAATATGTTTACTTGCATGTTTAACCCAAATAATCTAGCAAAAATCATCGCTTTGGGTTGTTCAACACGTCTAAATTTTAAATCGGGCATGGTCGATGCCTTATAGACCCTTGTGACAGTGCCTAGTAACCTTACAGGTATCACCTGATCAGGGAGATAGTTGATCGCCGGCAGATCGAGGTCAGGAGAGTTGATATGAAGGACAACACTACGGATCCACTCATAAAGGCCATTCCCCAGATACAGTTTGAGAGATTATTCGGGATGTTAGGTATGAGATACTACAAAAACTGGCATTAGTGCAAGTGGGAGATTGTTAGTTATGTATATGCCCTAGAGGCCATTGTTTTACATATGATGTATATTATAATGGATACTTGGATATATATAGAGAGGACTTTCTTGCTCGTCATGATAGTATGCTATTTGGTTTCACTTTATCTTAACATGTTGACTTGTATTAGTTTACTGTCGTATTCTCACATGTTGATAATGTTGGAGATAGTGCCCTCAGAGTCAATTATTGGATCACAGGCACGTGATTGCAATGATTGAGGGAGGACCTATCCCGGTAGGACAGTCTTACTCAAGATGATAGTATGCTATCTGGTTTATCTTTATCATCGTGTACTGCTTTAGGTGACCTTACAGGTCGCTATTACACGTTGGTAGAGCCCCTAGGATTCTTTCTTGACTGCCAGTAGTATGAGGGCGATCATATACGTGGGAGCTGGTAGTCTATAAGCACATCCTTAAAAGGTCCCTAGTCGTGGGAGTTTCGAGATAGGGCATCGATACTCCAGAGTAGACTAGTGTATACAGTCGAGACCCCGACGAGGGGCGATGGCCGGTCTCACAAGCCACTGGTGTCAGTTGGTTCACCTAAGATGTATACAGGTGCTCATTGGGTTATGAGTACACCGGACAGGACTCGCCGGGAACATGCTAGTTGGTCTTATACCTGACGTCAGATAGCAGTTCCCTGGTGACATGTGTACAGGTCAGTTCATCGACCTGAGGATCATCATTTGTCTCGTGTGAGTTCCCACTGTACTTTGATTACTACCCTACCACGCTCAAAAGAGACGTGCAAACAGGTTTTAGTTCGGTACAGTCCCGAGCCACATGGAGGCAGTGAGCGGATCTTCAGGGGTTCATCTCTCCCGGTATTTGGGGTGAGGTCACGCTGTGTCTAGGAGACCCATTACAAAAATCGCTCGGCCGAGGCAGGAGATTTACTGGTAGGTATTCCAGTAGTATCTCAGGGTGTTCAGGGATACACTCCGACACGACTTGTACCGCTTTTGGGGGGTCTGACTTTTACAAACCCCCTAGGCCCGCCATGCGATGCTCATAGACGAACAGACCGGACTGTACGGATATTGTCTCTGACAGGCTCAGTAGGGTGTCAGGATGAGTTCGCTCATCGACGTTCTTTTTGGTCAATAGCTGTTAGCCCGTCACGTATGGCTAATACCTCTGACGTGCTAGTGGTTAAATCCGCAGCCATAGTATTGACGAGTCTTTAGAGTCCCCCACAGACAAGTTACTCAAGTTTCGGGCGAAACGTTGTAGAGGCCGTATGGAGATATGGCAGGGTTCGATCATCTACGTGCGGTATTGCACGGATCATGATCGGACGGATAATACTAGCCGGCTTTGGTTTAAGCCGGATCCTAGTATAGTACAGTGTAGATTTTGTCTCATTGCATTTGTATTCGGTCGGAATAAAAATGCGGGTATGTATATACAGTAGCGGGGTTATCCTGTGATTTATTACGGGATCAGTTTTTGGGGGTTGCCAGTTTGTTTTCCGTTTCAGCCCTTTTTCTTTGTATCTTTCATTGGCTGAAGATTGGTGGAGGAGGGCTTATTTTCATTTGTGCAAATAAGCATTTTGGAGGGTTGTTTTTTGCAAGTTGTTGTGTCATGATGATTCCACCATCACTTGACTTGTTGCATCATTATGGCTTGACCTTTGTAGTTATTATTGGTTGGTGGAGTGTTGGATTTGGTTGGTAATCATTTGTTTTCATGATAACCCTTTCTCTCTCTCTTGATTATTTGGCTCACTCTTTTTCATTTAGCCACTCTCTCTCTCTCTCACTCCCTTCAACACATGAGAGGCCGGCCATTTAGGCGAGGGGCTATCCCAATTGGTGTGTGTGGTTTTTCATCTCTCTAGTTTGCAAAAACTCCCTTGGTTCATCCAATATCTTGCATCTCTTTTCTTGCACCACAAAAGGGCAACTTCCATAAACCCCATGAGACAAAAATAGCTCTTTACACTTCATCTACAGTACCCTTGGGCACGTCGACTAGCCAACTTCGTGCCCAAGGTTCCTCGGTCCAGAGGTGGGAGCCCGTAAAAGAAGCCGGCGACGTGGTGCCCTTCCGGCGAGGAGGTGAGGAACGGAGATTCCGCGGGGAGATCGTGACGACGACGAGAAGACCGGAGGACACGGATCGCTCGGTATATCTCTCTTCCCGTTCTTTAGTTAGCTAGGATTAGATTAATGGCCCGAACCGGGATTTTTGTGCGCGGTGGTGACGGTTTCTTAGTTTTAGAAAAGTTTCATTTCCGCATTCCGGCGTCGGATTGACGGCCGGGGCGCCGCCGTGCACTTACACTGGTATCAGAGCCACGCCATTAACCTAGTCTAGCTTGCACTAGTATGTTTAAAGCTTCGATCGAACAAATATTCCAAAACCGTATTTTTCAGTGCATCAGTTCTCTGTCGAAATTTTTTTGGCTCGAAAATTTTTTCAGTGTGTCGCGGAAGTATGTGCAGGGAATTGTGAGCATACTGTAAAAATTCAATACATTAATTCCTTAGAAGGACCGCGGAACCGCGGCCAAACCCCTGTTTGGGCCGCGGTTCCGTGGCAAGAAGATGGAATCATTGTACCAAATTTCCACAGAGGCTTTCTTAGTTGAAAATCGGGTTTCTGGAATGTTAATTTTGGGCCCAGAATTTCTTTAAGTGCTACAATAATGCTTGGGGCCCACTTGGGTAAATTTGATCGATCGAAAATTTTAAACACATTAGTTCACAGTATTTACATTATATCTGCGACCGTGAATGTCACTTGATCGGTAAATCCTGTCTAACTGCTATAGCCCGGTTAGACGGATTTGCGAACGTGACATTCACGTTGATGTTCTGTGTTGTGCTGTGATGTTGCGGATGGTCGTGGTGGATAACCTGGATGCAATGTTAGTACAGATTTGGTTGTATTATGTACATTTGTTATTGCGGAGCGAGTGTCCGACATGTGGACTGCCGTCACCGCCTGTCTGTATATTATTCTTTTGGGGCACGACCGGGGTGAGGTAGATGTACCCGTTGTATGTATATTTTACTTTCTGTACTTGGATTACCCCGCGGAGGGGTGCAGGGGTAGCCGGATTCTAGAGGGCAACGGGCCCGCATCTCATGGCGTTGAGACGAAGGGGGCTTTACTCTAGAATTGTCGGGCTATTCGCCGCACTCGTAGGGGGTATAGGTTGACCCAGGAGGGGTGCCCAAGTTACCGGATTCCGTGATGTGCTGGGTGGTCCATTCACGTTGCTGAAAGGGGCTGCCTTGCTTTAGGTTTTAGCGGGTAACTTGCCGTACCCGTAAGGGTCTAGGATTTCATTGCACAGGCTATCCACATGACCAGGGGAACGTCGGGTTTCAGTAGCGGTTCTATGAAACCCGGGGATCCCAGATATCTGTATTGTTCTGTGATTCTTATTACATTTCTGTGATGTTGCATTTTATCATGCCTTGAGCGAAATATTATATATTATATATATACTAGTAGATGTTGTATATGTTTTACATCCGTGCTAGTCCATTCCCCGCTTTGTCGTTAGTTAACTAACCTAACGGGTAATGACGGGACCCAGTGGCGAATGCGGATGTCATATACGTACATCATTATTTTCGTTCTTTGTGGTGTGATCAATTGATGGGACTGCATTGATTCGGATCAATGCAAGCAAAACAAACCTATTCTGATGTTGTTGGAACATTTTTCAAAAAGCTGTTATTGCAAGGACGTTCACTTTTGTTTTGCACAGTGGTATTCAGTTATGAATATCTAGCACCTCGGTCGACAAGGCAAGGGCCGAGATCCCTTCACCGGGAGTGACCCCTTGGACAGAAGTTTGCGTCAGGGCAATAACTTCACTATAGTCATTTACTTTTGCTTTGCATCGTGGTATTCAGTTGGAATATCCTGCACCTCATTCTACGGCGAAAGAGCCGAGATCCCTTCACCAGGAGTGACCTCTTTAGCAAAGATTTTCGCCACTATATTTTTAAAAGCTATCAAGTTCCTTCAACGATAACAAGTTCATTACGTTAAAGGTTTTTCGCCAGAAACCATTCGTAGCCCTCCGTCGTTTCAGATGGGTAGCACGTAGTCTTCTTGCTATGTTTGTTGACCTTCGTCAAGGCATAGTGTATGTACCTTTCAGCTGTATAGATAGATGCGTTGGTTTGGGACAGTCATATAGCCTTGTTGACCTTCGTCAAGGGCTTTTACGGGTGGTTTCAAATTAACCTGGACAATGACGGGTAGAACTTGACATGTGACTTATGATTTGTTGACCTTCGTCAAGGTCATAAGAGCAAGGGGCAAAAATCACATCGGGAGTTTCTAAAGAAACTGAAACTTGCCAGATATGTGCATACATTCTGGAGTGTGATAATGTGAGCGAAGTCCGTCACGTTATCATGCGATGATAGTTGGATCTCGATTCCCACTGATGAGTTGGTTTACTTCTCGGGTGATCCCGACTAATTCTTCTTTCAGGTTTGGAGGAGAATTTGACGGTACAGTGGGAGGTTTCCAGATTAGATAAATTGGTAACCATTCTGATCTAGGTTAAACTGCACGCTGAGTGTTTCTTTTCTCTCTCTCTTTGGCAGCGACCATGACCCGACCCTAAGACTATGACTCAGTGACCAAAATTAACCGAACCTTCTTAAACACTGGCTTTTGGATTGTCAGAGTTGCAAACCTCATTGCCACTCCTACTTTTACCCTTTTCTCCAGGACACCCCGTATTACTACGAACGTCCACTTCCATTGGACAAAACCATCGTATGGTTATATACGAACTCGAAGGAATTTATTCGAGGATGGTTTCCGGTTCTGGAGAAAACGAATAAGACTATTCAGTTGTCTTTTCCTTTTACCTTCTCCCAGGTTGCGAGTACTCCTTGGTTCAGGTGATAGTACACCTATTACGTAAATTGGATAGTATTCTTCCAAACCTTAGGCTGGTGCCGAACGGTAGGGAATGAAGAAAACCAATTAGCCTAACGATGATGTACAGAAGGTATTATGTAAAGACAAAGAAAGGGATTAGAAGGAGGGCAAAGTAAATTGTGACTGCTATTCACGACCAAACCAAGTATTTCACTACCACTCCCACTTCACCTTTGTATTTCTCCATGACATTCCGTATCACTACGAAGATCCACAGTTTATTGGATACTCCATCGTATGGTTATATACGAACTCGAAGGAACTTGTTCCAGTTCGGGGATGGATTCTGGTTCGGGAGAAATAGGAATAAGGTTTATTCAGTTGTCTTTTATCTTCACCTTCTCTCGCATTGCGAGTGCTCCTAGGATTAGGACAGTACACTGTAAGTGCACGGCGGCGCCCCGGCCTCCATCCCGAGGCCAAATGCGGAAGCGATGGCTAGCTTTAAATTTTCTTGAACCGGCACCACCGCGCACTAAAAACCCGGATCGAACCATTAACTAGTCCTAGCTAACTAAAAGATGGGAAGAGAGATATACCGAGTGATCCGTGTCCTCCGGTCTTCTCGTCGTCGTCCTGATCTCCCGCGGAAACTCCAGTCGTCGCCTCCTTGCCGGAAGGGCACCACATCGTCTGCATCTTTTACGGGCTCCCACCTCAATACCGAGGCAACTCGGGCACGAAGCTGGCGAGTCGACGTGCCCAAGGTTTGCTGTAGAATCGTGTAGAGAACTATGTGTCTCATTTTGGGGTAGTGGATGTTGCCTTTTGGTGGAGGGATGAACTATGGAATTTGGAGATGGAACTTGTGGGAATTTTTTAAGAGCCAAATGAACAAAAACCCACACATGAAAAAATGGGCAGCCACTCCTCTAACTTGGCCGGCCATGTATATAGAATGGAGAGAATGAGAGAGGTTGAGAAGTTGTGAGAGTATGAGCCAACCAATCAAGCAAGAGAGAGAAAGGGTGATGATGACAAACAATGATCACAAAGCAAACCCTCACTCCACCAACCAATCAACAACCATGATTGCTTCAAAGGTCAAGCCATCATGATAGAAGAAGAAGTCAAATGGTCAAAGGATGGTGCAACCATCATGACACAAGAATATGCAAAGACCCCCCTTCCAAATACTTATTTGCACAAATGCAAATAAGCCCTCCTCCACCAATCTTCGGCCAATGAACGATACAATGGAAATTGGCCGAAACGGAAAGCAAACTGGCAACTCCAGAAAAACTAGTCCCGAAATAAATTACAGGAGAACCCCGATACTGTGTAAACACACCCGCATTTGTATTCCGACCGAAATATAAATGCAATGAGACAAAATCTACACTGTACTATACTAGGATCCGGCTTAAACCAAATCCAGTTAGTAATATCAGTTCAATCCTGATTCGTGCAATACCGCACGTATCTGATCGAACTCTGCCATATATCCATACGGCCTATAGTACAAACTGTCCGATCCTGATCCGTGCAATACCGCACGTATCTGATCGGACCTTGCCATATCTCCATACGGCCTCTACAGCGTTTCGCCCGAAAGCTGAGTAACTGAATGTGGGGGACTCTAAAGACTCGTCAACACCTTAGTTGTGGATTTAACCACTAGCACGTCAGAGGTATAAGCCAATACGTAACGGGCCACCGGGTATTGACCAAAAGGGACGTCGATGAGCGAACTCATCCTGACACCCTACTGAGCCTGTCAGTGACAATATCCGTACAGTCCGGTCCGTTCGTCTATGAGCATCGCATGGCGGGCCTAGGGGGTTGGTAAAAGTCAGACCCCCAAAAGCGGTACAAGTCGTGTCGGAGTGTAGCCCAGAACACCCTGAGATACTACTGGAATACCTACCAGTAAATCTCTTGCCTCGGCCGAGGGCTTCGTGTAATGGCTCTTGTTCATATCAGATTTTTGCACTTTCATACCGCCCAATTTTTATCACATTGCATATCGGTAGATACTCTTGAGCCGTGTTTGCTAGTCAATTGCAGGATACAGGTTCTCGGTTCTAAAACGGTGAAATTCATGGAAAACACGACAAAATCCGGGTTCCTGCCAACCACAGAGAAAACACGGTCTCCGCTCTTCATCCGTATGTTGCCAGATACAAGTTCAGAAAGACAAAATGTCAAATCAATGTCATTCTCATGCACAAGGCTCAATGGTAGCACAAGATCCAAGAGATCTACGCGGAGCTCGAGGCAATCATGACAAAAACATCCACAAAAGTCCACCTTTCCCTCAACAGAAATTCTAGAAAAATCGTGAAGACAATTTGAGAAAATACATATTCCAGAATAATGTACACTGCAAACCAGGGAAGCACAAAAAAATCCCATGCCCTAACTCCACAGTACTGCGGCGGGTCCGCGGCATAGGGAGGCTTAGGCCGCGGATCCGCGGCCATACTGTGGAGTCAGGGCATGGGCTTTTGGGGGTAGAATTGTCTTTTCGTGTGTGTTCTGGTGGTTGCCCTAGGTTTCATTTTTTGTTCTATAAATAGCCCAGAACTTTGTGAAGGAAAGGGTCCATTCTTGTATTTTCATTTTGCTAAGTTTAGGGTGTTTCTTCTTCCTCTTCTCACCTCTTCTCCATTGAAACTTGTAGTGAGCTTATGAGTGAAGAGTGATGAATAAAGAAGAACCATTTATTATCATGCTTGTTTCTTTATCTTGTTAATTGTTGTAATTTTAATTTGTTAAGTAGTTGTTGTTATTTTCTTGTTGTTTCTTTCTTCTCTCTTTTTCTTTATCCTTAATTCGACAATGATGCTTACGCTCGATCCTCGCCAAGGTGAGGTCGCAAATAGCTAGTCGTATTCTTCTAATCTCCTTCTTTCTATCTTCCTCTTTTGTTTTGTTTTATTTTTCCGTATCATGATGTGTGAGTAGTTCATACTTGTTAGGGTAGGATAAAGGAAGTTTGAGAGAAGGAAATCTCTCTCACTCTTGCCTTGCCCAACAGCTTAATTCAACTCCCGTTAATTGATCCACAATCCGCTCCTTACGGCACCCTATCCTACAAGATAGCGGTGATTCCGTAGTGAGACCGGTTGTGGTTGAATTAACCGGAGGTTATGGCTAAGAGCCAAGAACGGACGGACAAGCACCAAAAGGAAGACTTATGCGTTGGAAAGCCTAGCTTATACTCGCAAAGTCCTTCCTAGTCGTGCTAATCCGCGTTGTTGCCGATTACCGTAACACCGATATTATGAGGGGCAACGAAAGATGTGGAGACTCCTAACTCAAACTAACCTAATCCTAACCCTAACAAGCTCTCTTTAATTATCCATTTAACACTTAGATAATCACAAACAAATCTGAACTCTCGGACTTAACTCGTTAAAACACATAGAAAAAGACTCCTATCTCCCTGTGGACGACCCGTACTCAACCGGCTAGCTATAAGCGAAACCGTCTTGATTGCGGTATTTAAACTAGAACTTCAACACGCAGAACCTCTAACAATCAAATGGCGCCGTTGCCAGGGAGACGGTAGTTTATTTCCTTGTGTAATTTCGGGTTAATTTGTAAGTATAAATATAACCAAAAAATGAAAAAAAAAATACATACTTTGTAAAAAAACCATCTTGTTGTTTTTTGATTAGCTTTTGTGCAAGTGTGCAGGAAAATACAAGGTTCGAGTTCAGTGGCCAAGACGTTGAAAATACGGAGTTCAAGTACAGTGCCAAAGACGTGGGAAGATAGACCCACATTTCGCGGCTACACCGCGACGGACAAAACGAAGTTAACGGTCTACTGTCAAGATCTGGAGCAGGTACAGTGAGCAAGAAAAAATTCAGTATATCCAGACAAGCAGAGGGCACCCAAAACAGCCCACACCAGAAAAATGAAGAGCCAAGTCCTCTTTTCCGCCGCGGAACCGCGGTATTAAGGACTTATTGCCGCGGAACCGCGGCCACTTGGTGGGGTCACTGTGCCTTATTCTCTGTAAGTGTTCCTCTCCTCTCTCCCACTCCTCTGAACTCCAATAAACTGTGTTTTCTGTAGCCTTCTTTGCGCAAACTCTTCTCCCCCTTCCAATAAACTGTTCTTGTGCAGGATTCTTTGCGCCGCAAATAAAAATTGTTTGCAGTTGATTTGTTACTACTTTGCATTCTTTAATACGGACTTAAGCGGCTTGAAACCAATCCAGATTGGGTGGGGATTTCATCACCCTTCCAAGGGCCCCAAAAATCACTAAAGCATATGCATTGTCCATTGTAAATTAAAAAATACTTGACATCAGCCCTAAGGACTTCGCGCTCATTAGGAGAAGATAAACCGTGTTTAGAACCTCGCTTAACTGTATATTGTTTACGGGGTGTCTAGGAAAGTGTTAAAGGCGCAACCGCCGAAAGAGAAAGGGTTATTTAATTAAGGAACTTCGCGAAAGCGTTGGACAACCTCCCCTTATCTCTGCACTTACCTGGCCTCGTGATCAGTGTATTTTTAAGCCCGTTTCTCGACACTGTTTAACTTCGACAATCAAGTTCAGGAGCAGGTCTAGTAGACCTAGGTTACCCTAGATCTAGGTGTGATTGTGTATATCTTGGTTGTGATTGCTTAAGCCGTATTTCCGTACATATTACAGTAAAAATATTTCTAAAAAAAAAGAGAAAAAACCAAAAAATTTTATAAAAGCTTGCCCATTGTCTCCAAATCCATTTTTTCACCCACCACCCATCGCCTTTCTCCATTGATGTTTTCTTACCCTCACCTTCTCCGCTTTGACTATACTAAACTCGTTTAGTGTATGTCCGCTTGGACTCGGGACACTAGCGCCCGTCTAGTCCGCGTTACGTTAGTCTCTACCGACTACGCGATCGACTCCAAAGTTGATACTCCGTCCACTCCTTTTTTACCCCTTCCTTTGCCGGCCAACTCCGACGTTGACCGGAATTCTGTTCATACATCTTCACCTTCACCTACCTCTTCTTCCGCGATGTCAGGATTTAATCCGAACATCTCTTTGACTACCGCTGGATTGGCTCCACCTCCTACGGAGACCAATATCCCACCACCACCGCCTGTTGTAGCGCTGCAGCGAATCGCGCTCCAGGATCGTTTCAATCCCACCCGTTCTGCACTTCACACCTGCCTTTCTCTTCCTCCGGCCAATGGGGACAACTTTGAAATTAAGCCTCATTTCATCAACATGCTTCCACGTTTTCATGGGCTTGAATCTGAAGATTCCTATATCTTCATCAACAAATTTCAAAACGTCTGTGCCATGATGAAAACCACCCAGCTGTCGGACGATGCTATACGTCTATGGGTCATTCCGTTCACTTTATGCGATCTTGCTGAAAAATGGCTGTATAGCACCGCTTCCCACTCAATCACCAGCTGGGACGAGTTTGTTAAAGCGTTTCTAACGAAATTTTATACGAATCATAAAACCGCAAGGATTCGAAATGAAATCAACCAATTCTCCCAGCTTCCTTCTGAACCCTTCTGGAAGTGCTTTGACCGGTACAAAGACCTTCTTGTTCAGTCTCCTCACCACGGTATAGAGAAATGGCAACTTTGCCAAACCTTATACGAGGGACTGAACCCAGCAACGAAGCAGTTGTTGGAAACCATCTGTCAGGGACACTTCCTATCGAAATCTGACGAGGAAGCGTGGCAGTTCTTTGACGACCTTGCGGAGCAAACGCTACAGTGGGAGAGCACCAGACCGACTTCTTCTTCTTCTACCTCCACTTCTACCGGTCAGTCTAGGGTAGGAATCCACCAACTTGATGTCTCTATTGCGATGAAAGCTGAAATGGCTGCAATAACAAGAAAGCTTGAAGCGATAGAGAGCAAATTTTCTGCTCCTGCCCCTGTTCTCCCCCTTCGTACCATTTGCGCTTGTTGTTCCGATCCTTCTCACTTGACCGAAGAGTGTCCTTACAATCCACCATCGCAAGGACAGGATCAGGTTAATGATGCATTTCAGCAAAGACCGAGGAATGATCCATACTCTTCCACCTACAATCCCGGTTGGAGGAGCCACCCCAATTTCGCCTGGAATCAGAATCAGAATCAATTCCAAGGCAACAATTTCCAAAGGGCCCCTCCACCGCAACAACAAGCGCAACAACAAACTCAGTATCAGCAGCCCTTCCAACCCCAACCTTTCCAAAATCAGACGAACAACTTTGCACCCAACAATTCTTTTCCACCAAACCACTTTGTTCCATCAAACAACGATAAGGTTTCCTCGCTCGAACGAAGTCTAGAGGCGTTCGTTAAACAATCGACCCAATCCACCGCCAACATCCAGTCTTCCATTCAATCTTTAGTGCAACACACTGCCGCACACGGACAAAGCATCAAGACCATCGAGGCCCAGATTGCACAGCTGAACGCGGCCTTAAGCGAGCGAGAGAAGGGGAAGCTCCCGTCCCAGCTACTCCCAAATCCCGGTCACCCACATAATGCACATGTTGCTCTTGAACAACAGAACCATAATGTGAGTGCCGTGACCACACTGAGATCGGGAAGTATGCTGCAAAACAACATTGGCGCACGAATCAACGAAGATACCCCGGCCGCTGCTTCTTCTTCTTCTTCTTCTTCTTCTTCGTCTTCTGAGCCTATTCTCCATTCTTCACAAGGCTCTCCTTCCTCTTCTTCTGCTCTGAATGGATCCACTTCTCACTCCACGAAAACACCTGTTCTGGGATCCGTTCCAACTCCACAATCTCCTCCTCCAGCATTAGACTCAACCAATTTTAAAAATGTTCCATTTCCAAACCGGTTGAGGTCTAATAAACAAAATCCTCAAATGGAGAAGATTCTTGAGTTATTCAAGCAGGTTAACATTAACATTCCTCTTTTAGATGCTGTCCAACAAGTCCTGTCCTACGCGAAAATCTTAAAGGACATGTGCACGAAAAAGAGGAAGTCTTAGGTACCCAAGAATGTTTTCTTAGCTAGTGCTGTGAGTGATGCCCTTACCCAATCTTTACCACAAAAACGGAAGGACCCTGGCTGTCCTACGATTTCAATTACCATTGGGGATAAGAACATCAACCGCGCACTATTAGATCTTGGTGCCAGTGTTAACCTGCTTCCGTATTCAGTATACGAGCAATTAGGCGTCGGAGAGTTGAAACCCACACACTGCACTCTCCAAATGGCCGTCCGATCGATCACCCATCCCAGGGGTGAGCTAGAGGATGTGTTAATCAAAGTCGGGGACATCATATTCCCCATTGACTTCATTGTATTAGATACAAAGCCTGTAGCTAACCCCCGGAATCAAATTCCGGTGATACTTGGTCGACCATTTCTCGCAACCTCAAATGCTGTGATCAATTGTCGCAACGGTTCAATGAACCTCTCTTTTGGAAATATGACAATTGAACTCAACATTTTTAGGTTGGGGAATCAGCCCGCCGAACCTAATGCTCATATACCGGACGTCTGCTCGATCCAGGAGATCACCCCAGAAGAGTGTGAATTCGAGGAGTTTCTGTTTGATCACGATAATCTTGACGCCACTAGTGCGTTTCTCTTCGAACATGCTGCTGTTTCTGCGCCCGACAATGACTACGAGTGTTTCACGTTCTCGAACGATCTTAGCTACGCACAACCCGAGTTTGAATCCTTCGACTTTCCGGATGAGTTACCTGAACCATCCAACTCGGTTGCCTACACTCGTTTTGAACCTTTGCTGGAGTCCTTTGAGTTCGAGACCTTTGCACCAGTGTTGTCTTCCATCATTTCACCTCCAACGCTCGAACTCAAGCCGTTGCCGTCTCACCTTAAGTATGCTTACTTAGGTGAGAACGAGAACCTCCCCGTCATCATCTCGGCTTCTCTAGCTCCCGAGCAAGAGAAAGCCCTTCTCACGGTCTTGCACAGCAACAGGCAAGATTTTGGCTGGTCCATGGCGGACATCAAGGGGATTAGTCCCCTCATCGTTGAGCATCACATTCATCTGATGGATGATGCCAAACCAGCCCGGGATCCACAAAGACGTCTTAATCCAGTCATGAAAGAGGCTGTGAAGAAGGAGATTGTAAAATGTCTAGATAGTGGTATCATTTACCCTATCTCTGATAGCCTGTGGGTTAGCCCCATTCATGTCGTCCCCAAGAAGTCGGGCATCACGGTCATAACCAACGAGGCGAACGAGTTAATCCCTACTCGCACCCAAACTGGGTGGCGAGTTTGCATTGATTACAGAAAACTCAACGCCGCAACGCGGAAAGACCACTTTCCGCTACCTTTCATTGACCAGATGCTTGAACGATTGGCCGGACACGAGTACTACTGCTTTCTTGATGGCTACTCCGGCTATAATCAAATTCCCATCGCCGAAAAAGACCAGGACAAGACCACTTTCACTTGTCCTTTCGGCACGTTTGCATATCGTCGCATGCCCTTTGGGTTATGCAATGCGCCTGCTACCTTCCAGCGGTGTATGATGGGAATTTTCTCAGACATGGTGGAAAAATTTCTGGAGATTTTCATGGATGACTTCTCCATCTTCGGCGAATCCTTTGACGAGTGTTTGCTGCATCTTGACGCTGTCCTTACCCGATGTAAGGACAAGAATCTCACTTTGAACTGGGAGAAATGCTACTTCATGGTGCGCGAAGGTATTGTCTTAGGACATATCATCTCGCAAAATGGCATAGAGGTTGACAAAGCAAAGATTGAGGTCATTTCCAATCTGCCTCCTCCCCGATGCGTCAAAGATATCCGAGCCTTCCTTGGCCATGCCGGTTTCTATAGACGGTTCATCAAGGACTTTAGGAAGATTGCTAGGCCCTTGACTCTTTTGCTTGCCAAGGATACACCTTTCGACTTCAACTCGAGCTGTGTGACTGCTTTCGAGTCACTGAAACGCTCACTCAATTCTGCTCCCGTTCTCTCTTCACCTGACTGGACGCACCCATTCGACATTATGTGCGATGCATCTGACTTTGCCATTGGTGCTGTCCGTGGACAACACATCAACAAGATGCCGCACGTAATCTATTACGCTAGCCGAACCCTGAACGACGCCCAACTCAACTATACAACAACTGAGAAGGAATTCTTAGCTGTTGTATTTTCTCTAGAAAAGTTCAGGCCCTACCTCATCTGCTCTCCAGTCATTGTCTACACAGACCATTCAGCTCTGCGCCATCTTTTTGCGAAGAAAGATGCAAAATCTCGGTTAATACGTTGGAACCTCTTGCTTCAAGAGTTTGACCTTGTCATTAAGGACAAACGAGGATGTGAAAACGTAGTTGCCGACCATCTCTCACGACTTCCTTCTTCGCCTTCGCTTCCAATTCCGATCAACGACGTTTTCCAGGATGAACAGCTCTTGACAGTATCGTGCGAACCCTGGTTCGCAGATATTGTGAACTATTTGGCCACGGGATTACTACCGACCGAATGGTCAAGACAGGACAGACTTCGTTTCTTATCCCAAGTAAAACACTTTTACTGGGACGAACCCTACTTGTTCAAGTACTGTCCCGACCAGATTATTCGTCGGTGTGTCCCTGATGAGGAATTCAAGAGTGTGCTGTCATTTTGCCACGATCAAGCGTGTGGCGGGCATTTTGGGCCCAGAAAGACAGCTGAGAAGATCTTGCAATGTGGTTTCTACTGGCCACAACTCTTCAAAGATGCTCATGACTATTGCAAGACTTGCTCCCGGTGCCAACACATGGGCCGGATATCCCGGAGGAACGAGATGCCGCTCCAACCGATCTTGGTTGTGGAGCTTTTCGATGTTTGGGGGATAGATTTCATAGGGCCGTTTCCCAGCTCTTTTGGGAACTTGTACATTCTTCTAGCTGTTGATTACGTCTCTAAATGGGTCGAGACTGTGCCCAGCCGGACTAACGACAACAAGGTTGTCATTAGGTTCCTTAAAGAAAACATTTTCTCCCGGTTTGGGCACCCCCGAGCGATCATTAGTGACAATGGAAGTCATTTCTTCAACAAAACCTTCGAGGCCTTGATGCGGAAATATTCCATTAATCATAAGCTTTCTACACCCTACCACCCCCAAACGCACGGGTAGGCCGATGTTTCAAATCAGCAAATCAAGCAGATACTGGAGAAAACGGTTTCCAAAAACCGTAAGGATTGGTCGCTGAAACTCACTGATGCCCTTTGGGCATTTCGAACCGCTTATAAGACCGACCTTGGCATGTCTCCCTATCGGCTTGTGTACGGAAAAGCCTGCCACCTTCCTGTCGAAATCGAGCATCGCGCATTTTGGGCGATAAAGGAGCTGAATCTGTCTCTCGAGGATGCGGGCAGCCATCGGAAGCTGCAGTTGAACGAACTGAGCGAGCTTAGGGATGAGGCTTAAGATAACGCGGTTGTCGTTAAAAATCGAACGAAGGTGTTTCACGATAAACACCTTTTGCGCAAAACCTTCGTACGTGGTCAGCAGGTACTGCTTTACGACACCCGACTTCACTTCCATCCTGAAAAGCTCAGATCTCGCTGAAAAGGGCCGTATTTTGTGCAGAATGTGTATCCGCAGGGCGCTGTGGATTTGGAAAATCCAAAGGACGGTTCACTTTTCAAAGTAAACGGACACCGATGCAAACCGTACCTTAGCGCCGAACCAACAGAGGAGCTCCTGTTCTTACAGGAGCCGGTTTACCCTGAATGATCTTCCTCTGCCTACCTCCAAACTTCGGTTATCCAGCCAAGAACAGAGGACACTGTTCCAAATAAGTTTGGGGGTATGTACAAACCATTTTGTTTATATTTGTGTATATTATTTTTCTTTTCTTTAAAAACAAAAACAAATAAAAAATTTTGTATCGCTAACCGACAATTTTGAACCTTCAAATGATCTCTTCATGCAATGACAGTGAGGACACTGTCCAGTTTAAGTTTGGGGGTACGCTCGGTACGCATTTCTTACCTTCGCATTCATATGTATATTTTGCATCTGCATATTAAATCCATAAAATCCATAAAAATCTGAAAATTTTCAAAAAATATAAAAACTTTTTTGTCATGTTAGCTTGTGAAAGAACTCTGATTCAACATTCGACGGTTTTTGTTTGAAAAAATAGGAATAACTAAATCTTATGTTTGGATTTTGAAAACCTGAAAGATAACTCTCCTTTGAAGTTAACTATAGCTGATATACGTCTTTATATCACACTACACCTGTCGCGAATTTTGGGAATTAGATGACAAGCCTTTCATGTTTAAACTTTTAAACAGATAAATGATTTTCTGAGGATCAAATAGGTTTGTTCTGAAATAAGTAATGTCAAGAATAGTTTATGAAGTAAAGCGAATTTGAAGGAATGTTATTGATGCCGTAATTGGAGCTAAGTATGAAAAATAACCCATCTGAAACTTGATTGGAATGATTACACACCAAACCCACTAAACACGTCTTTTATCCAAAAAAATAATTGAACTGCCGGTTATATCTCCGTTCGTATTAAATCATCTGATTTTCAAGCCAAACTGTCTTTTGTTTTTGGACCTAGGTAACTTGAGTAATTAAGTCCGCTGGGGTGTTTCTACACCTAATGCCCTAAAACCAACTGGTTTGGGTGCATTGGCCCAAAGCTTGCTAAGAAGCCTAAAAAGTCCAGGTTAAAACAAAGTCAAGCAAGTGTTCTCTCCGAGTTAAAATTCCTAACGGTTCTTTGTGTCAGAATAATCTTGATAAAAGACAGGCTTTTATAAAAAAATTTAACGGAGATATGAAGGTTTTATTCTATGATAAAGACCATTGCACGTTCACAGAGGTGTGTTTGAAATGAAAACAAGAAAAAGGTGGAGTGAAAAATACGACTTAGTTTCCTGTTAAGGAAGATAGAAATTCTAAAGTTGAAACCTTACTGGAAAACGAAACTTGAAAAATGCTTAACTCTCTATAAAACTTATGTGATCCTTTTAAAATTGTTATCTGGGCTTTATTGTGTGACATGATGACTTTAATCGATCCTTCTGGAACTTAACGACACTATACGCACTGCACGTAAAGACATATAAAATCTGTAGTTAAATAAGAAGCGAGGTGTGAAAAATAAAGGTTCGATAGTCTAGACTTAGGATTATAGAATTGTTAGTTTCTTAAACAAAACTTTAGGATTTGAATCTTAGTTATTTTGCAAAACCAACTTGACCGGATTTTGTGGATGGTATCCGCTGAAAACCCTCAGGAGACAACACTCCTCCTACTAGGGACGCCTAGAGTTTTAACGCCTTGTTGCACATGCTCAGTGCAATCGCGTTCCCTGCGAAAGTGAGGTTAGGAAATTTTTTTGTGAATAAATGGGCTTTGCTCGGGACGAGCAAATGATAAGTTTGGGGCTATTTGTTCATATCAGATTTTTGCACTTTCATACCGCCCAATTTTTATCACATTGCATATCGGTAGATACTCTTGAGCCGTGTTTGCTAGTCAATTGCAGGATACAGGTTCTCGGTTCTAAAACGGTGAAATTCATGGAAAACACGACAAAATCCGGGTTCCTGCCAACCACTGAGAAAACACGGTCTCCGCTCTTCATCCGTATGTTGCCAGATACCAGTTTAGGAAGACAAAATGTCAAATCAATGTCATTCTCATGCACAAAGCTCAATGGTAGCACAAGATCCAAGAGATCTACGCGGAGCTCGAGGAAATCATGACAAAAACATCCACAAAAGTCCACCTTTCCCTCAACAGAAATTCTGGAAAAATCGTGAAGACAATTTGAGAAAATACATGTTCCAGAATAATGTACACTGCAAACCAGGGAAGCACAAAAAAATCCCATGCCCTAACTCCACAGTAGTGCGGCGGATCCGCGGCATAGGGAGGCTTAGGCCGCGGATCCGCGGCCATTCTGTGGAGTCAGGGTATGGGCTTTTGGGGGTAGAATTGTCTTTTCGTGTGTGTTCTGGTGGTTGCCCTAGGTTTTCATTTTTTGGCCTATAAATAGCCCAGAACTTTGTTAAGGAAAGGGTCCATTCTTGTATTTTCATTTTGCTAAGTTTAGTGTGTTTCTTCTTCCTCTTCTCACCTCTTCTCCATTGAAACTTGTAGTGAGCTTATGAGTGAAGAGTGATGAATAAAGAAGAACCATTTATCATCATGCTTGTCTCTTTATCTTGTTAATTGTTGTAATTTTAATTTGTTAAGTAGTTGTTGTTATTTTCTTGTTGTTTCTTTCTTCTCTCTTTTTCTTTATCCTTAATTCGACAATGATGCTTACGCTCGATCCTCGCCAAGGTGAGGTCGCAAATAGCTAGTCGTATTCTTCTAATCTCCTTCTTTCTATCTTCCTATTTTGTTTTGTTTTATTTTTCCGTATCATGATGTGTGAGTAGTTCATACTTGTTAGGGTAGGATAAGGGAAGTTTGAGAGAAGTAAATCTCTCTCACTCTTTCCTTGCCCAACAGCTTAATTCGACTCCCGTTAATTGATCCACAATCCGGTCCTTACGGCACCCTATCCTACATGATAGCGGTGATTCCGTAGTGAGATCGGTTGTGGTTGAATTAACCGGAGGTTATGTCTAAGAGCCAAGAACGGACGGACAAGCACCAAAAGGAAGACTTATGCGTTGGAAAGCCTAGCTTATACTCGCAAAGTCCTTCCTAGTCGTGCTAATCCCCGTTGTTGCCGATTACCGTAACACCGATATTAAGATGGGCAACGAAAGATGTGGAGACTCCTAACTCAAACTAACCTAATCCTAACCCTAACAAGCTCTCTTAAATTATCCATTTAACACTTAGATAATCATAAACAAATCTGAACTCTCGGACTTAACTCGTTAAAACACATAGAAAAAGACTCCTATCACCCTGCGGACGACCCGTACTCAACCGGCTAGCTATAAGCGAAACCGTCTTGATTACGGTATTTAAACTAGAACTTGAACATGCAGAACCTCTAACAATCAGCTCTCCTAGACACAGCGCGACCTCACCCCCAATACCGGGAGAGACGAACCCCTGAAGATCCGCTCACTGCCTCCATGTGGCTCGGGACTGTACCCAACTAAAACCTGTTTGCACGTCTCCTTTGAGCGTGGTAGGGTAGTAATCAAAGTACAGTGGGAACTCACACGAGACAAATGACGATCCCCAGGTCGATGAACTAACCTGTACACATGTCACCAGGGAACTGCTATCTGACGTCAGGTATAAGACCAACTAGCATGTTCCCGGCGAGTCATGTCCGGTGTACTCATAACCCAATGAGCACCTGTATACATCTTAGGTGAACCAACTGACACCAGTGGCTTGTGAGACCGGCCACCGCCCCTCGTCGGGGTCTCGACTGTATACACTAGTCTACTCTTGAGTATCGATGCCCTGTCTCGAAACTCCTACGACTAGGGACCTTTTAAGGATGTGCTTATAGACTACCAGCTCTCACGTATATGATCGCCCTCATACTGCTGGCAGTCAAGCAAGAATCCTAGGGGCTCTACCAACGTGTAATAGCGACCTGTCAGGTCATCTAAAGCAGTACATGATGATAAAGATAAACCAGATAGCATACTATCATCTTGAGTAAGACTGTCCTACCGGGATAGGTCCTTCCTCAATCATTGCAATCACATGCCTGTGATCCAATAATTGACTCTGAGGGCACTATCTCCAACATACACCCATTATGCTTATTGGATAGTCTTCTTCCAAACCATAGGCTGGTGCCGAACGGTAGGGAAGGAAGAAAACCATTTGGCCTAAAGGGGTGTGCAGAAGGTAATGACTAAAGACAAATAAAGGGATTTGGAGAGGTGGCAAAGAAATATACGGTTACAATTGTGAATCTGGATAATGGAAGAGGCATTACTAGGAATACCGGGATACCCCATCGAAACATTTCAATGTTTCAGTTTCACTGTGTACTGTTAAAAGAAAACTGATTTCCCAATTAGTCCTTACTCCAGGGTATGTATTTACCAGGTATGATTCTCACATCTGTATGGTTTTACAGATGATGAGTGGGAGTAAGTTATTGGGAATTGGGTGATCATCCTCATTATATCGGGATTCGTTGTAATCGGTGATATTTGAGGAAGTCACCTGGGTTGTTTGCCGGACGGCAAATATTTGGTTTTGAATATCCGTTGTTATGCAGCAATTTCAAATTTATAAATCTGTACGTCTATTTTTATAGAGTGAGATATACCTTTTTGAAATTATGTCCATGTCATTTACCTATATTAGTGGATGGTTAGGTAAGGAGCATTAAACAGCGGTGTAATTCTTCTTAACCATAAGTACAGTTTTCAACCTACGACATATATGGAATGAGTTATTAGACTCAAGGGACTTATACATAGTATTGTATGATGTCCAGCGTCCATGAGGACAGAGGGGTTGGTTCTCGTACTATATTCGGTTTACTTATGACTTCTCTAGTTCTTAGACAGGTGTTTCGTAGAAACACAGGGTCCGAATTTTGAGAAGTTATAGGTATATGAATAAAGTAGAGAACCGGGTATTGCAAGTATCGGGATTCTTCAAAGTGATCGAAGATGTAGATACTTGTGTATGGTATTCAGTTGATAGTAATGATTAAGAGAACTTGCTTCTCTTTCGGGTTACTCATAATTGGAAGCATTCCTAAGTTGAGTAACGCTGATCGGCCTCTTTCCATTTACTTGACATGCACTGGGGACAATGCATGATTAGAATCTGGTTCAATTAAATCAGTGCCTATTTTGATATAGAACAGTTCATATCTTAATGATGTTAAGGTACGGGGAGTTGTCCAGGTTATGCTTAAAACCAGACTCCGGACTACTCAAGGCACGTTTCTGTAATGGCTGTTTGTGGGTTGACCCAGGCTATGACGAGGGTTGACTTTCTACCATCTGGAAGATCAATAGTGATATTGTTCTTGACTCGCCACAATTATAAAAGTAAAATGGATTTTTTTTTCCAGAAAACAGTAGTGGAAGTACGATAGAACTGGAAGTGATTTCAGAACCGCAAACGATTACTGAAGATTTGATAAGAGCCTAAAGATTCAATCTGGTTTTACATTCTATTGGCCACTCCGCAGATTTGGTGGGTAACCTCAGGCACCCGAGAGGTACTCAGGTAGCCTCAAGGACGGTGACAGGGAGGTTCTTGTTTACCCAGACTTTCCATTGCTGTTGTTCCAGACTGTGACACCCTGCAGGAGGATGAGTATAGCGTCGTTCTAAACTAGCTTTAGAAGTGTATGTCTATATGACTCTGCCAGAGGGTTGTCGCAGTTAGTGGTAGCAGCGTAAGCATTGGTAGACAAGTGGCTTATGTCTATTTATAGACTAAAGCAGATATAGCAGAGATAGATTGTCACGACCCGAAAGAGCACGTGACTGGCCCTTGAACCATATGAAGTCTATAGGACTCCATCTGATCCAAATAAGCCAAAAGCCCAGAAATCTAAAACCATTTTTAAGAATAAGTAAAGAAACTGGTTTAAAGAGGTGAAGAAAAACATGTTTGAAATCAGGGTTTTTAAATAACTAAGCCGAATATGCATTCTAAAAACAGTACAATCTTTTCTAAAAATTTCGGCAGAGTTTCTTTTGTAAAACTGGCCCCGAATGGGGTACAACAAGGATAACAATATATGCAATGATAAAGGCATCCCCAAGCGGGAGCTAGCTCTTCGTCAATTGACGGTCACAACCACACAACGATATAATATACAATGCCAAGTGGCGAGGATCAAATCCAAAAGAAAGCTAAAAGCAACAAGAAAACCGCAATACTACTAAGCGCGACTCTAAGGTCGAATAATACATCACTAAAATCTAGGTCTGAAACAATATACAAATTTTGGTTGATGGAAATTCTAGATACAATGAATAAAATAAATACAATGGTGGTTCTTGATGCAAAAGAATCCACCTACCAAAAGCAAATCACCCGCAAGAAGGTAGTGTGCCAGAAATGCCGCAATGAAACCTGTACGGCAGAACCTGCAAGAACTGTGGCACAACGGGGGTGAGTTGCCAACTCGTGAATAGAAACATCTACAAACAGAAACCGAAAGCAAGACATAATCCTAGGTCAATACGATCAGTATATAAAATCCTCAATATAACATGCAGCCTATAACAAGGCTAGGGTAAATATCTAACCCGAGTGCAATCTCGTGTGCTTGTGTCAGTGCCTCAGGTAGCAACATAACATATGAATGAGATATGAATGCGTGAAAACAGAATACATTTACATGAAGCAACTGTTTTCATAATTTAGTGAGATTTCCTTGTATTTTTAAAATAAGGTATCGTAATGAAATCAGCATAAAACTGTGCCTAGCATCGGCACAAAACGAAATCCCAATATCTCGATATCTCAAAGTCTCAAACACAATATCTAAGACGCCGTCAGTCCAGACCGGCCCCTACCATCAATCTCAAGACCACGACGGTATCCTCCGGATATCCGACGCGTCGGGTAAAATCACCGGTAGGTAGTACTCCCCTGCCAGGCTCAACGTCATCACCACATTCCTCTTGCCCCGGGGTACCGCACCGGGTCCACCATGTACCCGAAACGGTTCATCCGTCTCCTCCAATCGGGTTTCCAAATCCATCAGCAAACTCATGGTGGACGACTCATACATCATGGGAAAACCGCACTTTTTATTTTAAAAGAGAGAATATGTTTATTTGTGTTTTTTTGCGGTTTTCCTCCAAATCCAGAAAATCTCACGGAAATCCAAATCCAAAACCACAATAACGCGTAAAATAGTGAATATATGCATTAGGATCCATGAATGCGGCATAACAATGAATAACAGTATGCATGAAATAGCAGGTAATAACTACAATGTCTAAACTATTAGTTAATAGGCTATGACAAGCAATAGTATTTTCTAAGGTGTACGTGACATGACAATTACCGATGAAGATGTGTGTGAGCCGGCAAGTAAGTGTACGTGGTACATACGCAACATCAGTAATGGTGCTGGTGTCCTAACAACATGATATCAATAATGGAGTATGAAACATAATATAAGAATGCAATGCAAAGCGAACCACAAAAGAGTGGGAGCTGAATACTAGACGCAACTATAACTAGTCTGCAATAATCTAATATAAGTCCTACAAATGGTGCCTTTTGAAATATCACGAATCATGGGGTTTTGAAAATAGGGGCTACGGTGTTTTTATGAAAAGATATGCCTTTTGAAATATCCGTAGATCCCTTAACCTCTCTTTTAAAAATACCCACGACCCGCTAGTTTTGAAATAGGTATGAGTCTAATCTTATCTAGCAACTACACTAAGCTATACAGCTGAACTAACCAGTTGGGCTACAGGTAAGGAAACCGCCTAACATCTGAGTCGATATATATAGATAATAGTCGGTGATTCCGCCTCAATAGTATCGCGCACGATACAGTATATCATATGACATCCTCAAGTCATGAGTGCGGATCTATTATCAATATAGGCTCGTACGGTAAATCGTCGTACGGCATCCCAAAAGCTGGGTATGGGTCAATATCACACTATCTCATCACATTTCGGGTGTCACTTATCATCATATCATATAATCTGGGTGTTGGAGATAGTGCCCTCATAGTCAATTATTGGATGGCAGGTACGTGATTGCAATGATTGCGGAGGACCTATCCCGGTAGGACAGTCTTACTCGAAATGATAGTATGCTATCTGGTTTGCCTTTTTCAGTCGTGTACATGTTCAGGTGACTGATTGCATGTTACACTTTGATAGAGCCCTTAGGATCTTGCTTTACTACCAACTGTATGATGGCGATCATATACGTGAGAGTTGGGAAGTTTATATGCATATCCTTAATTGTGGTCCCTAGTCGTGGGAGTATCGAGACAGGGCATCGATACTCCGGAGTAGACTAGTGTATACAGTCGAGACCCCGACGAGGGGCGGTGGCCGGTCTCACAAGCCACTGGTGTCAGTTGGATCACCTAAGATGTATACAGGTGCTCATTGGGTTATGAGTACACCGGACAGGACTCGCCGGGAATCTGCTAGTTAGTATTATATCTACCGTCAGATAGCAGTTCCCTGGTGACATGTGTACAGGTTAGTTCATCGACCTGAGGTCGTCATTTGTCTCGTGTGAGTTCCCACTGTGCTTTGATTTCTACCCTACCACGGCTCAAAGGAGTCGTGCAAACAGGTAGTTTTTGGGTACAGTCCCGAGCCATATGGAGGCACGTGAGCGGATCGGCAGGGGATTCGTCTCTCCCGGTATTGGGGGCGAGATCGTGCTGTGTCTAGGAGAGCCATTACACAAAGCCCACGGCCGTGGCAGGAGATTTACTGGTAGGTACTCCAGTAGTATCTCAGGGTGTTATTGGGCTTCACTCCGACATGACTTATACTGCTATTGGGGGTCTGACGTTGCTAGCCCCCTAGGCGGATATGCGATACTCATTGACGAACGGACCGGACTATATATACATTGTCACTGTTAGGCTCAGTAGGGTTTTCGGAGGAGTTCGCTCATCGGTCTCCCTTGAGTTCGCTCCTCGGCCGCCCTTGAGGTCAGTCCATGGGCAGCCGTTACGCATAGCTAGTGCCGCTGACGGTTTGTGGTTAAACCCACTGGCAGGGTGCTGACGAGTCATTAGAGTCCCCCACAGACAGTTTCCCAAGTTCGGGCGAAACGTTGTAGAGGCTGTATGGTTTTATGGCAGGGTTCGGAAAATGCACGTGCGTTTACGCACGTGTTATTTTTCGGGCAGATGATACTGGTCGGCTTTGGTTTAAGCCGGATCCGAGTATTATATTGAGTAGGTATAATATCTTTGTCTCAGTTGCATTTGTATTCGGTCGTAATACAAATGCGGGTATATTTATACAGTTTCGGGGTTATCCTGAAAGTCGTTTCAGGATCACTTTTGGAAGTTGCCAGTTTCCAGTTTTCTATCAGCCGTCTTTTAACATTCGGTTAAAGACGGATTTATCTTTTCTTCAGATATGAGTGAGTCATCATTCTAGAAGCTTCTAGAAGTGATGAAGTGGCTAATGAGTCATCTTGGCTTTAATGGTGCATTTATTAAGTGATGACTATGTTAATTTGAGTCATGCTTTGATTTTAACCATTTCTTGTTTAGCTAAAGATCTTTATGCTTGATATTTCTTCATGATATTTATCATATGGTCACCCCCCTCTCCTACGGTCACCTCCCTCTTCACTATAAGAGGCCGGCCCCTCTCTCTCTCTCAGTGTTGTTGATTTCATCGGTTAGAAAAGATATGATAGTTTTGGGGTGTATGGAATTCACAGTTCATTTCATTCCATCACCCGATTTCCACGGCAACTTCATTAACCGATCGTCCACGGATTTGGACGAAGTGAGACAAAGTCATCTACTCATTCTCTACATCATTCTTGGTCGTCTCTTTTAGCAAACTTGACGATCGAGTTGCCTCGAGTCAGAGGCGGGAGCCCGTTTAAAGAACCGATCATGTGGTGCCACCTCGACGAGGAGATCGGAGATCGACGAGATCGGAGCAGCCGCAACGGAGCGTGGGATGATGGTTAAAGAACGAAGGACTCGGATCGTTCGGTATAACCTTTCTACACTCTTTACAGTTTGTTAGTTTAGCAATAATGGCAGATCCGGGTTAAAGTATACGATAGCGCAAAGTTAAAAGTTTTTGTTCCGCATTTGGCGTCTGTAGACTGCCGGGGCGCTAGCGTAGACTTACAGTGGTATCAGAGCCTAACCATTTTGCTATACTAACTTGTGCTAACGCGTTTAAAACATCGATCGAACCGAAACTCAAAAACGACAAAATCCTAAATTGACAGTTTCTGTTGTTTTTAAACGGTCTCAAAAATTATTTCTGGATGTCTTAAAATTCCGTGCAGGGAATTCTAAGAGCCACGACAAAATTTGGGGTTGTGATCCCTCCAAGTCGCCGCGGAAGGGCGGCCAAACCCATGGTTTGGCCGCGCAACCGCGGCCACGTGGGGAGCACGTGCTCCCAAAATTTGTCAATGGGTTCTGTTTGGGATTTTGGGGTTTTTGGTATATAATGTTTTGGCCCAGATTTTGTTACTGTTCACCAGTAAGCTGTGGGGCCCACTTTTTAATATTTGGTCTTTGGTCGATCGAAATTTAAACACGTTAGTTTACAGTGCTTACATTATATCTCCGACCGGGAATGTCATTTGATCGGTAAACCGCGTCCGATTGCTATAGTTCTTTTAGACGGGTTTGCGAACGTGACATTCGCGTTGATGTTCTGTGTTGTGCTGTAATGTTGCGGATTTGTCGTGGTGGATAGCAGTGTGCAATGATAGTACAGTTTGAGTTTATTTGTACATTTGATATTGCGGGGCGAGCGTCCAACTTGTGGACTGCCGTCACTGCCTGTTGTATAATATTCTTTTGGGGCACGACCAGGTTGCGGTCGATGTACCTATTGTACTATTTTTCATTACTGTACTAGGTTTTACCCCGCGACGGAGTGCACGGATAGCCGGGTTCGGGAAAGCAACGGGTCCGCATCTCATGGCTTTGAGAGGCAGAGGGGCCCCACTTCAGAATTGGCAGACTATTCGCCAAACTCGTAGGGGGTACAGGTTGACCTAAGGAGGGGTGCTCAATTTACCGGATTCCGTGAAGTGCCGGGTGTTCCATTCACTATGCTGTGGGGGACTGCCTCGCTTCAGGTTTTGGCGGGTAACTTGCCGCACCCGTAGGGGTCTAGGTTTCATTGCACAGGCTATCCACACGACAGGGGAACGTCGAGTTTCAGCAGCGGCTCTGTGAAACTCGGGGATCCCAGATTATCTGTATTGTTCTGTGATGCTTATTACTTTTCTGTAATGTTGCATACTATCACGCCTGGAGCGATTATGTATATTGGTATATATACTATTAGATGTTGTATATGTTTTACACCCGCACTAGTCCAGTCCCCGCTCTGTCGTTAGTTAAGTAACCTAACGGGTGATGACGGGACCCACTGACGAATGCGGATGGCATATACGTACATTTTATTTTCGTTCTTTTCTGGTGTGATTGATTGATGGGACTGCGTTGATTCTGATCAATGCAAAGTTAAAACAAACCTGTATACAGTTGTTGGAACAATTTAAAAAGTGTTATTGCAAAGACGTTTCCTTTTATTATGCATAGCGGTATTCAGTGGAATATCCTGCACCTCATTCGACGAGGCAAGGGCCGATATCCCTTCATCGGGACTGACCCCTTGGGCAGAAGTTTGCGTCAGAGTAATAACTTCACTATAGTCGATTACATGTTGCTTTGCATAGCGGTATTCAGTGGAATATCCTGCACCTCATTCCACGAGGAAAGAGCCGAGATCCCTTTACCGGGAGTGACCTCTTTAGCAAAAGGTTTTCGCCACTATATTTTAAAAAGCTATCAGGTTCCTTCAGCGATATCAAGTTCACTACGCTAAAGGTTTTTTCGCCAAAAACCAGTCGTAGCCCTCCGTCACTTCTTTTGGGTATTCAGTAGTATTCAAGCTATGTATTTTGACCTAACGCCAAGGCATAGTGCTTGGTAGCTGCTGGGTATTCAATTGTTGCATAGATAGATGAGTTGGTTTGGGACAGCCGTTCTGCCATTTTGACCTAACGCCAAGGGCATGTGCGGGTGGGTTCAAATTAACAAGATAGTGATGGGTAGAACTTGACATGTGACTTATGACATTTTGACCTAACGCTAAGGTTATAAGAGCATGGGGCAAAAACAATATCAGGAGTTTCTAAAGAAACTGAAACTTGCCGAGTATGCGCATACCTTCTGGAGTATGAGTAACGTGGATGCATTCCATCACGTTATCATGCGATGAGAGTTGGATCCTGATTCCCACTGATGAGTTGGTTTACTCTTCGGGTGATCCCGATTGATTCTTCTTTAGGTTTGGAGGAGAATTTAACAGGACAGTGGGAGGTTTCCGGATTAGATAAAATGATGACCATTCTGATCTAGGTTAGAGTGCACGCAGAGTGTTTCTTTTCTCTCTCTCTCTTTGGCAGCGACCTTTGACCTACCCTAGACTATGACTCAGTGACCAGGTTGACCGAACCTTCTTAAAATACTGGCTTTTGGATTGTCTGAGTTGCATAAGTCATTGCCACTCCTTCTTTTACCCTTTGAATTTCTCAGAACACCCGTATTACTACGGATATCCACTTCCATTGGATAGATCCATCGTATGGTTATATACGAACTCGAAAGGACTTCTTCGGGGATGGATCCAGGTTCAGGAGAAATAGAATTGGTTTATTCAGTTGTCTTTTATTATCACCTTCTCTCAGGTTGCGAGAGCTCCTTGGTTTAGGAGAGTACACCTATTACGCCTATTGGATAGTCTTATTCCAAACCATAGGCTGGTGCCGAAAGGTAGGGAATGAAGAAAACCAATTAGCCTAAGTAGGGTGTGCAGAAGGTAATATGTAAAGACAAAATAAAGGGATTAGAAAGAGGGCAAAGTAAATTGCGACTGATATCATTCACGACCAAAACCGCGTACTTCATCGCCACTCCTATTTCACCTTTAAAAAGAATAAGGTATTATTCAATTGTCTTTTATCATCACCTTCTCTCATTTGCGAGTACTCCTTGGTTTAGGAGGGTACACCTATTATGCTTACTGGATAGTCTTCTTCCAAACCATAGGCTGGTGCCGAACGGTAGGGAAGGAAGAAAACCAGTTAGCCTAACGATGGTGTACAGAAGGTAACGACTAAAGACAAATAAAGGGATTTGGAGAGATGGCAATAAAATATACGGTTGAAGTCATGAATTGGATTATGGAAGAGGCATTGCTATGAATACCAGGATACCCCTACGAAACATTTTCATGTTTCAGTGCATTGTTAAAGGAAAAACTGTTTTCCCGATTAGACACTTACTCCAAGGGTATGTATTTACCAGGTTTCATTCTCATATCTGTATGGTTTTACAGATGATGAGTGGGAGTAAGATATTGGGAATTAGGTGATCATCCTCATTATATCGGAATTCGTTGTAAATGGTGATAGTTGAGGAAATCGACAGGGTACAGTTTTCCACCTACAACGCACAGGTTTTGAGTTGTTCAACTCAGCGGACTTATACAGAGTATTGTATGTTGTCCAGTGTCCATCAGGACAAAGGGGTAGGTCCTCGTGCTTTGTTCTGTTTACTTATAACTTCTCTAGTTTTTAGACAAGTGTTTCGTAGAAATACATGGTCTAAGTTTTGAGAAGTTGTGGGTATAAGAATAAAGTAGAGAACCAGGTATCACAAGTATCGGGATTCTTCAAAGAGATCGAAGATGTAGATTCTTGTGATTGGTATTCAGATGATAGTGATGGTTTTGAGAAACGTGTTTCTCTTTCAGATTACTCATAATTGGATGGATTCCTAAGTTGAGTAATGCTGATTAGCCTCTTTCCATTAAGTTGATATGCACTGGAGACAGATGCATGGATTGAATATGGTTCCAATTAAATAAGTGCTAAAGTTTCTATATTGGATATAGAATGGATCGTACCTTAAAAGAAGTTAAGGTACGGGGAGTTGTCCAGCTTATGATTAAAACCAGACACTGGATAACTCAGGGCACGTTTCTGTAATGGCTGTTTGTGGGTTGACCCTGGCTATGACGAGGGTTGATATTCTACCATTTCGAAGATCAATAGTGATATTGTTCTTGACTCGCCACAGTTTTAGTAAAATGGATCTTTTTCAGAAAACAGTAGTGGGAGTATGGTAGAACTGGAAGTGATTCCAGAACCGCGAACGATTATGGAAAATTTAATAGGACCTATATATTCAATCAGGTTTGACATTCCAATAGCCACTCCGCAGGTATGGTAGGTAACCTCAGAGGCCCGAGTGGTACTTCGGTAGCCTCAGTGACGGTGACAGGGAGGTTCTTATCTACCAAGACTTGACACTACTGTTGTTCCAGGATATGAGACCCGGTAGGAGGGTTGTCGTAGTCAGTGGGAGCAGCGGAAG